>OX402528.1:11308600-11570123 GCA_948098885.1 Drepanosiphum platanoidis
TAAACTCTCAATACTTTGGTAGTATAAACTAGACGTCGAGATTACTATGGGAAAAGTTCTCGTGAATATTATGTAGATAATGCACGTAGATATTATGACGTCTGTGCGTAATATATGTGGCATACTTGTCCGTCGTTTATAAACCTATTCATATAATTTCTTAACGTCATTTAAAGGATATTCGCCATTTCCTCTCTACGATACTACTTTGTCTCAATGTTTGAAAACGCGTAACCGCTAACTGGTACATTTCAATACTATAAAAGTATAAAGTATATCAAATAAACAACTCAAATACAACCACAAGAACTTTGCCGATGTTAACAAATTGCCAAGCGCCGAATTTCTGAAAAAACTATTTTCAATATTCGCGTATAAAATATATACGTTGCGCGTATCAAACAAATCTAATGAATAAAACATTGATTTAATTTTTCGTTTTGATTGTTTCGATTCAGCAACGTTTTAACGAACAAATACAACGTCGCTTCCCCGCTAAGTAGCACTCGTAAATACTTGAACGCGATATGATCGTGCAACTCGATTCGCGGGGTACGTAAATGAATCGACTTTCGCGTAACCACAAACGCGAAGGAATTTTATCGATTATGACTTGAAGCGTGTGAAAATACCAACACTCACCACGATAACGTATGTATAAATACTAGGATTTATAATCAACGATTGTCGATACGTCAAAAGATTTTATATGTGTTGAAACAGCGTGATAAGGATGGTAAAAATTTACCTGGTAAATAGGGATTCATTTTGATATACGTATATATAATACATTCCTCGCTTCGATCTGAATCTAAAAGAAAAACAAATAATATTTGCGAGCGCAATCAATTATATCACACTCAAATCGCCGAAAAAATAATTTAAAAAATATATTTTATACAAAACCATTGGTGTCGAACTATTGTCATCGCAACTTAATGTCCACTCCTGGAATGTTTCATTTCTGTCTATTGTTGAGTTACTTTTCGCCCCCCGGAAAAACTTTTATATCATGTTAATTATAAGATATCAGCATAAATTCCGATTCGTCGAACAGCGATTGCTAAACACGGAAAACTAATGAAATGATTAATATTAATATAATAAATTGTCGTTTAAATAATTAGTTTATTAAATCAATAAAATTAAATACATAAATATGAATAATAAATTTATAGAGATTTACACTAATCATTAAATTCCTTTCGATGACGATAATAATTGATACGGACGCTTGATCTGGCCATCCGAATAAAGTCTCTTCGATTATTTTTTTTTTTTTTTTTACAGTTTTCTATACAACCACGCCCTGATTAATGCCTCCGGTAAGCGAATAAAAACCACTATTTTTCCTTACTTTTATTACTTTCGACGCTTCTACGAGAGCCGGCATGAACTCCGCGCACGCCCCAACTAAAAATTCAATCTTCTCGATTAGTGATTCGATGAGGACAGGAATTCCGTCTTTCATATTGGGTGCAGAAAGTGGTACGACGCCTAGAAATTCCAAGCCCGAGTGCACTCGGCTTCGAAAATCTACCAACTCGTCTGTGCCTTGGTAGCTCTCGAGAAATGTTACACTCGTCAACAAATCATATTGAACAGTACTGTCCATGAACAGTGGTAAATTGTTCAAAAACGATTTCAACGCGACGTCTAGTTTTTTAATGAGCGTTTTTTCTATTTCGTACTTGAAAATTATCATTCCGTCGAGAATGTCTTTCAGTCTGGTAAACGGTATGGCCAGAATCCATTTGAGGGTAAAATTCTGCAAATCACTACCGTCTTGCAAATCGTATATGTTATTTTTATACTCGTTGAATACTTGACGTATCGTCTTTGAGGTGCCGTCCCAGTAGAGTTTAAATCCTAATCCTTCCTCGGAACGAACGTCAGACACTAACTTTTGAACATAGTCGCCGAACGTTTTGAAATACGATTCGTATCTACTAATCTCCGTCCATAATACGTGATCGGAGTACAATTGTTTATATTTCCTCGGTAATATTCTGCAACTCGATCTCTTAATGAAACGTTTCGGTCTGATGAACAAGTTCCCGGAACTGGACGGGTCACAAATCATATTATAGTTGATTTTCAGTGATTTCTGAACTTCGTATTGAAATATTCTCAATTTTTTAATGTGTTCCGCGTTCAACGTCTTTTGTCTTTCCGTATCGAATAGTTCCACGTTTCCTATGTTATATCTCAAGGTCAAGAGTAATTTTTTCCATTGTAAACGATAACCACCTGGCACGCTTAAAATTATATCAAAAATGTCCAGTTTTAAACTGTCGTATTTTTCATTGAAACCTGTAAAACAAGACGTGTCCGGATTTACGTTTTTTGAATTCACGACGGTCTCGCATTCGTCCGTTTGGATTTCTATTGATTTAAACGTGGCTTCTTTTTCCGTTATTTTACGACAAAAGTGTTTCTTTTCGTTTATGGTTTTATTTTGCAACGGTTTAAAGTCGGCCACGTACTCGTCGATTCGAGACATGTGAAAATAATGTTTATCCAAAAATACATCCGAAATGGCCGGGTGTAATTTGGCGCACACGAGGTTCTTCGATAAAGCGTCGAAAAAACGTCCGTAATCAGTCGGATCTTTCCACAAATGCGGTTCTTCTATGTATAATGAACCGTCGAATTGATTGTCGATATACTTTTCAAATTTCTCTCTTCGGTTGACATATTGAAAACATTTGAAATACACTTTACTGTACATTATCTCCATGTTTCTAATTAAATACATCGATTGACCGTCGTACTTGAGTTTCTGTATAAAATTCTTAAAGTTAACGAACACCGTCGATTGGCAAGCCAAGTATTCTTTGAACAACTCTGCCATGTAATTAACAGTAAACTGAATTATCGCATTTATCACCAACACTTCAAATTTAAGCATGGTTCTAATATCAGTACAATTTGCAATATTATCTTTGTAAATGCTCTCTACTGTTGCAATCATCTTATTCCAATGCAGAAACGTGTGTTTAGTTTCTCTGCTAAAAATAACTGATAGATTTTCTAAATAACGATCGTTCGGCGAAATAACGAAAAATTCTTTTCTATCGAAAGCGAGACTTTCAAACGAAAGGTATGTTATTGTATTTAACTTTTCGATTTTTTTGGAACACAACTCTGACATTGTGGTGAATCTTTTGGCTGCTTTGGCCATTTCCGTGCTTATTTCGTTGTTTGTTTTCGTTTGAAAATTTTCAAAACTTTTTAGACTTTGACAATTTGTAACGATAAACCGTTCCAAATATAATTGCACTTGAACATTCACGACTTTTAGAGGATTTATTGTTCTTCTTAATTCTTTTTTAGATAACTTCATCAAATCGGCCCTATTATAATCGTCTACGAATGCATACCACGAAAGCAGTATTTTGAAAACGTCGTGTTTTTTAGAAACGTGATTTTTTGTATAATTGAATAAACCCGCCAACGTTTTGATCATAGACGATACATTTTTCAAAATGGGGGTGAACAGATTTTGCTGATAATCGACAAATAAATTTTGTTCCTTCTCAAACTCGTCAAAACCACTAAATTCTTTAATAGACGTTTTCGATTGACATTCGTTGAAATATTCATTAAAAAGCGTTGTAAAAAAATAAACGGCTTCACCGTACTCACAAGATACGACGATGCTCAGTAATGAAGATGCTTCGTACATGTTGTGCTTCGTTATCGGTGATTTTTCAATAAAATTCCACAACTTTAAGTTGGACACCTTGAAGTAATCGTTTAAAGACGTTTCTTTGTCTCCAAAAAGCACCCTTCTTGAGAACATCTCTCCGTTTTCGCCGTTTAAAAACTGCCGAAGCATATTATTTAGTTCGTATTCATCAAGCTTCACCGTGGTAAAACACGTCGTAGTTAATGTTATTAACACTATTAAACACCTCATTATGAATAATTAAACACCTTTGTATTGGATTTTCGGTGTGTGGAAGTATATTTCGAAAAGTAAAAAATGCATGTTGTAGAACATGATTGCAATATTGACATTTGTTTTGTATATTTGATTTTCACGTATGTTTTCTATTACACTATATGTATACACTTTAAGCTTGTTAAATACTTATTTATCTTCGATTTTTCAATATCATACAAAATATGGACAATCGCTTGATTTCACACACATTGTGAACAAGAGCAGGCTAAAATGTTATGTATAGTTTACTCAAGACGCCAGATCCGTCCTTGAAATTTTCAACGATATTTTTACCTGTATTGAGTATAAATTATTATAACCTATCGGAACATTCCTATTTCGAACGCGTTCGGTGGCAACATAACATAATGTAGGTAATTAACACAAGCATACACATCATCAATAATTCTCATATTTTTACTGAAAAAAGTTGAGATAAATCTCGGATGAGACGACGGGTTATTGATTGTGTTGAATTGTTTTTAAGAATTTGAAACATATTCTATATTCAATAGATAATTTTTTTTTCTTTTAATCAATGCGTTAAAATCGAAAAAAAACGTAATTAATGCATTAATAAATTAGGTAACCGATCTGTTGGATTTTTATACGTTTCTGGTGCAAAAAAATCACGATTTTCACTAATTGTGGCGAAAATCGCGATTTTTTTTTATAAAATAGGACAAAAATCACGATTTCGCTACCTCGCGAAGAGAGGCGCCCATGACCTAACTTTATACCAGGGGTCGGCAACCCGCGGCCCGCATAGCAATTTTATGCGGCCCGCGATAATAATTTATCGTTAGTTTAAAAATATTATACAACACGTAATCTTTGCTGATAAAAATTGGCATTTCTCACGAGAAGTTAGTTGTACAATTAATTATTGAATCACAATCAAATTACAATCAAAAATCACATTAATTTTTATTTATTTATTTTTTCCAATATTATACTATATTTTACTATGTATTTTTTTATTATTATTATTACGTGTAATTATTAGTATAACTTTGTTTGTAGATACCTCGATAATTAATGTACCAACCAGTGATGTACTAAGTACTTAAATAAATTAAATTTTAAATTACTATAACATTTCGTTTCAATAAAATAAGGTGTATTCAAATTATGGCCCGTGAAAAAATTTATTTTTATTTTTTGGCCCTTGACATCAAAAAGATTGCCGACCCCTGCTTTAGACTGTATATAAATATAATCGGTACTACTTACGGCTTGTCGGTGGGTTGCTGTTGAGTTTCGGCGTCGGTTCGTGAAAATATAATAAAGTAAGCACTAACAGGTACACAAAAGTGACGATTAAAAGTTTCATCGGTCGTCGGACGAGATGGAATAATAAACTGACGACATTATCGACACTATCACGGAGAAAAATTAAAACCGCGACGAACAACTTTCCGAACCGCTGTCGACACTAGGCCGGTCGTCAGAGCACTGTGCATCCGGTTAGCCGACGTACTTCCTCGCGAGCGTCTCTCGATCGGTATTAGGCGGCTTGCGTGCGCAGAACGGCTGTCATTGGTCGGGCGGCGCGATTTCGTTGGCACGCAGTACCTCGCTCGTTCCTATTTATATTCCTCATTATACTATTGTTACATAATCATGTTATCACGATGATCTTATATAATAATTACGTAATACCTATTAATGACTAATCTCTTCGATCGTTGTACGTTTCCGGTGCGAAAATCAAGATTTTTCTTCACAGAATAGCAAAAAAAAGAGGTATTGCCTCGTGGCAATGTGGGGCGTCGGTCACTACCCCTATGATTTAAGGGAGACTATCGTTAATGTTTGATTTTAAGCGTCCCCGGTGTCTTTTTAGTACGCGTCGCGGGAAAAAAGTCAAAGACGGCACATAAAAGTTTGATCAGAAGTCGGGAGACCTGTATTGCCCCTGCGTTCCCCTCCGATTCAACTATACTGCTCCCGCTAAACCTATTCTGCTCGCGAAAAAATCTCCCTTAAAATATTAACAATATATATATTATTATAGCTGAATAACCCGGCTTCGCCCGTGTGCAGATTTTTATTTATTTTTTTATTTTTACCCCTTTAAACCCCGGTAGGGGTCGAATTTCGGAAAATCCTTTCTCAAGGGGACTCCGATATATAAAAAGAAATTGCTGACCATATTTCATACTCAAAGCTGAGGTTCCGGCCAGGTGAATTTTTCTAGTTTCACCACTTTTAACCCCCTTAGAGGTCGAATTTTAAAAATCGGGTGACGTGTTGACACAAGGTTTGGCAAATCGGGTTGATTATTCAACACTTAAAATTACGGTAATAAAAATTGTATACAACAATAATTTCAATATTGAACTCTTACCGTCGCGTCGTCACAACTTAAAATCCAATCATTCGCGTGGAACATTAAATTTACGTCCACCGTTAAGTAATATTTTACTTAAAAAAACTTGACATGTATATTATTTAATATTTACGTGAAGTTCTAATCATTGAAAAAAGTTAAAATATAATAATAAAGCTAATGAAACAATTAATGTGATAAATTATTGTTTGAACGATTAGTTTATTAGAGAAATCAAATTCAACACATAAATATCAAATAAGTTCATCTGAACTAATATTTAACACTTTCCAATGACAATTATTGATAATGTAGGAGGTGTCTAAACCTCGATATAAATTATATATTATTATTGATATTATATAGATGAAAATATATTGTAGAAAATCGTTAAAAATCTTAGATAATTCAATACGTTTAATCTGGTGGGTAGAATTTTCTTTGATTTTCACAATTTTCTAAACTATCACGCCGCGTTTAATGTTTCCGGAAAGATTTAAAAAATCTGAGTTTTTCTTTACTTTTATGATTTTCGATGCGATTTTTATGTCTGGCATAAACTCCTCGCACGCCTCGACTGAGAATTCAATTTTCTCGATTAATGATTCGATTCGTATGCCAACGCTACCTTTCATATTGGGCACGGTGTGTGGTACGACGCCTAAAAATGTTAGACCGTCATTGAATCTGTTTCGCAATTGTACTAATTCTTCGGTATCTCCGCCCTTATAGTTCTCGAGAAACGTCACGCTCGTCAACAAATCATACTGACCGGTACTTTCCATGTACAGTGGTAAATCGTTGAAAAACGATTTCAGCGCGACGCCCAGTTTTTCAAGAAGCGCTTTGTCTATTTCGTATTTGAAAACTATCATTTCATTGAAAATGTCCTTCAGTCTGGTAAACGGTATGGCCAGAATCCATTTGAGGATAAACATCTGCAAATCGTACCCGTCTTGTAGGTCGTATAAATTACTTCTGTACTCGTTGAACACTTGGCGTATCGTCTTTGTAGTGCCGTCCCAGTAGAGTTCAAATCTTTCCTCGGAACGAACGTCGGATAATAATTTTTGAACGAAATCGCCGAACGTCTTAAAATAAGATTCGTATTTACCCATCTCGTATAATAACACGTTATCGGAATTTGTGTGTTTTACTCTTTTTGGTATTTTTTCACTACTCTGTTTCTTTGTTAAATGTTTCACTCTAGAATCCGACGTATCCAAACAAGACGCGTCACAAATCATATGATAATTGAGGTTCATTGAATTCCGCACTTCGAAATGAAATTTTCTCAATTTCTGAATGTATTCTACGTTCAACGTCTTTTGTCGTTTTGCATCGAATAGTTCAACGTTGTCTATGTTATATCTCAAAGTCAAGAGTAATTTTTTCCACTGTAAACGATAATCGTCGGCAATACTTAAAATTAGAATAAAAATTTCGGGTTTTAAACTGTCGTATTTTGCATTGAAACCTGTAAAACAAGTCGTGTCAAAATTTATGTTTTTTGAAATCACAACATCCTCACATTCGTCCATATGGATTTCAATGTTTTTTAGCAAAGCTTCTTTCTCCTCTCTTATTGGACAGAAACTTTGCTCTTCATTTATGGTTTTTGTTCGCAACGGTTTAAAGTCGGTGACGAGTTCGTCGATCGAAGAAACGGAAAAATAGTTTTTATCAAAAAACATGTCCGAAACGGCCGGATGTAATCTGACACACACGAGATTCTTCGATAGGGAGTCAAAAAAACTTTCGTAATCTATGGAATGTCTCCATTCAAACGGGTCCTCTAATTTCAATTTCGTTTGAGCGTCGAATCGAGTGTCGACGTACTTTTCTAATATCTGCCTCCGATCGTTATTTTGGTAACATTCGAAATACACTTTACTGTAAACCATCTCCATTTTTCTAATTAAATATACCGACTGACCGTCATACTTTAGTTTCTGTATGAAATTCTTAAAGTCGATGAACAATGTCGACCGGCAAGCCAATTTTTCTTTGAACAGCTCTGCCATGTAATGAAAAGTTATACTCGTCATCATCTTCATCACAGACCTTTCAAATTTAAGCATTGTTCTAATATCATTACTATTTGCGATATATAGGTCGTAAATCTGTTGCACTTCTAGATTCTTCCTATTCCATCTCAAAAACGGTTGTGTACCTTCTCTGTCAAAAATATCTTTTATATTTTTTAAGTAATAATCGTCCGGCGAGATGACGAAAAATTCTTTTCTATCGATAGCGAGACTTTCAAACGAAAGATACGTCATTGAATTTACCTTTTCGATTTTTTTGGAACACAACTCTAACATTGTAGTGTACCTTTCGGTCGTACTTATTTCGTTGTTTATTTTTGTTTGAAAATTTTCAAAACTCTTTATACTCTGACAATTATTTGTAATGATAAACCGTTCCAAATATGATTGCACTTGAACGTTTACGACTTTTAGAGGACCTAGTATTTTATCAAATTCTTCTTTGGATATCGTCATCAAATCGGCCCTGTTGTAATCGTCCACGAATGCATACCACGAAAGCAGTATTTTGAAAACGTCGTGCTTTTTAGAAACGTGATTTTTTGTATATTTTAATAAGCCCGCCAACGTTTTGATCATAGACGATACATTTTTCATAATGGGGATGAATAGATTTTTCTGATAATTGACATTTTGTTCCATCTCTATCTTGTCAAAATCACTACGTTTTATTAAATATTTACTTTTATTCAATTTACATTCAATGAAAAATCCGTTAAAAAATTGTGTGAAATAATAAACGGCTTCACCGTACTCACAAGAAACGACGATGCTCAGTAATGAAGATGCTTCGTACACGTTGTGCTTCGTTATCGGTGATTTTTCAATAAAATTCCACGACTTTAAGTTGGACACCTTGAAGTAATCGTTTAAAGACGTTTCTTTGTCTTCAAAAAGCACCTTTCTTGAGAACATATCTCCGTTTTCGCCGTTTAAAAACTGCCGAAGCATATTATTTAGTTCGTATTCGTCAAGCTTCGCGGTGGTAAAACATATTATGTTTAAAATTATTAACACTATTAAACAGCTCATGATGAACAATAGAACGACGTCAGATTGAATTTTTTGGTTTGTGGCGAATATTTCGAAAATTAAAAATATGTGTTTTATAATACGTTGTGCTTTGTTGACATTTGTTTTATATGTTTGATTTTCGCGTATTTTTCCTATCACACCGCGTTCAACATAAATTATTTATTCAATGTTGATTTTTTTTTCGCGTTTTTTCTAAATCATACAAAATGTGGAAAATTGCCAAAATGTTACGTATAGTTCAAATTGAAACGTCTGATTTGTCTTTGTAATTTTTCATGTCCATTTTACCTACGACTCGTGATATTTTCTTACACTTACTGATGCAAAAAATGATTTAACTTTTGATCAATAATAACATTAAATTACAATTTTTTTTTTATATTAACTACAAATTTCTGTCGTCCATATTTTATGATAAGTTAGATCAATATTATTCACGTATTTAATTAACTTCAATATTTTTTAAGCGTTTATTTGGGTTTATTTTTTGTACGGAGTATACAAAGTATAAAAATATCTATTAAAATCAAATAAATAAAACAACGAAATCTCAAATTTACAAAAAATAAAATTACAACTGACATTACAAGACAGAAATGCATTTAATAAGACGTTCAATAGGGCTCGGATTTATATGTAAATTCATATTTTTACTGTGACTTGATAAATTAATTTTGGTAAGTGATAATTTAGTTTCAAGCGATTTCCAACGAAATGAACTCTTTCACATATTTTTATATATTTCTCAATAATTATTCCATTTTTTTCCTACATATTTCGACAATTTACGTCCATTTACGATTTATTAATAATTAATAATTATGAACGGGGTAATCTTGCAGGCTGAGCTCACTCCTTTGGACATTGCAAATATGAAATGTGCACCCATTACCTTTGTTGAAGTCGAGCGCTCCTTTAGTCGGTATAAATCTGTGTTACGACCAAACCGTAGATTATTGAACTTTGACAATTTGAGCATGTATCTCATTGATGTCAAAATTAAGACGAGGTTCGATTTCATAATAACTTCAATTAGAGTGTTCATAATTTTTTTATTTTCATTTTATTGTCATTTATAAAGCAAATTTTAATTTATTTTTTCAGTAATGTTTTTTTTTTTTATATTCCGTATTTTCATTTTTTTTTTTTTTTTTATCGCATTCAAAGCGATTAGTTATTACATATTATAATATTATATTTACATATTTTGGTTTTTTAATACATATAAATCCGAGCCCTCGTTACCAAGCGTAAAAAAATTCATAAACATTTTAAACTAAATTAAAATACATATAAATATAGAATAAGATTTTCGGAGTTAAGACTCATCGTCGAGACATTTCTATGGCTCCCGTGACGTATTTGGTTTCTTATCGTTTTCTAAAAGACCGTGCCCCGATTTTTGACTTCAAAGAGACTCAAAAGCTCTTTATTTTTTATTATTCTTATAGTTTTCGATGCTTCGTCGATAGCCGGCATGAATTCCTTGCACGCTTCGACTAAAAATTCGATTTTCTCGATTAGCGATTCGATTATCACGTCCATACTGTCTTTCGCATTGGCCACAGAGTGTGGTACGACGCCTAGAGATTCGAAGCCGTCGTAAAGTCTGTTTCGAAATGCTACCAGTTCTACGGTATCTCCGCCGTAATAATTGTCGAAAAACGTTACACACGTCAGTAAATCGTAATGAACGTAACTCTGTACGAACTGCGGTAAACCGTTGAAGAACGATTTCAGCGCGACGCCTAGTTTTTCGACGTGTATTTTATCTATTTTGTATTTGAAAACTATCATTCCGTTGAGGATTTCCATCAGCTTGATGTACGGTATGGTCAGGATCCATTTGACAACGAACATCTGAAAATCATAACCGTCCTGCAAATCGTATAAACTACTTTTATACTCGTCGAACACCTGACGAATCGTCTTCGCGGCGCCGTTCGAGTACAATTTGAACCGTTCCTCAGAACGGACGTCCGACAGTATTTTTCGCACGAAATTACCGAACGCCATGAAGAACGACCCGTACGCGTCGTCCATACGCATTACCATATTGTACGATCTCTTTCGAACTTTTTTCCGTAACGTCGCGTCGTCGTCGCGCTCGGTACGTTTTGGCAAAACTTTTGTATAAACGAACGCTTTGGCAGCGCCCGCCTTCGTGTAGGGAATCTTGTGTGCGCAAATCAAGTGATAATTGACTTCCAGCGAGCTTTGGACTCCGTATTGGAATTTCCTCAGATCTCGCACGCGTCCGTCGTCGAGCGTTTTCTGTTTTGCTCTGTCGAACAGCTCGACGTTCGCCATGTTATAACTCATGGCCACGAATAATTGTCTCCATTTCAGACGGTGATAGCACGATACGTCGACGTTTACCGCCAGGATTCCGGTTTTTACGCTGTCGTATGTTTCGTTGATCTTTGTAAAACAAGAACTTTCCGAAGCCGTGTTTTTCGATCTGACGAAATCCTCGCATATACTTATCTGGGCCTCGACCGACTTCAGCGTTTGCACTATGTGCGATATTTGCTGACACAAGTGCGTCTTTTTATATTCGTTTATTATGTTCGTTTTGAACGGTTTAAAATCTATGGCGTACTGGGCGATTCCCGAATAGAAAAAATCTAGCTTGTCCAAAAAAATATTCGAGATCGCCGGGTGTAATCTGGCGCATATGAGATTTCTCGACACGGCGTTAAAAAACCTTCGGTAATCGGAGAGATCCCTTGGCGTTTCCGGTTCCGGGAAATATCTCGGATTTAAGAATTCAATGTCGACATACTTTCCGGTTAATCCGTATTTTTTCAGGTAACATTTGTAACACACCTTGCGGTAAACGCTCTCCATTTTTCTTATTAAATATACCGATTGCCCGTCGTCCTTGAGTTTTCTTATGAAATTCTCAAAGCTCGTGAACAATTTTGGCTCACAATTGGTTTTGCCTCGGACCGCCTGTCCCATGTAACGGAACACCATGTTCGTTATCAAATCGATCATCATGATTTCAAATCTCAATACGGTTTTAATTTCAATACTGTTTGCGATCATCTCGTCATAAAGTTCCGCTATCGGTAGATACTTATTATCCCACATCAAAAACAGTTTGCCGGCTTCGTTGGTGAACAACCACAATAGTTTCGAAAAATAATAATTACTCGGATATAGCACGAATAAATCTATTTTACCGGCGTTAAGACTTTTGAATGATGCGTACGTCAACGACTTTACTTGTTCTATTTTCATGTAACACAACTCGAACATTTTAACGTGTCTTTTGTTGTCTGCTCTGGCCAACTCGCTGCCAATTTCGTTGTTTATTCTCGTCTTAAAATCTTCAAACGCCTCGGGCTGTTGACAATTCACAACAACGAATCGTTCCACATATGACTGTACTTGGACGTTAACAGCTCTCAGAAGCTCCAGTCTATACGTAAATTCTTCCATGGGTATCGTTGTTAAGTTGAGTCTATTATAATCGTCCACGAACGCATACCACGACAGTAATATTTTTATAACGTCGTAATGCTTAGAAACGTAATTTTTTGTATACTTAAATAAACCCGCCAACGTCTTGATCATAGACAATACATTTTCCATAATCGGTACGAATATATACAATTGATAATAAATAAAAAAACTTTGCCTTTTCTCTGACACGTCGTTGCCGTGCGATTCGTTTATGGAGGTTTCCAATTCGCTTTCGTCGAAAAATACACGAAAAATCGTAACGTAATAATAAACGGCATCGCTGTACTCACACGAAACGACCGTGCTCAGTAAGTGCGATGCTTCGTACATGTTACGCTTCGTGATCGGCGGTTTTCTATTAAAATCCATCATTTTCATGTCGGACGCCCTAAAGTAATCGTTGACAGACGTTTCTTTATCGCCAAAGAACACTTTTCTCGATAACAAGTCGGCGTTCGCCTTGTTGTCAAACAACCACACGACAATGTCGTTTAGTTCGCGTTCGTCAAGCGTCGCCGCGGTAAAACATGCAATCTTAATGATTATTAATAACGCTATTAAACACCTCATGATGAACAGTAAAACTCCTTCGGGTTAGAAATTACGGTGAATATTGTCGCCAGTGGAGTTGGAAAACATACGTTTTACAATACGTATGGTGTGTTGTTGTATTAACAATGGTTTTTGTGTTTGATTATCGCGTATCTGTTTCCTGTTCTGCGCGTAACGCAACACTTCTGTAATTTATTATTTCGTTGTTTATTGGTTTTCGCGTTTTCGATATATAAAAAATTATCGGCAATTCCTTTGGATGTAACACGCTCGCTCAATACGGATATATATCGTTCGCTCGTATAACACGCTCGCTCAATATATTGTAAGTATATTTCAACACAAAACTCCGGATAAACTCTATTATTTTAATCTTCGTTGTAGTCTCTGCCCTGATGCTAAATTATTATGTAAATTAAAATTAATTGAAATATTATTACTTCGTACGGGTTAGTTGTAGTAATATACGACGAAAACCAACGGTATGTTATATGCTGAAAAACTTAAATTTTTTCATTCAATTTGAATATTTTAATGAAAATTTGTGAAATTTGAAGTTAATTGTGATATTGAAGTTAATTGTTTTTCTATAAATGTAAACTTACCAAGGTCGAATAATAAATAAAAATAAAACGCCGGAATTATGGTGATATATACATTTTCCTATATGTTCCGACGTCTTACGTTTGAGTATTCTAATATATAATATTTATATATTATGTGAATGAAACAGCGCTGGGATGTATTGAATGAAACAGCGCTTCCATTTTCTTAACAAATAAATATGATAATA
The DNA here is from genome assembly GCA_948098885.1 of Drepanosiphum platanoidis. NCBI lineage: Eukaryota > Metazoa > Arthropoda > Insecta > Hemiptera > Aphididae > Drepanosiphum > Drepanosiphum platanoidis. The sequence continues at coordinate 11,322,781 of OX402528.1, forward strand.
TGTATCAACAAAGTTCAATGGTTGTTATAATTTAATTAATATTATTAATGAATTAAATAGAAGTAATATACTTAGATAAGTACCATTTCCTGGAAACATTTAAAAATAAATTCATCATAAATCATAATCATTATAATTTAACTATTTATTTTGCTAAACAAACTGTTTCTTTCTCTTGCCTTAGATGTTTTTACACTTTACTGATATTTCATTCATATTTAGCGATCAAAATCACATTCATTGAACTTTTCAAAGATTACATTAATTGTATCCTCGAATAAAATATTTTTCAAGATCTCACTACTTTTATTTTACTTGTGTCTTAATTTTTTTCAACCAAAAATTCTTCAACTGATTATGTTCCCAACTTTATTCTTTCTGACCTTTTAAAATTATCATTTAACTTCATCAAATCTGTGTTCGTTTCTCTAAAGAGATCTTATGTGTTATTTAAAAAATGTCCAGATTTTTTGAATTCTTTTGATTATAATTATAAAATTATATTCATTTCAATATGTGTATGAAAATAATTTATTATTTTTTAACAGCTCACCTAATCTGACGCCATAATATTCTTCAGTAAGAGATTGAGGTATTGGATATTTACCTAAAAAATAACTTAATAATAACTATCTATATAATAATATATAATTTATATATATATAAAGCTTGAAAACTATACATCCCTAACTTTACATGTTTTCCCATAGTTGATAGTTTATAGTTTAGTTAGCTTTATATATATGATTATTTTATAGTCAAGATTAAAGGAACATTTTATAAGTTTTTTGATATAATGTGAAAAGTCATGTAGTTTATCTACCCTCATTATGGCTTTAACATGTAAGAAGGTATCAACAGAACACTGTAAAATAACTATTATTCAAATATTCCATCGGCAATTATGTGTTTGTCTCTTAAACTATTTGAAACAAGACTGAAATGAAGGATGAAAGAGCAATTTTCAGTTAATTTACCATTATGTATTTACAACTTCAAGAAAAAAATGGAATAGAAGTTTATGACAACATGTAGTATTCAACGTTTTAGGTTAATTGTCTATAACAAATGTACTATTACTACTATTCTATCTACTACTTAAGATATACAATATTTTATTTTATTTTATTTCCATTGCATATTTGCATAGGTAGTAAATTTTCATAATTCTATGAATTTTTTTATAAATAATTTTGTAGTTATTAAAATTACAAATTTTAGATAAAATTTTTCCTTTTTGTAATGACTGTTAACATATATTATAATTACCAAGCCAGAAGCATCGCAACATGTACGAATAATATGCTTCCCCACACAATGGATCGGCTGAAATAAAGACGATATTAATGATCAATACAATTAATGATATGCATATGAACTTCCAAATGATTTGTGTGAAGACAACAATGAAGAAAATGTAAGAAAATATAACCTTTTCAATTTGGCGGGTGGAGGTAGGTAAGAAAGAGATCAGTTGATCACTTTGCCAATTTATAGCTAAATAAAACTAATTTGTACAAATTAATTTATACCGGTTTACCAAAGAATAAAACACAATTTCCTTTATATACTTAATTTGTATCATTTATTTGTTTTTCAAGCAGTTTAATTTCTAAATTCATTTTTTTTGAAGTTCATTTATTTCGAACTCTTGCTCTAAACACCTTATTTGGCATTCCACAAGATGTTCTTTGTGTTCTAATAAATTTGTTGCCTCGGCTGAATGGCTCTTGAAATTAATGTCTGAAAATATAATATGAACAATTACATTATAAACAATGATTTAAGAATCTGAACTTGCAAAAGAATGTTAACTCACTACTCTTCTGAGAGGAGTGCTTTTTCTGTGTTTAAGGTATTGAGGGGTCACAATGCTCCATTGACTAACACTTGCACCTGAAAAAGAGGAAGATAAGTTTTAAATAATTGTATTTATTCTCCAAGAAGATAATGTTTATGGGGGCTCATGAGTTCATGATAATTTGAAATAAAAATTAATTAAATTGTTAATATAGGAAAATATTTACAAAACATTTTCATAACTAAAATATTAAAGAAGTACATATTTATAAATAATATGAAATCTCTTATATATAACTGTAATGAGCTTTTTCTTGAAATCCTCCCACAGCCCAAACCGCTGGACCGATCGGGTTGAAATTTGGCACAAAGATATGCTGTTATGGCGTAGACACGCACTAAGAAAGGATTTTTGAAAACCCTAAGGGGGTTAAAAACGGAAAAAAATTTTTGGTCAGTCAGCTGATAACGGGAAAATGTCAATTATTATAATTAATTGGGCAATAAACATTTTTTATACTTAAACCCAGCAAGGACGGGTAATATTCAGCTAGTTATATATAAAATTGTACAGTCCAATATAAAAAGCTATACAAAAAAAATTATCAATAATTACTAAAATCATCATCTAATTACGTAATGTAGAAAGTAATGGAATAATCCTATAGATTTGTTAGAATATGTTAATATTTTTTCTAGTAGCTTACTACTTTATGAGACTGATAAACTATCTGTATTATTACTATGGGCCAGTTTGTATTATTGTAAAAATATTCAAGTTTTATCAGTAAATTATCTGTATGTATTATATTGTTATTAACATTTTGTAGTGGGCACATTAAATTTAACACACCTTAATCATTAGTAATATCTACTTCATTACTTTGGATGACATCAGTAGTTTTTTTTTGATTTTTAGGAAACATACTTTGTTCAGTGACAGTGGTTGGTGTAGATGTAGGTCCTCAGTAGTCAGTTCCATCAGGCATAACTGAAAAATAAAATTATATAAATTATATTTTACAAAGCATTGTACTAAGTTAAATTGTAACAATTATATGCAGTCATTTAAAATTCTTTAGTACTAGGGTTCCAATCACATTTATTCATTGAATAACTATAATTATTCGACTGAATATACATGTATTTTATGACTTATTAATGATTAGCCCTATATCCATTAAACACTTAACACCTTTTTGGATTATTGTCCATATAATAAGTGAGTTACATACATATTTAAAATGCGATACAATATTAATTTTTTACTTATATTGTAACACTTTTCTAAAATATCTTTTACAAGACTGATTAAATGTAACATGATGATAAATGTGATCTTACCAGTCACATAGTATATCCAATTAGTCATAGTTTAGTACATTGTCTGAAAAATCAGTACAGGTACATAAGACAAATCTGGAAGAGAGTACACAATATGCCGATATACAGCACAGCAACTCTTCTGTATTATAAAATAATTTAAACTTAGTAATTTACCAGCAAAGTTGTCAGTGTCATCAACTTCAATGTCACTATCAAATTCTGAAGTAATCTATTGACAGTTGAATCATGTCCTTGCTTCTATTTGGGATGATCGAGGGGTTGGGATAGGTCTTTTCCACTTCCCATTTTTAAATGTTCAAATCTGAAATTGAAGGAAAGAAAATAATCAAATATTAATATGAATTGTCACAAATAAAATCATGATCATACTTACCTTATTATTGATACACTTTTTTTAGATTTTAGTATTTTAGTTGCAGCTGTGTCAAACTTTGTGCCACCGACACTCCTTGGTCCAAACATTCCTCTTTTTCTTTCCAAATCACACCATCAGTTTTTTGTTTTCAATAATATATTGGTATTTTTTCACCAACACCACAAGAAGTTCTTCCTCTGAAACACTGAAGTCCACGTTCCTCTTTCGTTTGTCCATCGTCAGAACGAACATGGAAATACGCACCAGGACAACCACTTACAACAATGTGTACACAAAAACAGGTTGTACATTCACAGTCGCATAGAACGTTGAGGTAATCCTGTTCATGTCGGGCGGTAATTGGGTTGGTTTGAAATAGAAAAAAACGAACACTCCAAATGTGCTGACTCTTAGTCAAAACACGTAATGCCAGTCGCTTCGCGCGACTCGCCGGTCCCACTATAGCGGACGTCGAGCGGGCCGCCGCGGTCGTGGTGATTACGACCGCAACATACTCCCCCCCCCCCGAGTTCGCGAGACACGGCAGCGAACCAGGTGTTCACATTTCGGGGTTTGGGCCCAGGTCGACCTCCATCTTGGAGATCCACTGCTCTACCATCCCCAGTTCCGTCTCCGAGGGTAGAGGGTGGACTTCCGCCGACGGAGGTCCGACCGCCGCTGGTGTGAACGGCTGTTGCTGCTGCTGCTGTTGCTGCTGCGGCTGCTGCTGTTGTTGCTGCTGCTGCTGTGGCTGCTGCTGCCGCGGCCGGAAACGGCTCCGGGTATCCCGGGCCTCGTGTCGCTGGTACGGGGTCCGGGAGCTCGGAGGCTGGCGCGGAGGAAGGTCCCTTCGCGGCGTTGCGGGCCGGGTTGCCTTTTGGCCCTCCTCGAACCCTCTTTCGAATAGGGCTCACGCCACAGGTTCGGCCCGAATATGGCCAAAGGACGCGGTGGCTGACCAACCGTGGATGGGCCCCGTGGCCCCCCGTTCATCGCCCGCCAGGCGTCCCGCCTCGCGGAGCAGTTGGGCCGCCATAGCCCTGAGTTTTGCCACATGTGTGGCCACTGTACTACGTGACGGGCGATGCTAACCGCGACAACATCAGATCACATTGAAAAAGGTTCGCGGAGTAACGAATTTCTAATTTTAAAAACGAAACATTAATGTTATCACTGCTTATCAGCATTAACTGCGAAAACATGGAGGGTAAACTGTTTGAACCGGGAAGGAACCACCCACTCCTGTCTCATACCCAAAAACGGCAAAAACCTACGATGAAACCACGGTTGATGACAATATTATCTATACAATGAAGCTGAGACCTATTAGGTTAGGTAATTTAGAGTTAGCCAGTAACTCGGGATCACGATTATTATAAGAACTCTAAAATCGTGCTCAGGATACAACGTGCACTTAAATTCCGAAACGGTGAAACCTGCCTTTAATGTTACACTGTGGGTAAAATGGGTAATAACTACTCACTGTTGAAAAATCTACTGAACCAGTCTTCATGTTCTATGGGCACCTATAAACAACAGGTATTTATTAATTCAATCAATCTAATGAATTTATAATATATATATATATATTTGTTATTTTATGATATAAAAATCGTACGTATGAAGCTGACTTCTAAATTTACGCATGAATCCTTTATTATTAATTCTTTTTGATGTGAAACATCTTATGGCGCGGTACAGTAGTGAGACTGACTTTAAATATATGATCTTTAAATGATCTTTAAATATACAGATAAGGCGCAACGTCGCGAAGAGACAAGTGACGCTACCGATTTTCAAATGTTTCACATTTACACACACACACACACGAAAGATGAAATCAACGTAAACCCGTTGCATAGAGGGGGAAATTCGGGCGGCCAGATAGTTCGACGGATTGAAACAGGCGCGTGGAAGGGGAAGAATGGGCGGCCAGCACATCTCGTATATTATGTCATATATATGATAAAATTGATGAAATAAATATCGTTTTGCTTAATAATTATGCCAATACTTTAGCTTATAAGTTATAACTAAGGCTGTAATACTCCGATAAACTTGAAATTTTAAAAGTATCATCTACACGCCAAACTGAGTTATTCGTGAAAGTTTCAAATCAATTGGTTCAGTAGTTTAGGCTACAGGGTGGTCGACACGATTTTCGTAAAATTACATTAGTTAAATACGAGTTGGTTCTCTCGTGTAATATACACCTTCGTCGCGCGCTAGTTTTCTTATTTTTTTTTTACTTAGCTCTGCGCCGCGACCGCGGCGTTGGATATCTACAATAATTCAATAAGCACACGACCGAAAGTCAAGTAATAATATGATGTATTCAATCACATATACAACGCTACTGCGGTACCGTTTTGTTTTATGCCTCGAGATCTGCTTTGTACGACATAATCACGGTTTTAAACCGCGGACGTGATATTATAATCATCCGGTTCAGCCAATCGGGAAACAGTATTATCAAAACAACAACAACAACAACAACAACATAATTGTTGATATCGCGGTTATCAACTCTATTCGTAAAATCGTAACCTCGATCGGTATCGGTGCGCAATAGCACAGGAAAAACAAAAAAATATAATAACAGTATCGGGGGGGGGGAGCAGTGTTATCACCTGTTCGGTCCGTCGCAATACGTATTGAATTGTCTACATCTACATTGTCTGCGAGTTATTATTATAATATATTATTATACGACATTAGTTTTGTATTACCGTCCGTCGTCGTCGTCGCCGTGGTCAACGGCGGTGTAAGCGGTGTGCGCCCAAAGCCGGATCGCGCCCCCGGCTGCGACTTCGATCGTTCCCGTCGTCGGTCGCGATTTTGCGACGTCGCGAGGCCCCCACAGGTAAGTGACAAGAGCGTTGTTGTGCCGAGATCTTTCACGACGTTCACGTTTCAGACCGTGTCGGAGGAGCCATGTGCTTGGTACGGGAGTACCACGACGACTGCGAGCAGCTGGTGTATCCGTCTCTTCCGTTCCCGTTCGATTTCATCGATCTCACGTCGGACGTAGATATCGCCGTCGTCGACGATGACGACGACGACGACTCGAACGACGAGGACGTCGACGAGGTGGTCGAGAACGCCCCGCTCAACGACCAGTGGAACTATCCGTACAACATGTTACCGTCCGTGCCGGTGCTCGATGAAGGACCAACGGTAATTGTTCAGCGCTCCGCGCACGCCGTCCAGCACCCGCTGCATGAACAATTACGTGTTGCGCGTACACAATAGTATGGCGCGCCGAAAGGGAATATACCAATACGTCAAGGCTGATGGAGTTTATGATATTTTTGATTATTACAGAGTCAATAGATATTTTGAATATATCAAACAAATTTCATAACAAGTTAGGTACCAAAAAAACCATTAATTTAAGTTCCATTCATTTCATTTTCAAAAATCCTATTGAATTTATTTCAGTCGTTTTTTAACTATCGACCTACAATTATGTATTTATAAAATTAAATCGGTTAATATATTATTTTATTTCTTTTAAAACCCTTTAATACGGGAAATAAGAATCCGTTATTGTTTCAGCCTAAACATTTGTCATTTACTATTCTTAATTTTTCATGCGTTAGGTGTCCAGCTGTTGTTAATAATTTTATTATTGACTTCTATTTCAAATATTAAATATTTTTTCTACATCACAATAATTATAACTTATTAAAATATAGAAAAATGTTATAAAGCCCAATATAATATTTAAAATTAAATTAAACCCAATATATGTTATAAATAGACCGCGGATTATATGCATTTGCATATAATCGTATTTTTTTACCGAGTATGCATATTTCATTGATCACAATGTAAATGGCATATAATCGTATTTTTAAACAAAAAACACACTGATTAAAATTGATTATGTGTTAAAACGCATACTATATAGACATATAATACATACCGACCGAACTAATTGATCGGAGTAGTTTCTACTGCTGTCGTTATTTATATATCTTATCGAAAACTCGATAAGATATCGTTTAATCGTTTGCACATGCCTCGAACAAAATCAATTCGTATTTATTTTTATGGTCACATTTCAGTCTCTCATGAATCACCAAATCGTACACGTTTTGTTATAAACTTATTTTGGATGACAATCGCCATAGTTTTACAATGGACCACTTGGAGCAACATTTAGTAATATACTGCTACGAGAACTACAGTTCTAAATAAATTTACATAAATGTAATATAATAATTATTAATTATAATTTATAATAATTTTTTTTTGTTAATAAATTTCATCATCATAATTTTTTCATATTGTTTTTAAATTTAATTCTTAGTGCATATTTTAACATAGTCTATGCATATTTCTGTATTTTATGCTGCATATTTGCATGCATATAATAGAGTATTTTCACTGCATATAATCCGCGGTCTAGTTATAAACAAGTATTTGTTATACAACAACACACATTTCACAACTCATACAATTACATTGATAACAAACTACACTAATTAAGTTTAAATAGATGAAAATTTAACTTGACTTTTGTTTACTTTAATTAACTTAACTCTAACAAAATATTGAATTAAAAAAATTTTAACTGGGCATTTATTAAATTTAAATGAATATTAAATAATAAACTTTCCAATTAACCACCCAATTAATTTCATATATAAATATTGTATGATTATATATACATGTAAACACATTTCCTTGGAAGAATTTCTTTGGTTTTTTTGATAATGGTTGCTTTTTAAAAAGCATGAACGATACATTTGAGTAAATGCTAATAATATTCTCAGCCATAGTTAGTTTTGTTGGTGTTACTTATTGCCCTACAATTTTTTTAAATTTTGATTGTTTTTTCATAAACTTGTATTGTATTCAAAAGATGTAAGTCTTTTTTTTCTAATAGATTGTCATTTTAAAAAAGTTGAGGAACACTGATCTATAGAATATAAAACAATTTAACTAATTAAAATAATATTCTTTCTAATAATTGAGTCCCCTTTTTTATTTTATTTTCATAAAATAAAATTTGGTAATAATTAAAGTAATTTATTAGGATGTATCTATTGACTATTTGAAACTTATGAAATTAATTTAATTAGAATATTTAATAATTTGTTTTAAAATAAAAAGTACACAAGACAACATTGTGGTGTGTGTATACATAATAATTAATAAGTATACTTTTAACTTTTGATTTATTATAGTTCACCAGAACCAGAGGAGGTATTCTTCATTTTACTAGAGTAGATACTTTTGCTGAGCCTGAACCAACTACTATCGAATCTTCAAATGAAACAAACCAAAATACTAACAATACTTCATTGAATATAAATTTTGTGAGTAGTTTATATAATTCAAAAAATTTCAATATATAAATGTTAAATGATTGAGTATAATTACAGAATATCACAGACACCAATGACGCTAATCAATCTAATGAAGGACGAGAGTTTGAATTGAATATACCTCAAATATTATTGTCGATGTCCAGAATAAGAATTGGACAATTAGCATCGACTTCTTCTCGTGATTAATGAGAATTAAACATTAGTCTTTCATGTATGTATATTATTATTTATTAATAATTATGCTGTACATTTTCATAGAAAAAAAAAACTATACTATTGTTAAAACATTTATCAAAAGGAACGTTTATTATATTATTACCTATTTAAAAGTAAACCCTTTTAACAAGGCTCAAATGATTTTAATAAATCCGCTATATTAATTAAATAAAATCCAATTAATGCTCCCATTGTTGATCCGATTTGAGTGATACAACCATAATGGAATAGTCCTCTGTTGCCTTCAATTCGCAATACCGCTGCTATTGATAATTTTATGTAAGAAACACATCCGACGAATAACACCCATATAAAGACCTAAAATTTAAAATAAAAATCTGATTATACATACATACATATTATATATTTTTTTATTTAGATATAAACTTTACTATAATCGTTATTTGTTACAGTTTGTTATGTAGTCCATGTTTATTTTTAAATGATTTAATTATGACAGGCAGAAAATTGATTTTATTCGTATGTAATTAAAACACCACATGGCACTCAACATTTTGTTGTTCACAGATAATTATACTCTCCAATGTTATTTTGTCATACTTTTATTCATTTCACCTCACTTGAATAGCAGAGTTTTCGTTTTTAATTATGTCCAATACAAAGAAAACAATGAATTTCTATTGTTAAAATCAACCAAAATGTGTATTTGATATATTATCAATTATTTGGCAATGAAATTTTCAAAAATATAATTCAATATTATACTAAAAAATTATTTGCCATGTCTCATCAATTTCTAAGCTTTTTTAACTCTATTTTACGTACTCTTGAATTTTGAAATTTCTGGTTTTTTTTTAAAAAAAAAATTTTATAGAAAAATTAAACGCGCTCAAATATAATTGCTTTGTCATAGTTTTGTTGGTACTGTTGTGTATACTTTTATTTTTATTAATTTAACTTACAATCAAGACGACTCCACTAGTAGAATTCTGTAAAGGAGGCGACGGACTTGTAAAAGCAGTCATCAGCATGTAGATTGTTGATATTGTACAAATACTGCACAATATATATATCACAGTTTTTGACGTTCGATTAGTATAAAATGCAATAAAACAAGCTATAGGATTTGCAATGTTGGATAAATTTGTTGCCAAATGATATGCCATGTATCCATATGGTAAACAAGAATAAGATTGAATACTCGGCAATAATCCGTTTGCTAAAAATACGATTGCACCTTGTATGACCAGCAGCAAAATGTTTGAATTGTGGCTTGATTCAGTTATGTTATTATGAATCTCGACGCTCTCTGATTTGGTTTGAATTTTTTCTTTTTTGCAAGTCGGTAGATATTCAAGACATAAGTATGACACCGCACTCATACACATTATTATTCCAATTATTGTAAAAAAAATTCCACTTGAAAATTGAGCATTTGTCTCTGATTTTTCCGTAATATTCAGTCCGTTTCGTTCGATTGTATGGCAAGTGGTAGTACCGATCCCTTGAACAATGGCGATAATACTCGGTACAAAGCCACTAATACCTTCTCCGACCATATACGTAACCAAGTATATATCGGAATAATGGCTTAGAGAAGGTATAAATAACACAGAGCTGGTGCAACCGACCAGTGCTATGGTAAATGTTAGCACACATAGCACTATGCTATGAGGTTGTCCAAAAATTACGCCAGAAACATTGTAGAACATTGCCATAAAAAATATGGATACAATACCCAAGATCAGCGTGAAAATTGTTAAAGGCCTGTCATATCTGTTTCCAAATTTATTACGCCAAGCGCTGTACAACAATGGACCCAAATTACCGGTTTGCACTGCAATCGATAAGTAGGATGGTAGAGACCATCCTTCGGGAGCATTTTTAACTAGCAATGGAAATTGTGTGTACAAACTGTTGACCAGTATCCAAGATCCTACACCAAACATACATGTCAACAAATCCAAAAACCTAAAAAAAATGAAAACAAATTTATTAACACGACGACGTAATATAATTTTTTTTCTCTCTCTCTCAAATGCCTAATATTATGTATCTAATTTTTGTTTACTCGTTTTATGCAAGAAAAAAAAAAAAGCTCCCAATGGTTTACGAATAAAATAAAAACTCACCATTTTCTTTTGACGACTGAATTCGTTTCCAAGCTGTACACTTTCATTCGTTTGTGTTTCAAATACGTATTCTCGTCAATTCTGTACAAGTAATAAACATATTTTAATAAATTTTTAGTTAAATATCGTACACATTATGGCCAATAGTGACATGACAATTCAAAATATTTAATCTAAAGTACATATGATAAATATAATCGTGTATGATAACAATTTAAAATTGTGATTTTGTCTATTTTTTCACATAAAAATTATGAAAAAAATTTTTTTTTTTTCACAGTTTAATCGCTGATATTCAGAGACAGACAACAATGCATACAGACAAGACACATTCTTTACCTTAACTTTTCCCGAGGATCATTCTTGTCAGATTGTTATTGTAGAAACCGTCAGAAAGAATTTTTGTTTCCATACTAACCAGTTTTTTTAGTCTGAATATTAATCTTAAAATATACGATTTATTACCGAATAACATTAATGTAATCTAACATTTAGATATTTTTTTATTGTATAAAATATATGATGTAGGTCTATTTTATTTTAAATAATTTTATATTAGACTTGTGAATTATTTATTTAACCGTTTATTATTATTATACGTTGATATTGATTTTTATTGATATTTAATAATTTCGTCTATTGTTAAGGAACTTATAGTGTCTAATTAAAAACTCACACAGTTTTACATATTATTCATTCAATCGACACCAATTTACCAATTATTCCAACAACAACAAACATGTAGGGTCGATGACATAACACGGGTTACAGGAGGAGGAGGAGATCGCACTTACGGCCCCAGGGAAATTTTTATTGTACAATAAAATGCGTATACTTAATATTTCGTTATGAATTGCAATTTACCAAATGTGTAAGAAACCTGTATTTAAAATATTATTTTATTATTCGTTAAATATAATATTAAATAAAAACTTTGTGTATACATACATGTAATAAAATGGGTATTTGATTTATCAACAATGGGACAATATTGTTTTAACTGATCTTTGAATTGGTCGGATTGAGTAAAGAAATAATAATTAGTCTATATACAAACTGTGGTCAAAATAGTTTTCCACATTAATACAATTATTTTATAAAGGTATTGACCATTTGGTAGGCGCTGTCCATAGATAAAAATTAAAATATAAAAAAGTTTAATATTTAAGCAGAAAAATGAGAAGTCATCGTTAATTGCTCGATTACCTAATGAGTAAATTATAATTGGTTTTGATAATAATAATAAATCATGAAGTTACAAATCAAAAGTAATTTATTACCTACTTAAATAATGGATTTTTTTTATTTCGATGTTTATGCTACTTTTATTTTATTCGCAAGAGTTTAAGAAGAGTGTTGAGATGATTCATACCCCTATGAATAGATTGTAAAACAAAATTGTACAGAAAAGAGAGGGAGTGAAGCCCCATGAACAAATATTTTTTGAAACTCGTTTAAAACCCTTGAAAAATGGACAGACTTACATCATTGTATGACATTCAGTACAATAAAATAGTAAAATATAATTTAGCTGTATGCTAGATACACTAGATTACCACATTTGCTATTACAATTATTATTAGAAAGTAGATTTTCAGGTTTTCACATATATTTATTGACTAAATCCAGCTTAGCCAACATATCGTTAATTACAGTTTTGGGGAAACATAAATTATTTGGAATAATAGAACATAATATATTAGGATTTGAGAATATTTAGCCAGTTTTTTAAATGTCAAATTATATTAACAAAATCATATTTCTTCATTTGCAGAGTTAAAATTGTTCGTCCCAGCAAAATAAAAAAAAAATCATCTAATAATAATACGATTGAAATATCGTTTGATAACACAAGAGAATGCAATTTCAATTTTTTTTTCTTCTTAGTTTTACGCGACGTTATTACATTTGGTGTTTTGATTGATTAATATTTTTATTATTTTTTTTTTGTGATATAGACAATTTGGAGGGTGGTGCTTTTGAAATATTTTCAATGTTTTAATCCGAGTTGTTTTGAAGATCAGAACCAATTGAACGTGTTTGATTTGATATTTTTAATCACATTTGAGAGATTTAAACACACATAAGTGCAAACAAGTGCTTAAAAGCATAAAGAATAATCCTATAGAACCATTAACCATAACACGAGTAGTGCTTAATCATAGATTAAATGTTACACATTTTTTTTTAGGAATACGTATTTATTTTTAGATTTAAAAGTTTTTCGAGTCAATGACGTCCACGAGTTTTCGCAAATTTTCAACAAACGGTGACAGTTACCGGATGTGTACCGTCATCATTGCTGGATTATAATCAATACACGTACGCGGTGTATCAACTAAAAATATACTTCATGACGTAAACAATTCTAGCCATAAATAAATATATAAATGAAATAATTTCTCGCTACATGATATCTGCCTTTGGGTTTTTTATTGTATGCTTTTATATATTTTTATTGAACACTCATTCGAATTTCCAAATACTACGAATATGATCACAAATCACAATAACTAATTGAATGATAAAATATGTATGTAAATCGAGATTTGTGACCGTGTTATTGTGTAAAAAAAAACTGGAATTTTTTTCAACAACAAAAGTTGCTAAAAACACGATTTTCCTTAAAAATGTTCAATTTTTTGTTTTTTATAATAATCTTTTTCGGTTCGCCACTAGCTACCCCACTACCCATAACACGACCCGTTCAAAACGTCGACAAATCTCGGGAACTCTTCTAAAATCATCGTTCGTCGTCGTGTATCTCGCCGTCATCATCACTGACAAAATATTTTCACAAATCAAATCGTCTCTAGACATGTGCGCGGGGAAGACTACGCACCTCAATAATATATTATCTTCTTAACCATAGAAGACTAACGTTTTTATAAAGTATCCTGCTGCTCGCCTTTTTCCGAGAGAACGCGTGCATTTTCAGCTTTGTTAATAGATTGTTTTTGTACTTGAATAAAGAGCATTTCGATGACAACAAACATGTTTATTATTTTTTCGGTATCAATATTTTTTTTTCTTCTTCTGAATTATCGAAACTATAATATTCACCCGCCCCCGTCCTGCATTCTCTTTTGACTACCGCTGCAGTTGCAGCATTACTCCGAGGATAACTCATTCGGGCGCCACATTTTCGAGTACCTATATTTTACCAATTGTGAATGAAATACGAAGAGAACATTTTATGATTCGTTTAGAGCATAATATATTAGCATGTTCATAATGTTTTAAACTTTTGAAAAATATCCGCAATCCAGTAATTATTTTTCTAATCTTAATGAGTCCAATAATAAATTAATACAACACTATAAAATGAAACGTTCATTTATTCCCCGCTAAAGTAATCCGTAGTGGAGTATCGGCAGACACTTATTATTCAAATAAAGAGATTAGTTACACACTCTACAAATACGCGATCGAACGGTTATTGCTGTAAGTAGTTTATATTTATAAATACGAGGTGTATACAGAGTGGACGTGAAATATCCGACCAATGTGATATTAATTATGTGAAACCGTAAACGTATAATAAAATATAGAAAAATATTGTTATTGTTATTTAACCGAGTGAAATTGAAACTAAACGAGCGCCGCCGCCGAGACGTAGATAAGAGAAAATAATCTGACAAAATTAAAAAAAAAAAAACTTCAATCGAGTCGTCTGTTATAAATTTCGTTCTTTTGAACCTTTAGGCACCTAGGGTTAGGTTAGGTTAGGGTAAACAATATGCTCAATACATGTACTCCTACTGGTGGTAGTTAATAACTTAAATAATAAGTACTGGCTACTATTGCCAACGGATACGCGCGTGTATTTCGTCTTGCAGATTACTCGACATCATGCAACGTGATGAAATCGTTTATTTCGCATCGTATGAAATACCATATTTACGAGTACTCTTTGAAAAATCAATCCGCAATCGTTTTCGCAAAAAAAGAATTCGTCTGTGATTATATAGTAATATATTATAGGAATTCCTATTCAATAGGTAGCTGCAGCTCGATATTAGAAAGTGCAAACAAATATGGTTAATAACGTTTAAAGGAAAGTATATAAAAATGATTTTCCGATCGGTTTCGATTCGAAACCTATACAATATTACAGATTCGTTTTTGATTTTATTTTTTAATTCAAAAACATCAAAGCGTTCGGAATGCGTGAGTACGTTTTTTTTATTATAGACACGATGGATAGGAAGGATGTTCTTTACCCGAGTATTTTTACAACGATCAAAATGTATTGATAATATTTAATAGAAATATTAATACTTTGGTCACTCACTAGAAAAATCTCGACGTCGATTATTTCGCCACTTGTATATTATGAAGTTATGCCTGTTTCCACTGTTGTGCGTCTATACGTATTTCGTCGAACTCGAATGTTATGTAATATTATTTCGGAAATTATAGATTTTCATACCATACGCACTGCACTAATATATATACTCGTTGAATGTGTTGCGCAATACTCGAACTGGAGAAGTAAAAATTCGACTTTTAAAACTTACGTTGGCGCCAGAAAAAAAAAAAGAAAAAAAGCCAAATGAATAACGCATTTGCACTGAATAGCGGACGCCGGTTTAATGTTCTCTCGCGTGTTCCTATAAAAATGAAATGGATACTTATTATTCTCTCCCCTCCTCGTGCAAACCTACCTATGCGTTGTATCGTGAATCGTTACATAAATCGATTTTATTTCGCTATGTTATCATCGGCTCGTGTAGTTGGAGAGGTACACACGTGACGTATTTAAACGATGCGAACGAGAAACATTCACCGGCAATCGAACGTCGCGATAATTTCATTTCGCCGAGGATAATTAATTAATCGATTGACTGATTGATTTTAAGCACTGCCAAATCGACGACGACGATAGGTACGTATTTATCAAACAGATCGAACAGTATTTATTCATTCCCCCGTTAGTGATATTCGCACGATCTCTCTCCTCGTCCCCCCCGACAGGCGGCGACTATAGTTTTAAATGTTTTAATTGATTCGAACTGTGAGTCAATAGTCGCTGCGGCGCACAGATAGACGGCCGTATTGTACCCGAGTCCCCGAGCCTATGTAGACATACACATATATATATATGTTGTCGTATGTCTCCGCCATTAGTGCAAGTATAATTAATTGAAAAAAAAAAAAAAATATATATAAAAAATTCCGATTGTTACCAAGAACAGAAGCTGTTCCGCGAAACCTTGTTTTCTCGAAAACAATAATTCTACTTATGGAATCGATGTTTCTAATGAAAACTAATGTAATCAAACACTCACCAGCATTATTATTCATAGATTCATAAACATATCGTAGAGATTACTCTATGTTTATAATGGATAACTTAATAATAATAATAATAATTAGCATGATAGATGGTAGTAGTGGAATAGTAATAAATAAAAAAAAACCTGTGCAATAAAAAGTGCAATTTCAAGGTCACGACCCCCCCCCCCCCACTAGAAAAACGGTAAATTTCTCATTATTATTAAATATTGAAAATACAAAATATAAACGCGTTCGATAATATTGCAAAATCGTCTGTAACACGAAATTTATATCATAGTCCTTGTCATCTGATAGTAGATTACGACGACGACGACGACGACGTGATAATAACAATAATAAGGAAGCCGTTATCATTGAATTGAAAGCGTTGTTTTTTAATACAGGCGAATATATATTATAGTAACTATTATATAGTAGTCACGGGTCAAGGTAAATAAAACGGTCGGAAGACTCGGAAGAGATTGCTCTCGTAAGCGCACGATTGAGTGCGGACAATACCGTTTTCAGCCCGACAGATATTTCTAATAGACGAGTGAAATTCAAATGTTCGTCGAGCACTTAGCAGTTATGTTAAACGAATCTGATAGTTATTATATGATATTACTTTCGTGATATTTTAGTTTTCGACTGCAAACAAAATATGTAACTGCAGCGTAACGAGTGCACAGATCGTAAGAGTAAATCGATATGTGACGAAACATAAGACATGACCGTCGTTGTCGAAATGTCGATCGTAATAAGATATTTATGTATAGAAATCGAAGGAGGAGCAGAAGAATATGGGAATTATCGACGTAACGTTACCTTTTTACTATCTCACTACTTCACTTCTCACCCTTCCGATAGTCGCGTCCAGAACTTTTTTGATCACATTCTTGATCTACGGAAAAACTGTGAAACAAAAGCCGTGCGTTTCGACCCAATCGTTGTGCTAGTTGTTGAGTGAAAAAAAAAATGCAAAATCATAATTATTCCGTTCTAAGAACGGACGACGCGCGCGGAAGCTCAAACACGAAATCTCTTAAAATGTCGACTATATAGTGTTGGCGTTATGATAATATTACGGTCGTAATCCGGCGGGTACCTTTAGGGGGTTTTCTCTCGCTTCGGCCTTCATAGGTAACGCCGACGGATTAAATTAAACCGTTCGGACTCGGTCTAATCTCTACTCTGCGACCGACGGGCGCCACCGCCACGACTACCTGCGCCCGCGTACTATGAATTCTCTCGATAAGCGATTAACATTACACACGATATCGACGAAAAACGAAAGATAGAAATCTACCATATATACATACATACAACTACAATCTTTACACATAATATTGTTTACCGTTTCGCGTACAACTACATGCACGCTACCGTTGATTGATAACGCACTGATAAGATTGCCGGTCGCGAACTATAGCTACTAGTTTATGCAATAAAACTTACACACGCGCATATCAACGCGCATGTTAATATTATACTATTGTGAGTGTGTGTCGACGGCGGCGTGTTGGCGTATCGACGGCTGTTTCGTCTATCGAGCTCCGGCCACCGACAATCGAGTACGACTAAACGAGTCGAAAAAACGTAATGCAAAATAAAAATAAAAAAATAATAAAAAACCTTGGACTTGTTTCGCAATCCGACGAAGACGACGACGACGACGACGATGACGCGTCCGAACACATATTGTAGACACGCGCGCGCGCTCGTTTATAACGTATATATCGATCTTAAAAAGAGTTTGTTAATAATTACAACACATATATATTATCCCACATGTATACCGTCGACGACGACGATTGTCTATTTCTAACATCGACTTTTCGACTAGCACGCACAGAAACGAGTGTGTCGCGGCGCGCGCGTACATATTATACTCGGCCACGGCGGTACGCACGTATACCGCCGCGACGCGAGACTTCTCTCCGTGTACCCGCCGCACAATCGAATATATATTTATAATTATTTCCGAATTCCCCCCTGCGCTGCCTCCCCGGATCCCCCCTTACCTTCAAAGGATATGTGCGAAACGAAAAAACCCATACACATACTTACACCTGTAATACTACTCTGCGCGCGTATAATACCCGTGTGGTGTCCGCCCCGCGTTATCACCGTTATTACACGATTACATGCCATTATTACTATTACTATTTTTACCATTAGTTCGCCGACAGGTGCGCGCAGGAGGTAAATCGTTTCGGGGGAATGCGAAAAAAAAAACTCTACGCGATATAAAATAATCGCATGCGCGTCCGGCGGCGGCGGCGCGTACCTATACCGGCTATGGACTATACTGCGGTCGCGCGCGTCGTGACCGTCGGTCGCGTTACCGTATCGCGATGAAATAAAAATAAAAAAAAAAAACCGCACGTCTGTTTCACGACACCGTGTTATTAAAATAATTACATCGCGACGGTCTCGACCGATCCGAGTGACGCGCACAGTTCCGGAACACCGCCCCGCAGAGCGGCGCGATGTGTATTATACTACTATAATATTATGTAGTTGTGATTAAATTTGGCGTCGACGCGAAACGGTAACAATTTTTTGTAATTTTACAATACTATCGTCGCGTTATTATTATAATAACGCGTGGATTTCCGGGCGCGCGTGTGTGTTGTACTCACTTCATTTTCGATATTTTCGTACGGCCCCTGACGGCGGCGCGTCGGGCGTGACGGCAATATTATTATTTAGTGTGGCGCGAGAGTGGACGTCCTCCCTCGGAAGAAATTCAGCAAGCGCGAGTTTTTATTTCGCGGAAAACATAAAAAAAAAAACACGAACAACCGCCGACTGTTTCTATAACGGCGTACGTGCGCGTTCAACACGATTACAACACAATAATTGTCGTGGTGGTTTTTTCAGAAAATCCGTCTTGACTTCATGATAATAATATCGGGTGTTGTTTTCGAGACGCGCGACAGAGAGGATGGACCGCGCGTCGTGCCCGGACGAGACGTCGGCCGTTAACTGGCGCGCGGCCGTATCGCCGCCGTGCCGTACAAACTCTCGAGGCGATTGCGCTCGCACATATTATTTCAATATCATAAACACTGATTGTGCGGGCGCGGCGCCGATAATAATGATAATTAAATTATTACCGACCGTGTAATGTGTTTTATAACAAATACGATTAATAATCGTCGGTATATCGATTTATTCGTCGAACCGATCACACCGTGTTTCGATCGTGTTCGTGATTATTGTAAAGCCAAAGCGGTCTGTCCGGAGGTGCGGTTTGGCGACGTCCCCGGGTACAACCTGCGCGCGTTTTTACAAGCCGCGGCGAGGTTGCGCGTGTGTTCCGGTGTCGCGACGCTGCGACGCGCGACGGCCGGCGACGAGTGCGCGCGCGACCGTGCGAAAACCGCGTCGTCCTCGTACCGATCGTACGCGCACGCGCGAGACGGCGAATGCCGCGCGTGGTCGTCGGCGGCGGCGCGGCGGCGCGCGCGCGCGGTCCTAGCGGGCTCTACTCGACCGTTCACCCTTGACCTATTGCTCGATCGGCGAGCTCGCGAATCCGTTTTTTTTTTCTTCAACACGTCATCGTTTCGATCTACTTGCCTTTTTTTTTTCTCGCCCATTTCACGACCCGATCCGACGGGTTCGAGGGACCCCGCGTCGCACACATTTCGTGCCGGTGTCGTCGACCCGTTATCGAAGCGTAAGGGCTGAAAAATCAACGGTCAAAGTAAGGTAGATGGGTCTGACGGGGAAAAAAAAAAAAAATCTAGTTCCAAAAAATCCCATTCGTTCTGGGACGACGAGAGAGGCAAAAAACAATGACTTTTTTCATTCAAATGTCATAAATGCCGTTCGTCCGGCGGGGACATAAATAATTAGAAAAATATTTTAATTGTCTTTGGATATAAAAACAACGAAAAAATTACGGGGCAACGTTACTCTATATTATAGAGTCTATAATATCGTTGACGACAATAATATAGTCACTCGCCGCCTTTATTTATAATTGCCTTTTAAACAAGAGTTCTCATCGATAGAGTACACTCGTATTTGAAACACCAGTAGCACTAGGAATAAGCAGAACCTATCTCGACGGGTTTCCTCTGTTCAACGCGATTAGACTTTCAGGCCGGGATTTAGTTTTTGATGGGGGGGGGGGACTTCAAACAAAAGCTTAAATGGACACGTATTTGCATAACCATACTTTCTAACAACATTCTAAAATAGACCACAACAGAATCTAATTAGTAATTCATTAGTAATTTTAAAATTTAAAAAAAAATAGTTCAAAACTTGTTTCAATATTCGCATATTACATATAACATTGATTTTAAATAACATTTATTATATTTAATGCGTTTCATAACCAACGATATAATTTTAATAAGCTGTTTATAAATTGTATTATATCAGTTAAACGTAGAAATGTAAAATTGTTTGGAAAGCGCTTTTTATTTGAATATACCTTCGTAAGCTTCCACTTCGCCCACGGGTTGGACCAAAAACTGGACGTTAATAAAAATATTAGTTTCATAATTTTTTTTTTTTTTTTACTTTCTAAGAGTAATTCTTTATTTACTCGGTATAGTTTTATGTATTGTTAGCAAAATATTGAGAAAAAAACTTTAGAAATAATAACATTAATAGCGTTTTTATACATTTTCATATAAAGCAAGTAAATTTCTGATTTAAAGTTATTTGAATATTTTATGCGAAATTATTTGTATTTATTATTTGTAATTTATTTATAAACTATTTTATCTAGTATACCTATTTAAAAAAACCCAAACAATTTCGACGCGGAAGTTTTTTTTTATTAGTATCTAATACAAAATAACTGACATAATATACTGATTATGCTAATGAATATTTTCTTTTTATCTTTTAAGTGTAGTTTTTATTAAAAAATTTTAGATAAAATACCCACTTACAAGTTTTTCTAAACTTGTTATTTTAAAACTTCCTAGTCTGATGTCTGAAAATCCATTATTTATTACTTACTAAATACATTTACTATTAAAACACTACCATAATAACTACAGTAATTCCTCTGGAATTTTCTATACAATTTAATAATGTCGATGTCCATCATCTATCTATATCTATCATATATCTATATAAATTCTAAATTATTATTTTTATGAATTGTCGATTTTCGCTATTAACGTTATCACGCCATTTTTAATGTTTTTACTCGGCTCAATAAGCATAAATATTATACATTTTAAAATAGTTATTAGTTATTACAAATCATTGTTCCGGGCCCGAAGTACACGTTTAATTTACACAATGTAATTATTTACGTGATTATTATTATCATGTATCTAATTTGATAAATTGCATTATGACATGCGTTTCTGTTTACTAAATGGTTTGTAACTACGTGATTTATTTGTTAATATTGCAATTTAATATCTACACAATAGTGGACTGAACCACTGGTAAGTAGAGAATATTCCCAGTGGATTGCGATTTTATTTTTCTACATATTATAAAGGTTAAATTTAATAATTCCATATATATATATCTCGTCGTTAAAATGTGACACTTTCATTTAAATTACACGTTTGTTTATTTTTTTCGATAACTCGAAATTATTGATAAATAAATGTGTTAAAAATACTTGAAGTGACGCAAACGTACCCAAACGGACAATGGATGGATTAAAAAAAAATACCCAAAATAAAAAGTATGACTATGATTAAATAGCTCTGTACAATTTGATATCTGCTTATGGTTTTACCAATAATCGTACTCGCTCGGATTTTCTGGTTTGAACAAAAACTGAGATTTTGCATAGCTGATGAACCGGTGTGAATTGGTTCCACGTTTGTCGATCGATAACATTACTATAGCGAGTCGATTAAGTTGTCGAAAAGTAGATTTAACATTGCGTATGATAGATTCGACATAAATACAAATCTCAAAGCTACCTAGCTGGGCACCTGTCAGTGTTTTTTTTAATAGACTTAGTAATTATTAGTAATATTAGGCCATCAAATAATTTTGCTAAATTCACGAACGCACACTGGAATTCCGGCAAATAATTCGCAAAATGTTTGTATAAATGTTTGGAATCGTTTTTTCGTTAATTGTCGTCGTAAAGTTGATTGTATTCACTCTCGCGCGTGGTAAATTTACGTTGACCGAAATCTCGAAAATTCTAGTTGACAGATCTTTTCTACAGAGACCAATGACCGATAATACCGTTGACATTTACTGAATTTCGGTCGATTTTCGACGAAAACTAAAAAAAAATTGAACTGGGGCGTTAGTTGAATGATATTATGATTTTTTGGCGGACGCTCTGGATTAGTCGCGTCGATTAGTAAATGCCAAACCAATAATATGATTCCGGTTTGAGACAATGTTCATATTTACATTTATTTAAACACGTTAGGGTTTTATCATTTCCCTATTAGTGAGATCATTACATTTCATAACGTAAGTGTTTGTTAAGATTTTTTTATCGTTTGTTACGAAAAAAAGAATCGCAATAATACACACGTAATATAGAATAGTAAAATAAAATAACATTTACCACGAGCAGCCATTAAAAGTCACTTGCGTTGTGATTTTACCGCGGGGCCATTGTCTATCCCAGTCCGCCACTGATCAATGATAATCGATTATGTATATATTATAGAAATATATATTTAAATCTATAAACTCGATTGCCCCTCCCTTCGAAATGTCTAGCCAAGCCGTTGTTGGTGCAAAATCTTTTGGCTTATAATTCCTTCGTGACATCGTCTTAAATTTGGAATGATGATTTGAACTTTGCTGTGTCGGGACCGAGCGCTATGAAAACCGTATAATATATTATTATATTTATATACCAGCGTCCAAATTGCATGCCGAGGTTAAAACTGATTTGTCCTAGTTTAATGTCGAACGTTATGTAACGTTTTATTTTTTATTCGTTGCTGAACATTGTTAATTATTATTGTTTAACTCTTTGTACTGGTTGTTATTATTACGATTGCTAATCAACGCCGCCGTCAGAACACGCGGAAAAGTTTAAAATAATTTTTTAAAGACCGAAATAACTCAACTGTCGATATTCGATAAATCTCAGAGAAGCGAACGATTATTCAATTATTTACCTATTGTTTTTTTTTAACATTTTTTCAAAAAAAGTTTTTATTATTTTATGAACTAAAATAAAATTCAACTTTTCGGTGGATTTGTTAGACATTATAAATGCACATTTCATACGCGAGTAGTGTACACGGACGGTGTACCCGCATAACACGGCGTTTTACTAAAAAAATCCGCGATAAAAATTAAAAAATGTCTGAAAGCAAAAATGTCCGATTTAAAAATGTACTAGAAATAAATATCTCCTACCAAATCGTTTTGGGTACGTGCGTTATGTACACGTGAATCAAATATCGTATACCAATATATCATACTTG
This sequence comes from Drepanosiphum platanoidis, assembly GCA_948098885.1. NCBI lineage: Eukaryota > Metazoa > Arthropoda > Insecta > Hemiptera > Aphididae > Drepanosiphum > Drepanosiphum platanoidis. The sequence goes on from OX402528.1 coordinate 11,346,614, forward strand.
AATTGACACTAATTTACTATACCAATTGTCAGCAATAATTTATATTTGTTTTATCATCCCTAAATTGTTTTTTTATTTCTTACAAAGCGTATATTAGGTCATAAAATCAAAAAATATACACAGTCATCAAAAGCAGTCTCAATTTTGATCAAATATATATGTTTTTAAATATTTAAGTACATATATATGTATATATATATATATATATACTAGCTGACCCGGCAAACGTTGTTTTGCCATATATTTCCAGTGAATTTTGCAGTATAAAAAATAACTGACTTACTGTAAGTGCGTGGCGTCGACGGCGCGGCGTCTACGATTGAAAGAGGAATGGTGCGCGCACGCACGCAATTTCGGTAAAAGTTATGTAATAATATATGACGTTGCGAAATCCATACCTTTTGCGTAAACGTCGTCGGGTTTTCGCTTTAAAATTGTATACGCCTATCGAGCCTATCGACCAATGACTATAGATTTGCCTGCGATCGTATTCGACCGCCCAATGAAAAAAGTTCTATTGTTCATCGCACGCACGCAATTTCGATAAAAGTTATGTAATAATATGATATTGCAAAATCAATTCGTTTTTGGTAAAGATCGTCGGGTTTTTTGATGACATAATAATCTATTCGTATAAAATGCAAATTACTCGCTGATCGTTGCATCTCAAAATCTAACCCGTGAAAAGTTTACCCCTTCTTTTAAGGGTTGAATTTTGAAAAATAAGTTTGTAGATTTATTTATATACTTACATCCCCCTAGGGGAGGTGCTCAAACGGGGATTTTGTATTATGAAAAATTACTAACCTATTGTAAGTATGTACGTATATGTGAAAAGTATATGAAACACGTATATATATTTTAATTGAAAATGATTCGCAAAAAAATTTATAAACAATGATAATGGTCACTATGGTTACAGTGTACATATGTATAAATGGGTTATATGATATAAATGGGCTGACTTTTTCCTATAACCAATAGCAACCATTTAAAATTTCAAAAGTACATAACAAAATTCCCGTTTCAGCACCTCCCCTAATTGGGTTTTTTCAAATTTTTTTTTTCGTAAAAACCTTCTTCTGGCAATTACGAACAATTCAAAAAAAAATTTGAGCCAAATCGGCCCAGCCGTTCTCAATTGATGAATTGTTTTACATTTTTAGCTCCATTTATATATATATATAGCTGAATAACCCGGCTTCGCCCGTGTGCAGTATAACTTTTTATTTTATCAGTTTTTTTAATTTTTACCCCTTTTAACCCCCTTAGGAGTCGAATTTTGAAAATCGGGCGTCGTGACGACACTCAGAAAGGTATTTGGAACAACTCTGTGAAAAAAAAATTGGAAAAAAGTTAAATAGCGTCGTTACAAAATGGGAACATAAAAAAGGCCTGTTCATTTTGTTCAGCTTGCGTGATGGTATCGTACACACTTTTTTGATGGTCATTTAATTTGGGAACATTTAAATTCACAAATGTTTGTAATTCATTGATATCATACTGTTGTTCTCGTCGCAATTCTCGATCGAACAAATCATGCATTGGACGATCGGCCTATATTCTGTCGTTTTTGTCGTGGCATTGTTTACACCAAAATCCATATAATTGAAATCGAATAAAAAACAAACTCATTTAATCTCAAACTAATTAATAGAAAATGTCATAGACGCACGTGCCACGGAAACAAATAATAAAACATAACCACATAGAGTTTATATACGTAATATATCTCCATGGCAAAACTGAAAACAATAACAATGTGTGATTAATATTTTGCACTTAAGAGGCCATAACGCCGGAACCACTTATCGCACAGCGTACAAACTTCACAGAAACCATCTACATATCAATCCTAATATGCCCTGAAATTTTTATCGAAATCGGTTCGGTGGATCTTGAGCTATAAAATTTATTCAAATGTACATCGATTTTACACCATGCAATCATACAAATTTATTAAAAAGTTAATTAAAATATTTAATGTATTAAAAAATTTGAAATAAAAACTATCCTATCTTTTAAGTTGGACCAAATTACACGCGGTGTAAAAAATTTCATCAAAATCGGTTAAATGGTTTAGGAGTCCATTGAGGACAAACATCGTGACACGAGATTTATATATATTAAGATATATATATAAGTATACTTTTAATATAATTAAATTTCTATAGTGTTTAAAATTTACCAGAAATATAGCGTAAGAGCCTTACGAGATACTCAATTAAAATAGCGGCGACTAACACAGTAACACGTCGATAGAAATTAGTTACTGTTCTCGAAATGTCAGTTTTATTGAAATTCGTGGTTTCATAAATAATATTTTCGTTATGATTCATTCGTTTTAATTGACATACCACATAATAGGTACCCACTTAGACGAATAATGTTGTCTTTGTACATTAAAAAGTTATAAATTGATTAGGTGTAAATACAATTAATGTAAAAATACATAACAAACAATATTTAAACTGTTAGAACTCGTTATAATATTGATCGGGAAAAATTAAATTTATTATTGGGATTGGTTCACTCAATACACTGTTCATTGGTTGCAAGTCATAATACCTAATAATATCATTGAATTGTAATTCTTATTAATTGCTGAGAAATGATTAATCTAGTAAAAAAAAAAAAAAAAACTAAAAAATTGATTCGTCTTTGTTTTATATACGATGACAATAATTATTCGTCGTAAATCGATGGCAAAACAATACTGTACTTATTTTATATGGTTGGTTGCTTTTAATACTACGTTAATCGTATTTAATCTATTTTCATATTGCTATGATATTACGTAGGTCCTAATAATAATAATTATTGAAATTGTTATCAAGAATATATTATGTAAATGTAATTCAAATACGTATCATGCGTAAAAATTACACACTATCTACTAAAGATTAAGAATTATGTAATACCTACTTATAATCGATTATAAGTTAAAATTGTAGTCAATGTTTATACCTATTAATATATGTAAATATTAATAATATATGTACGCTAAAATGATTATTGTTAGCGTGTACCGTGACATCGAGATTTTACCAGACGACTTTGCTAAATGAGCATTTTAAACGAGGGGATTGAGACATTTATTACTCCAGTTTTTAATTTACACGAAACAAAAATCAAATAACAATGTAGTATAGATGGGTACTATATTATAATAATTGCTGCCCCGACCACTCGAAAATGTATTATTTATAATAATTATTAGGTATAATTTTCCACACTGCAAATTAAAATAATAAACGTGTTTAAGACAATCGTTTTTTTTTTTTTTTTGGTTTAATGAATTTGTAAACGATCGTACATATTGCACATAGCCCCCCGGCTTAGCACTGATAGACTATATTTTGTAACTTATGAGGTTTATTTTAAATTTAAATAATAATAAAGACTTTCTCGAAATATTATAAAAAATTAATTTAAATATTTCTATTCACTACGCTGTCCTTACGTCCTACGTCATCAGTCGTACTTTTTTCATAACCTCAATGCATCTATAATACAAGTTGCGCGTAGGTAATTAAATCATGTAACATATATTATAACTTCTGTAATAATTATCAGTCGTTATTATGTCCATAAATAAAAAAAAACATAAAATCAGTAGGACGTAGGTTTATATTATCATTAATGTTGAACACCATTAGCCGTCGTATTAATTGTTATACTATCATTTTGATGCTATTTTTTTTCCTATTATAATATTCATAATAATAGGAACATTTACTTCATTACCTACTTTATCAGTATTTACGCGCTATTGCTGTATTTGTGTGTACGATCTGTCGATCTGTGTTTGCTCTTTTAAAAGTATTCATTTAATGAATGTCTATATGAATATCTATGAAATGAAAAATTTAAAATTAATATGAAAAATAAAATTAATGTGTCAAAGCTAAAATAAGGTCGAATCATCGCTTACAATTCCATCACGAATATTGTCAACGAATTCACTCGGTTTCTAAATACTTATCCATTCTTTGCCCGTTGCAACGTTTGAAATTCCTACTGTAAGGAGTTATTCGTATTAAACAGAAATAGTTATACACTCGGTCGACGGTCACTATATATAATTATATAAATAATATAAAATATAGTCCCGATCTTATTTACTAAACGTTTTATTACTCACTGGCTGTTTCGTGTACATTGTGTTTTGCATTCATAGGTCATTTGCACATGATGTTAAATAGTAAAAGGTAATATTGTGATAAAACCAGTGTATCAATATTTATGTTTACATAAATAACGGACGAACATGTATTATGCGACGAATTTTTTTCCCTGACATTAAATATAAATTATCCATCGTCGAGCAATGGTTTTGGGATGGATATTTACTAGTCCTACACTTTTTTTCGTTTGATTTACGGTAAATTTAATGCCAGACTACTCGAATATCAATACGAATTTAGTTGCCATTTGTGGCCAATTATAATACTGTACAACATAAATACGATACTTATTTCACTTGAATGCGCACTCGACACAGAATACTACATCCCCGCTACTCTACACAGGCATATGCGACCTTTTAAAATATAAAATGACCGAGTTCTACGACTAAAATATTTGATATAAACCTTAGGCGCTTTTAGGATTTTTACACAAAAATATAATAAGCGGATTCAATGTAGAAATATTGTTCGAAATATGATTTTTTATTCCATCTATTGATCGGTTAAAATTTCAAGATATAATTTACAACGTTTTAATAATAATGACGTATTTTAAAATACCAATCCGTTTGTATTTTAAATATTTGTTTATTTTCTATTCCTCGTAAAGCGTATTACAAATGAATAAGTTTTTTTTTTTAATCCGGGGGTACAAGTGCACCCCTCTCGTGGCGCCCACGGTGTAAAGTATTAATAATCGACCGATTTTATAATCTGATTAATTAGCAAAAGTTTCAAAAATTAGCATGAAAAAACGATACCTATAATGAGTTTGGACGAGTGTTTTTTAATGCTGAATTTAAACCAATTGTTTTAGAAAAACGACTTGTCTACGATTTTCCGGTAAATTATTCTTATTATTGACTAGAAGCACTTTTTTGTCGAGCTATTCATCGTCGTGTATTTTATTATACAAAATAATTTACATATTATTACGGCTTACGAGAGTATCTTAGAGAAGATTCAATTTTCTTTCCCGTAGTATTTTTTCAAGAAACAAAAAATCACCAAAAAAACTCATAACTCTAGAGTTATTTTTTTAGAAATTAAAAATATTATCAATTCTTTTTTTAGAAAAATATAATCTAGATACGAACGTAAACAGTTCTTACCTTTGTCGATGACTTGAAATGCTTTTCAAACCCGGATTTATAATCGATCACAATTTTTTATAAATTTACTCCGATACCGCGTGTTACGTATTGAATAGTCAACTCCCCGACGGTTATTTATACCGTTAAATAATTTTGTATACTTTTCTTTCTCGAGTACAATTCATAAAACATTGTTGGTCTGCAAGTCGATAAAAATATGTTTAAATGTCATCATCACGTTTGGTAAATATATAGTTCACGATGTCGAAGTCCAAATTGATTTCTATTTCACAATCGGAAACGCAAATTAAATCTCACGTTTGTTGTTCTGCAACTAATATAGGTATAAATAAAATAAAATATATAACCAATATTTATATAATATAATAGGTCCTTTAAATAATAATAATAATAAAAAAACATTTTATTACGATCGTACTTACTGCAACGAATCGAATGAGAAAAATCTAGCATGCTCGGGTGACTTACAAACTGATTACATAATACATTATCTTATATATTAAAGTATAATACCGAGATATTTTAGTTTGTAAGTTAAAAATGAAAATAAACGATTGGGATTAAGTATGACCATAGATTATGTATACATTTAGAATATTTAATCTATGGTATGACAGACTATAAGTACAGTACGCACTTTAAAAATACATTAAGAACAATAAGAACTTTACTTTGTTGCGAATAGAACTGAGGAGAAACGAGTTTAATCGAGGCACGCAGACTTAAGCTCTTTCGTTAGGTGTTATGATTTATATTGTTATTGTTCCATGCCTATTTTGGAAGTGAGTGTACCGAATATAATAATACTTACGTTACCGACGGAGACATAGACGACTACTTGCAGTATTTTGAGTTTCAGTCGATCAAAGCAATATTTAAAACAAGTCACTTTTTAGATGATTTGAAATCGCGTGATCGTGAGTAAGACTACGGCTACGGCTACTACTAGGGCTACGGCGAGACAACGGCTATTTTTATATTAAAATATTAAACAAGGCATACAAATTGTGATCGTTATTGTCGTTTGATTTGTTGTCCATTACAAAAGGCCCAAATAGATTATCCATATGACAATGAGTAATCATATATTTTTATTACGCGTATAAAACGAATTTCAATAATTATAGTGTATTAATGTACAATATTTAGTTTATGGTGAATTTTGGTAATTTAGATTACATTCTGACATCGACAATTATGTAATGGGAATATTAAATACGACGACGGTGCTAACTGCATTAATCGTATGTCCTTCATCACAATACTCTTTAGTGACTACGATATATTATTTACATTTAAGTAACGGACACGTGCAAATAACAATTAAAACTTTCGGGTAAAGGTATGACACGGTTTGTTTCGGCTGTTCTAGACCATCCGGATTGAAAATATCGTAAGATTTTTTTCGTACACGTATTTATTATTATAACAATTGCCCGTTAGGCTTAACAATTGTTAATTCGCAGAGTGAGGAAAAGAAAATAAAAAACGTCTGCCAACCGAATCAGTCTTTAAATCTCGAACAAGGTTAACGTTATGTCCGAAAATACACATTTAACCTTAAGATTAAATATTGTCCTATAATACAGGTTCAAAATTAGATATATTATGCGAACATCACATCATCGGTGTTGCAATATTGAAACGTCCAATGTTGACAAAAAATGCCCATGAACGCGGCATCTATTTTATTGGTGTATAATAGATAATATAAAATATGTTGGCAAAACGATATTGTCGGGCTTGGATTTCAATTGAAATGCATTAAAATACACATAATTATATGCTCTACAAGAATAACTATGCAACAATCATACTTAGTATGTATAGGGCTGTGCGATTATTTTTTCCCTGTAATAATCGATTATTTAAATAATATTCGATTATAATCGAATATTTGTTTATTGATCGAATAATGAATAATCGATTATTTTAATATTGTTAAAAATAATCGATTAATACAAATAATCGCACAGCCCTGATTATGTAGCAAAATTAATAGAATTCGAATAAAAAGTTGAAAATCGTTTGTTTTTTTACACAGCTTTCATAATAACAACTATGAACGACGAAAATACGTACATCAATACCGTATAATATTATTATTAGCGACATACCTAGTTAAAATATGATTTCTGTTCTTGACGAATTTCTTTAATAAACATTAAAAGGATATTTGGTTTTTTTCAATTCGTAATTTTTATAACTTCCCATTACAAATAATAAGTTGTTCAATACCTATATTAGGCATTTGACATTTTTAAATAAAAGGAATTGTTAAATTCAAATGAATCTGTGAGTGGAAAAACAGTACTAGTCCGAAATTCGATATTTCATTTTTTTTTTTAACGAATAAACTCATCTAATGTAGATCTAAGTATTGAGTGTAAAAACAGTACTAATCTAACTTTCTTTCACTTGCCATGGATATATTTAAAATGTTGATGAGCGGAATAATAGTACATGTTTACATGTAAAATAATTCATTTGTGTCCTAAGATTCCCAAAGACTTATGTTTTAGAAAAAAAAAAAGTTAGTTTCGGGTAGTATATTAGTTGAAAAGTATTCTAATATCCGGTTTAAATATATTTTATACAAATAAGTTTTCTGATAAATAAAAGTAGGCACATATGGTTACCAATATTAATATAATATTGTATATTATGCGCGTACAGTAGGACACCAACTACCCCCCCAAAACATCAACCGGGTATCCAATTATCCCAATGAGCAAAAAAAGAGACTTTTAGTAATTAATAGTTTGCAATCGTTCTTTTGTCATTCCACATAACTGAATTTGTAGATTAGATATATTTTTTCTTTTGAAACTCGGTGTATTTCTTTTTGGTTTTCTGATATTTAATTTTCTATTGTAATCGTTAATTACACACATATATAATTTATGTGTTACATTTCAATCATCTAAAAATTAGCATATCCAGACCATCCTTAACATTCATTAGTCCGGATACTCGGCGTTCTACTGCAATAGTATTTTATTAGTATGTACATTGGACGGTTGTTTTTATTAAATATATTTTTTTTAACATATATGATTTAAATTTTCAATAAATTCAACAAAAAATAAATAAATTCAATATTTTAAGACCCGGCATAGATTAAATATACTTAATCTATATAATATACTTAATATACTTAAGTATACTTAATCTATGGACCCGGTAAGATGGATACATTAAAAAATAGTAATTTTAGATGTAAAAATGAAACTCACTTTCAATTGTTTCCCTTTGTATACATTTCAAGTCTAGGAAAGTCTTGGAAAAGTAGAAACCAAATCACCAAATAGTTTTAACATATGTCTTCAAAAATCAGTCATTTCTTTTTGTAACAAAAGTAAACAAAATTCACATTAAAAGATCTAAAATTGGTATATAATTATCAAACAGAATATTTTATTATTTTATTATAATAAAATATAATAGAACATTCTGAGTTTTGTAATTTGTAATATAAACAATAAATACACATTTTAAGTCTATTGAAAATATACATACAATATATTTAACCTACATAACAACTTACACGACAAATTTATACATTTCAGTACAAAATTAAATTAAGTCACAACAACGAATGATATTTACTCACTATTTTTACAAAGGAACACAAATATATATATAAAATATTTTACACTACTATTTTGTGACCAAGTAACATGCATTACTATTAATAAAATGTTGGAAACACTGATAAAGTATAATAAAATAATTGTGATAAAATAATCAAATATATACAAATTCAATTACTACAATACTAAAAAAATTAAAAAACTTTTAACTACAGAACCAATAAAAATATAATTCATCAAGCCGCGTCCACACCAAGGAAACATTGTCTCATATTATATGAGTTGCCGACATTGTCATCAACAAAATTTTGAAAATGTTTTTAACAATTTTGTTTCCAACTTTGTCGTATACATTGTCGCCCACAAAATTTTTTTCCCTAACTAGTGGCGGTAAACATCAAAAGATGTATATTGACATTGTTCGAAACAATGTATCTGCACGTCCTGTGCAACTTTGTCGCCGATAAATTATTAGCCCAATGTCATCTCTTTGAAAATCTACCATCTTAAAACTTGAACGAACCCAAAATCTCCTCTTTTCAGGGTTTTTCACACACAAAGGCGCGCATGTAGCTGCAGCAATTATTGAGTCATTTTCGTCCAACATCTTTACGAAAACTTAACATATTTTTGAGTGGCCTTTTTCAACGCAGACATTTTTGGATACAAAAAAAAAAAAATTATATCTGACAAATGTTTCCTTGGTGTGGACACCGCTTAACATTAAGTTAAGTAAGTAACTTGCTCACTAAATTGGATGATTTTTGTAACTGAAACTATTGACTTGCTTTAACATAAAACATAATTATATTGAGTTCACTTACATATAATTGAATGCAATTATTGGTTTTTTTTTTCATAAACTAATAACAAATATTAAAAAATGTAATCATCTTCGAGATTTTAAAATCAACTAAAGTACATAAATGTTTAAAATTTTTTATATTTACAAAAAATATTAGTAATTACTGATTACTAATTAGTATCATTTTTATTAAGTTTTTTTAATTTGGCAATGAATTATTTCTTAAAACATTTTAGTTGCCTATGAAATATCAAGTGGAATTAATTTTAAATGTTTACATTTTCGACCATGATGAATTATAAATTTAAAATTTTTTAACTTAATATAAAATCACATAATAATTATCAAATTCATATTATATAATCTTAATGAAATGTAAATCTTAATAACTAAACATTGGGACTCTAAATATTTAAAATGTTGAAAGCATTGATGTTTATTTATTTTATAACAATACGGAACTACCCAAAATTACATAATGTAATAAACAAACATAAAATACTTTAAGTTCAGCAGGACACAAACATAATACTCAAATCAAGAATAAGTCTGCCAATAAGAAGGGATTATCATAAACTTTGTATGAATAATTCATAGATTCATGAGTTCTATAGAATGATATTTTGAGAAATTGAGTTCTAACCCACCATCATTGACCCAATTTACCTAAGAATTGAGATCTTTTTTTAATAATTGACAGTCCCTAGAACTAGATGAATTCATTTTTTAAATATATTTAAATCATTAGTAAAAAGAAGGAAACGACACTCAGCGATAGAGTTTTTAATATCATCAATATACAATACAAAATGTAAGGGTGAAAGATGTCCTTGAGGAATAGTAGATGGTACATTAAAAATATTAGATTTGACACTAATTATTTAATTAAATTGTTAATGTTCACAAAGATATGAGTCAAACAAAAACAAGTGATTCACCAATTGATTTATTAAATTTGTGTCATAAAGCTTCAACGAAATCAATCCTAAGATAAAAATATAAAGATATGGATTATATTAAAGTTTTAATACTTCAATAAGGTTACTTTACATTAAGATTCGATAAGGTTAGGACACGAAATCGAAAGAGAATAGCTGCCTTTAAAAGTCTAAAAGTCCATTAAGTATTTTGGCAACCATTTTTCTCACTCCAACATGAGCGACGAAGAATCAGTGAAAGAGGCATCGACTTCTAAACCTTCCGGCAAGAACGCCAGAAAGAAGGTTATGTATAAGGGTGACCGAGCGAAAGCTGGCAAACCTATGACGAAAGAAGCACCGAAGTCCGAACCCGCAAAACGAAATGACAAACCACGACAGAAAACGGCGAATCCAGTACGATTGCCCCAGAATCTATCGACTTCCAGTACTCCTGCGAAGAACGATCCATTTATGGGAGAATCAGTATTCACCAGTGATTATGGAGTTGGCGGTGGCGTAGCAACTACACCACGTATGTATTTCACGAACAACTATGCAGGTTACGTTGATTTGGTCAGAGCAACATATGCGATGATGAGAGGATACGACAGGAAAATTCAAACAGTTGTGCCCGAATGTTTATTCGAGTACTACTGCTATAATGCGCTGTGGTGGCGACTTATGGCTGTCGATTCAGAAAATGGTAATTTACCTTACGCATTAACGCAAGAGTTAGATCGCTTGGATAAGCTGGAGAGTATTACACTTCCAGCCCCGATTACGGCATATCTAAAAGGCATCGGAAACTACGTTGACAAACGAGGATTACGATGGTACTACCGCACGTTAGCCGAAGTCTACGACTTCAGTCCGTTCAAGATTCTCAATCTTAACGGTAGCTACGGCGCGACAGGATTAGATGCTGGAAAGATGACACGGTATTTGTATATACCAAATCCATTCGTGTACACTCATCTCATACAATCTGAGATTAATGCAAATCAAGGCGCGTTTGTCCAAGAATGGACACTCGGCGAAGTAGACCCGACGCTTGAAGTGGGCATCTCTGCTAAACGGCAGGCTGATGGCTCCATCAAGAGAACGTCAGACATACAGGGCTATCGAAAGCTCATCAAGTGGACATCCGGCAGTACAGCTGGTACACTCCAGGGATTAGGGTGGTCAGACACCTCCATTCCAGATGATGCGACTAGAAGTTTAATCAATATGTCTCCAGGAACAATGAGACACGTATCAGAAAGACTACAGACTATGGACATCATTAAGATGTCACAAGCAACAGATGCTATGATGCACACCCCAACGGGTAGTGCCGCTCAAGGCATATATATCACCATGGAAATTGGTGTTAGTAATGTTGTGTCAAATAGGTGGTTGAATATGTATGCGTCACGTCCATGTTCACGTTCACAGGAAGACGGCAAAGTATGGCAAGCTTCATACATTTGCGCTTACCAATGGGACTGTGACCTAAGCCAAAGAGGCGATAACATCGTCCTTGGTTGTGGTTGGTATTTCGAAAGTCCAACGACGATTAGAACATTACCCGACTTCATCCCGAGCTTTAAGAAGTGGCAGAACGAATACCAACATCGATCAGAGGTATTCGTCGAAAACTTCCGCATATATGGTACCTTCAGAGGAGATATCATACAGAACGCCCTTTTAGGCAGCAGGAAGTAGAACGCTTCATTGCACATACAATGTATATAATTATTTACCAATTATTTATTTATCATTAGTTTTAACAATTACCAGTTCATTAAGAACAACAAAAGATTAGGCATATTATCGACAAATTCAATATTCTTATGAATGCATAGGCATCTTAATTTAATAAGATTTTTGAATAATATTTGGAAACCATTAGGATATATCAAATTTGTAATTTTTGGACAATTATTAATCAGACTTTTATATAATTTTAAGGATCTCAATATAAAATGTGGGACAGCAGCTCTTAAAGGGCACAAAGGACAATATATTTGATATTAATTAATTATTAAAGTCTTTAGATTTTTATATTATTTTATGAATCTTAAAATTATTGTTAACATTTATGGATTTTATTATATAAGTTGTTAAAATGAACTTACAAGTGTTTGAAATTAAATAGTTTAGACACAGCTGCTAATTATAAACAAGGAATGTAAAGTTAACATGTGTTAAGTTAATATATTCTAATTAATGAAACAAATTTCCCAATGTAGATATGGCTTATTTCAATGATTTCTTATAAAGCTTTGTGATCAATTTAAATTTAAACATGTCTTCTAACACAAAAAAATTCATTTATGGTAGCATTCACAGCTCGTTTTACAACTGGGTTCTCAAATGTAGGATCATAATATGGTTTAATTGCTTCATCAAAACTTTTTGCTTGTTTAAAATGATGATTAATATTAGTGATTGAGAATATAAGATCTGAATTATAATTTGTACAGTTTTCAGGATAAAACCGTTTTATACATTGAGGCCAACTTACAAGTTGACAATAACCTAAATTTAAAGTATTTACATTTGGAGCAAGTTTCATAATTATATTGAAATCTCTATCACACAAAGGAACCTTCCTCAATGACATGTACGATAACATGGGTAACGGTGTACGAGGTTTATCAGTAATAGTTAAATTTGCAATATCATATAACAACAATTGGTTTAAATTGCTACAATTAGAAATAGCATCAAAAAAGGTATCTGTAATTAAATTTGCGTTAAAAAGCCATATATACACGATCCTATCCCCCAATTTTTCAAATATAACATTACTATTAGAAACAGCCCAATGACCTGTTATTTGTAATTGGAAAATGTATCTTTTTGAATTTAACAGTGCGTTTGTGAAAAGCTTAAAGTTTTTTTTTTTAGAAGCAATATTACCATATTTTTCATGCTGGAAAACAAATATTTCTCTACGTTGAAATATTGGATCTAAAGAGGCGTAATGCCATTTTGAATTGATCAAGGCCATTTGTTGTCTATCGTCGAAACTTAGGTACCCAAGTATGTTAGTAATAACCTGCGAATAAAAAAACGTATAAATATTGTACATAATCGTCAATAACTGCAGTTAGAACAGGACGTTACATACCTCGGCCGGTAACAATTCCATATTGTTTTATGCGGCAGACAACAATATTTAGTGGGAATTAATAACACGGCAGAGTCCTGTCTGGAACCACTACTCTATAGTCACTTGAATTTGTTTGCCACGAATTTGCGTGGAGTATATTTTTAACAATAACAAAACGTGTTTTGGCAAGACTCAAAAAGCCGAACGACGGTATATAAATAAAAACGATCATGTGCCAAACGGGACGAATAGTAATTTGATAATTTAATGACGATGGAAATGATGAAAGTGAAATGAGCTATCGTAGTTTGATACGATCCTAGGTTAAATAATCGAGTTTTTGGTCAAGCAACGTTTGTACAAAGGCTGAAGTTTATAGAGATTAGAGAAACAGATAATACCTATATATACTAAATTTATTCTAGTGAGTCGCTGAAGACGAAGCGACTCGTAAAAACCATTTTACCACATGGGATCCAACGATCTTGGCAGTCGACATCGGTTCGTCAGCAACGGGGTTCAGAGTTGAAGTTACCGGTTTCACACAAGAATTGAAAGAATCGTTTGACGTTTCGCGATAGCCGGTGGATTAGTTTACCAAAGTGAATCCGCACAAACACTGTACGCCTAGCGCTCCCAGCGGGATTTTGTAACATAACAGCGCGGCCATTTTTCAAGACTCGCAAATATAAATACGTATAGCGATATGAGAATAATCGATTGATTTTTAATAATCGAATGATTAATAGTCGAAATAATAATTAATGGAATGAAATACTATTTAATATTTATATTGCTTGACGTGGTTGCATAAACTAATTATTAACTATTATTGTGAAATTCCTTTTCAATTTAAATTCTTAAAAAACGTATTAACTATATATAATAATTTTGGCATAAAGCCATCGAGAACGAGTCGAAATATAACAACAAATGAAATGAAAATTAGTAAACATACAAATTTACAAACCCCGAAAATAAAATATACATCCATAATATGGAAAATTAGTATCCTCTTTGATTTTAGAATAGATTTTATTCTATAATCAATAGTTATATTTTTGATAAAATAAATCAAGTACGTTCGACTGTTTTATTATTCGAACGTTTTCTATTATATGGTTTTTTTTTATAAACAATCGATTATTTCATTCGATTATTCCCATCACAATTCGTAACATTTCAATGAGATCCTATACATTTACGACCAATCATAATATTGTATTATTGCGTTTTAGGTATGTGAAATCGAACGAATTTTCATTTGCAATTTTTGGCCACGATTGTCAGAGATCAATCAGAGATTGTCTAATGTCTATGGATAATCTATTAGCCGCCAAAAAATGAACAGTTGTCGTTTAAACGCGTCGATTCTTTTTAGTTTCGTTTTAATATTTTATTATGGCTTGCCGTAGTGACTTCCAACGGAAAGATCAACACAGATAAATAACGCGAAGAAAAGTAAATTTCAGTGATGGAAATTTAAGACATTATTAGAGATATTGTGTCTATGTTTTCGCCGAACAAAAGAGACGGTTAAAAATGTGAATATAAATATTATAAACATCAAAAATAATATGACATTAAACCAAAGACTACATGCTTAATGAGTACTTGTTAGTTATTTGAGTAGTTTACAGAACGAAATACGCATAGCGATCGTAAGTACTTACCGTTCACATACTTTGCCGTTCATAAGGCAGGGAATAATTTGATTTTTGAGCCCTCGTCCCGTTAACCAGCGCTCCAATTGTAGATGGTGTAATGTTATACCAAATACTAATCAAAAATACAAAATGATGAATTTTTTCTAATTAAATTAAATATAATTATTATCAATTAAACAATGTGGAAAATGTTAAAAAAAAAGTAGAAATATAAAATGTAAAATGATTTAATATTAAAATGTTCAATATGAGATATTTTTCTTATTTTTGTGATGTTCTGAAAACAAGTTTTTAGTTAATTAACTACACACTCGATGAACGTTTTAAGCTGGTTATTTTGGAATGTCACAAATTAGATTATTTTATCTACAATTTAATCGTATCAGACTTCTATAGCATATTTTATTCAGTGACAGTTCTTACTACATTTTATGGAGTTGGGCAACTTATTTTAATAAAAATGGTTTGTATAAGTAATGGAGTTATAAAAAAATCATATTGCTGCAAATAACGCTCGTTCCCGGTGATTTTAAACTGAATTAGTTGTGCAATTTCAATATAATAAAACGATAAAATAGAAATAGGCTCATACCTGTTGCGAGAAGTATCTACTTAATTTGTTTCTAACACTGTACTTCCAGGCGAATAATAATGTGTTTTCGCATACGTAATTTCAATTTGCAGTCTTCCAGTTTATTTTGCAATATTTTAACAGTAAAAAGGTCAATATATTACTTAATAACTATAAATCATGCTTTCAAATGATTAATTGTAATGAAAGCTAAAAAATTCATATTGATAAATAAATAATAATCAAATTTTAATAATTAAATTTTGAACGTACAATTTACATGGCTTTTACCTGTTTTCGAGAAGTATCTACTTAATTAATTTCTATCACTGGATTTCTAGGCAAATAATAATGCGTTTTCACATAGATTTAAATTTGCCATCTTCCAGTATTTTTACAATATTCTAACAGAAAAAAGTCAATTTATTACTTAATAACTATAAATCCATGCTTTCAAATGATTAATTGTAATGAAAGCTAAAAGTGGTATTGATAAATAAATAATAAACAAATTTCAATAATTAAATTTTGAACATATAATTTACATCATGGCGGTTTTAAAACAATAATTTAAGAATTATTATATTATTATTGTGAATGAAAATATATATTTTACAAGAAGATTTAAATAAAATAAAATAGTAAAAAATAATATATAATTTAAATATAAATAAAAATTTACATTATAAATGTCTTCATGTGGCACTCTGTAGATAATGGTCGAGCCTTTTTCATATTTCCTTCTGAAATTAAACATAATAATAATATAAGTCTTAAGTTTTAAAGCCAATAAAATTTGAATGTAAGCAGTGCTTAATTTGGGGAAAATGAGAAGAGCAATACTAACATCTATTTAAAAAAAATAGTGTTAAAAATCTGAAACTCTTATCAACTTGTAGGCTTTTCTCCCAGTAAACATTGTTTTTATTAAACGAAACAGATTTGAATTACAATTTACAAGTTAACCATAAAATATATGTACCTATTCAAATAAGTCCATAACTGTTCACTGATCAGATCATATATTTTATATCTTGTTTTGAATTATTTGCTAAGTCTGCCTAGATACACCTAATATAAAAATAAAACTGTTATTTTCGTTCTGATCATAAGGTTTGAAAAAAAAAATGTCTTGACCATTCTTAGGATCCCATTTTGAAAAATTGAAAGAGGTACGTTAATTTTTTTTTTTTAAAGACTGGATTCCACAGCCCCTTTAAGTCAAGCACTGGACACAGATATTACCCTTTGAATATAATACTATGTCTCATCTACTCGTATAAAATAGTCCTAGAGAATGAGGAGAGATGATATGGAACACACGAACTAACGTCTTAGACATTTCGATAATTGTTTCTACTGATACATAAGTGATGGAAACACTAATTATCAAATATATTATATAACTACATTTTATTTAAAAATTAAAGTTATAGTAGGCAACGGATTATTTTCAGTAGGAAATTTTTATTTGATACCTAATGGTATCACCCATAGGTGCAACTAGACCAATATTTTTGGAGTCTCACAAGTAATAATGGATAATATTTACTTCAAAATATATAATAGAAAAAGGCTTTTTTTTTTGGAGCACTGGAGGTGTAGATTTGAAAGTTGGAAATCCACAAGTCCCCAGTGCACCCTTTCTAGTTGGAGCCAATGGGTATACCCATTAGTTAATTGTCCTGTATTAAACGTATACTTACAAAATCGGTAAAATGTGTATCTATCGGCGAAGGAGAGTGACGTATGGGTTGTAAGACACCGGGTAGGTGTAGGCGTACGACGGATAGGTGTAGATTGGTGCGTAGTTTTGTGGGTAAACCAAAACTTGAGCAGAAGCGGCAGCGACCAAAGCCAAAGCGGCGACAACCAATAACTATAATCAAAAACCAAATTGTCAAAATATTAGTGTACACGAAAAAGAAAATTTAAGCTATATCTACCGCGAAATTTGACGTGCGATTTTTTTTCCTTATTCCGCAAAACGATGTTACAAATATATTATTTAATACTTTATAATAATATTCTTATCGAATTAAAAGTGAGATTCGAAAAAAACTATCTCGCCAAAACTCGAGTTAACCAATAATAAGATTTTAAGTTTTTCACGTAAATTACCACGGAGGATCGTGGGGAATTTCAAGAATAAAATATGTCCGAAAACCAGTAAAATGTTGGTAGACGTGTGAGATATTTTTCTCGTCTAAATGCGATTATAATAACAGACGATAAATATTAAATGTGAAAATTAATACTTATTTCTGAAAACGAGATGGAATTTGAAATCGTTTTCGTTTTGTAAATCAGTCGGATACCGTTTGGTATTTGGTACCGTTAATGGTCGCCAATCGAAATCGGGATATAAAAGTTTTGTTACCGACATCACACTGCGCGATTGGAAAAAAAAAAAAAAAACACTTACCAATAACTTGTACATGATGAAGTTTGTTTGAGAATTCGGCTGAACTGGGCGAATAGGACTGATGTATCGTAATGACTGCAGATTACACTGATGACTGATGTGTTTTCGGACGATTTCGTCGGTATTTATATATCCGTCCGATTCGCGAAAAGTTGTAGGCTCCCCAACTCCGGAATCCCTCTTCGACGATTGCCCGCGCTACCGTTGTACATAAATTAATGTAAATGTCATTCTCCGTCGTGTCGTTGCGATTGTTATTGACGTTATTCAAAACAACCTAAAGTCGAAACACAAACCCGTTTGGCAAAATGTCACAGCGGCCGTGTCATTGAGAAGAAGAAGAAGAAAAAAACCGGCATCTCTAATATTATTTGTAACGTTTTAAATAATTTAATAGCAGAAGGAGGCGGCCGTGACCGACGAAAAAACGTTTAGTACAGTCGGTGTGTCCGATATCGTTCACATTTCGTCGCAGAAAAACAAACGGCCCTTGAAATTCTAACGTACGTAAATGTCAAGAATATATTTCTTCTTTTTTTTTCTCCATAAAACTTGAAATATATTCGCACTCGGCTTGTGCAAGACTTTGTTTCGGTTGACCGAAAAAAAAATGCTACTCGTGTGTTTCCATCATCGCGAAGTAAGTAAACTTAGTAAACAGTTTGTTACGATTCGAACGGACGTCAGAGTTAACTCGAATGTGCGATTGAATTTCTTTGCATCGATGTCTGTTTTCATTGGGTCACGATAATTATTTGTATTTCATCTTTTAAGTTATTACAATGACAATTATTATTAAAAACTAACATCCCAGTCCGAATCGTCCTGATTTAACAGAAAACTGCGCAGTTTTTCTACGGGAAAATTTGTCGGCGATAAAACCTGTTTTGTTTTTGTTTGTTTATGATAGTCGTTGTTTGTGAAAACACGTTAATCGTTTTTCGAATATTATTTTAAAAAAGTCGACCAGGCCAAATTTAACGTTATTTAAACACTGCCGAAGACGTACTATATATTATATAGTTTTAGCGGAGTTTATCCTAGCTTGAAAATAACGTGTTCTGTCTACCATTTTCGAAATATCTCTCTAAATCCTATAGAAATCAGTCGTGAACAATGATTGTATTGAAATTCTTAAGTCCAAGAAAAAACTTTTTTCATGAAACTTATTTCAAGCGAATCCACATGACGAACACTGTATATAGTTATAGTTTCGTGAGACGCCTTTCATAAGCATTTCGCGTCTTAATTTTTTAAATATATAGAGGAAAAGATAACGCGAAAGTACGACACAAATACTTTTCGATTTCGTCTATATAGTTTCGTAATATAATGTAATAACATAAATTTGATAAAAAATAAAAATAGTGATAAATATTATTATAGTACATGTATTATTATTGAAATGCATGAAAAACTCAATACACCACTGATTACGATGATCTAATTTAGCATAGGAGAGCTCTAAGCTAATGACCCTCATCAAGGTCACTATAAATATTAAAATATGAGCCACTATGGCGAATTATGGTCCAGTAGAAAAATATTTCTCGAAGGGCCAAGACTACCGGCTCTGTTAATATTATTTGTTCCACGGGGTGTGTGGAAACATTTCCAATCTATCTCGTTCACACTGAAATCTGCAGTTTGATGAGTGCAGAATGCACTTTAAAATCACATTATTATAATATTATTGATATACATATACATATTTGTATATTATGTTTATGTAGCTCCTATTAGTTGCATTGTTGAAAGTGTGATATACAATATACTAGGACGATTTTATGTAAAACACTTACATGCTTAATCTAGTAATCGTACACAGGACTGAACACTGTGGACTGGGTGCTAGTGGACCAGGGCTCTAAGCATTACTTATTTGTCGAAAGCAATGTTGTATATCGGTATCTTGAAGTTATGAAATTGCTAGGACAAATTTATCAATTGGCTTACAATCAATCAATTGATTAGTAATCACAGATTATAATTTAATTCATTTATACAGTCATATTATGTACCACCATATATTTATTTATTTATTTGGATAAATTTGGATATCTCAGCTCAATAACCTTAGACTGATGTGTGTACGGTTTGATATCTAGGGACTACTAAAGTACACATTTTAGGGAAAACTTCAAATTCTTAACCCTTGTGGTTAGCGCAGGCTCAATACTAATTGAGTTTTTTTGAACGGTAACTTTGATTTTTATTATATGATATGGATAGATTACCTTTTTAATGTCTTTCGATCCATTGGCTTAAACCTAAAATTGACTGAATTACAATATTACAATAACCACCGTTGAAGAGCTGGCCGATATAGTTATAGCATTGATTAAGTACATAAGTATACTTAATCAATGGTTATAGACTCGCACGAGCCACTTTTATTTGCAATGAAAAGAACAGACTTGGCTACCTTCATCTCATCTTTTCAGTGGTACAACATGTATTCTTCAACAGCGATTAACTGAGCCATATCAATTCGTTGCCAAACAAAGACATTTGAATTACTTAAAAATTAAAACACAGAGGTATTTTATTTAATGGTAGAAACGACATTGTGATATAATAAAGTGTCAGGTACATTGATAAATTGTCAACTCAAAACTGCCAAAATTCCATTTCTATCTCGAAACTATTATGGAAAAAATGATATTATTACAAAAGTGAAACTAGAATTTTAAGAATCACACTCTTGAAAATTAAAATTAAAATATGCAGGAGGCTCTAACAAAAGAGTCCTAGGTGTAAAACAGTGTCGAGGACCCTGTATTGACTTTCGGGGAATCCTAAAGAAAACTTATTGATTTATCTTAGATTTATTTTTGACATTTTAGAATAATTAATCAATTTATTTATCTTCCTATATGATTACAATATCAATTGTTCAACTTTAAATATAATTTCATCTGTGATTTTAAGGAAACCACATAAATAAATCTATAATATTAATACATCAAATTGTGTTATTATACGCTGTACGTTTTAAGTTATATCTAAACATATTTAAGTTTTCGATCTTTGAAAAAAATAGATTCGTAAAAGCTTGAAGTAAAAAGAGAAATTGGTATAAAATAAATCGATACAACCACGTAACATGTACTTAAAACATACAATATGCATTTTTCAAAAATGTTAATAACATACAGTAGTTAATAATTTTGATCTTTAAATACGATATATAGAGAGCTCACAATAATCCTTACTTATTTGTAAACACGTAAATCATGTTTTTGTAACAATAGATATTATATTTTGTCGATAACAACATTGAAAATAAATCAAAAACTGTTTGTTATTATTGTGAGTCAGAATCCGCGATGTGATCACATTCTGCGCACTCTGGTTCAGTCTGCCACCGATGGGAGATAATATTATATTAGTTGGGCACGTCTGTCTTGTTTTCTATGCTACTGACACATTTTCAAAACACTAGAAATCAACAATTTGTTTCTCGTCTGTAGATGGATGAACAAATGAGCAGCAATTTTTCGTAATAACTAATTCGGACATTTGATCTCGAGAAACAGTTAACAAAAGTTTTTATATAGTTTAAAATTACAAAAAAATATACATGTTTTATGAAAATATCTAGAATTTGAATAGCGGTATTATAATTTACATCCAACTGACATGGCACACGATTTTTGGATGAATGTTGTCCCAAAATAAAACTATAAAATGAGTGACTTCAGGTACCTATTTTTCTCATATAGAATGGCATTTGAACTCCTATTGTTTGACTTTGGACAGTATTTAAATTTAGAACACATGATAACAACACAAATGCATACATGAGCAAAGTTAATGGTGTTTCGTTATCATAAACTGAAAAATACTTAGTTCATGGTTTTGATAAATCAAACACACCCACATT
Organism: Drepanosiphum platanoidis; assembly: GCA_948098885.1. NCBI lineage: Eukaryota > Metazoa > Arthropoda > Insecta > Hemiptera > Aphididae > Drepanosiphum > Drepanosiphum platanoidis. The sequence continues at coordinate 11,368,883 of OX402528.1, forward strand.
AATGTGTTAAAAACAAATTTTAACTGACATATGAGATACTGGTGAGAAATTGATCGTGTTATTTCATGTTACCCAAAATTACAGAACTTGTTTCTACAACTAATAAAACTAAAATTAACTGGCTCTTGAAAAGAAAATTATAATCACCAAAATCATTAATTTTTCTGAATATAAAAAGTACACATGTCAAATATTAAGTCGACTGTTATGTTTTAGTGTCAATAAAAACGATCAATTTGATTATTAGTCTTGGATAAAAAAAAAGAAGTTTATTTTCAACTGGAAAACTGATGTCTGATTGTTACAATCTTCGTTTTGGATTAGTTTCACACCAGCTTTGCGACTGCTAGAAAAATAAGTAAAAATCAACAATACTAAAGTATACACAGTTTATTCGTACTTAAACAAAAATGATTTTACAAGTCTTTTACGAGCAACGCAGATTTCCGTTGTAGTTTAAAAAAATTAAAAATTTAGTCTTAAAAACACGAATATTCCCAACAAAAAAATAAAATATATATTGTATAGGTACATTTATACATTTTACACAAACTCTTGACTTTGTTCACTTGTAATTATCTATCTACTAGGTACCAAGTATACATTTGAGAAAAACAATTATATAAACAAAATATAATGCAGTAAATAAAATAAATAACAATCATTGTTTATAGTATATGTTTTTATAGTTCAAAAATAATATATATCTATTATATATTAAAATATATAATATATAATTTTATATGATTCGTATGATTTATGAAATTAAATATTAAAATAATTTAACTTATTTGAAATAGTTACATAGAGTATTTGTGATTTTTTAGTGATAACTAGCGATTATCAAAAAATTTTTATTCTAATTAAATAGTAGGTACACAAAAAGGAAAACGTTTAAATCAAAGACACATTGTACAGTAGAATTTGTCTCAAGTGATCGTAAAATTTAAGGAGGAAGTAATCACTTTATAATATATATATATGTACACAATTATAAGACACATAATGTAAAACAAAACAAACTAAAAAAAAAAAAAAAAACACTATAGAAAGTTATATTGAATTGTTACAAATCAATTTCTACTGGGACTTAAAAATAAAAATAATTTTAAAGGATAAAAAAAATTGTCTACATTGCAATAACATTAATGGCACACATTTATACACTAAATGTTAAGTAGATCAATATGTCGAGAAACATAATTGTTCAATTAAAAATCAACAATAGCGATTTAGTAATATTAAATTAATTCTATCTACACAGTCTTGGGCAAAACATATATATCGTCCTACATTTCAGCTTTAACATGGCTGTAACGCTGAATTATTGTTACATATTATACGTGATGAACATTGTTTTCCAAAGTTCCACTATCTTCTAGTTTCCGTAGCGTCTTCATAACTCTCAACGCTGGCAATCTTACGTTTGGATTTTGATGCCAACATTCTTGTATGATTTCCGATATCACTCTCAGCCTCTGAAACACGAATAATTTGAAAATAAAAATATTTCGATAGCACAAAGATAAAAAGAATTTTTGTTTTTTTCCTCACATTATCACATTTCCATCGCATGGGTATATCCGGTCTGGCTCTCTGCACGATCAATACTAAACGCATGTCTTCTACCGAAGGATCAGAACTGACTAGGTTAGCATAAGGCAACATATATTCGTCTGCCTGGAGCATGGGCAACCCGCCGACAGGCCAACTTTGTCTGCTTCTCCTGTAGGTGAAAAATAACCGAATTAAAATATTATAAACCCGGTAAAATAAAAATGGTTCATGCACGGTGTCGTGAGAGTAAAATCAAGAGAGCACTTGCCTGCACAACTCCCAAAATACCAAACTGGTAGAATACATATCAGCCGCTTTAAAGGCACTAAATGAAGTAACGTCAATAGTGTCGTTGACTACTTCGGGAGCCATGTAACGTCTTGTGCCCACTCTTGAATTGGGAGCAATATCGATTTCGTTTCTGCGACTGAAATCAGATAAATCGATTAATGATTTGCTAGCAAGAAAATATCACGCGTGAACACTAAATCGATTTATTACCTATCGTATCGAACGGCCAAAGCAAAATCAGCAATACAACACTCTCCGTCATTCTTAACCAAAATATTTCTCGATTTGATATCTCTGTGGGCAATACACGGCTTGCCGTGGGTTCCATTGATTGGCTCGTGTAAATGTGCTAAACCGCTGGCGATTGAACGTGCCATGACGACTAGCTGAGTAGTATCGATTGTGTTTTCTTTCAGGAAATCATGTAGAGAACCGCGTTTATGGTATTCCGTTATCAACATCATCTGAGCGCCACCGGCACTTACTTTTAAATCGGCGGCAATGAAACCTTTATTTTATGAAACGAAATAACAAGATTAGTCGAAAATGAAAGTCAATTACAAGCTGTTTTTATATTTACCTAAAATGTTCTCGTGTCTAAGTAAAACTGTTTGGTAAATTTCTGTTTCGCGCAGCCAACTTTGATCGTTAATGGTAGTAAATATTTTCACTGCCACGTGTTCACCTCTCCAGTTGGCCAAACACACTTTACCAAATCTGCCTTCTCCTATTTGACGTTCAATACGTATTTGTTTGGCAATCGTTCTTTGAACCTAAAATTCAAAACACAATGTGTTTAACAAAAGAGTTTAATTTCAGTAAGAGTATTTATATGAGTCTTACGAGAAGTGGTATTCCGGAACCAGAACCAGACGAATGACCAATAAGCGTTTGCAATAAGTTACTGTTGCCAGATAAATAGCTGTCCGTAGACGGCAATGCATGCAGCCGATTCTTTTCTCTTCTTCTGTACCTCAAATAAACCCAGCCAATAATGATGGCGGATACTAGGAGACATATAACCATTGACAGCATAAATGCTATGTAAGGTACAGAGTTGTTGTGAACTATAGGTGGTGGTACTGTCGATGTAGTGTGCGGTATGTACATAGGTTTTATGTCTTTATTACACATGTCAGTGCTGCAACACTGAATGCCACGGCCATACATAGAATTTCCACCTTTGCACTAAAACAGAAGAGAAATTAAATTATTACACACATTTTATTCACAAACATAGAACATTTTAAATTTATTTAATGAAAGGGTAAAATAGTTGATGCAGAATATTAATATGGATTTCGGTAATAAGTGAATTTTAATCTTTAACAATTAAAAAATGTCCAAATGTAAAATCAAATTTTTATTTTTATTCAATGTTTTGAGTAAAACAGGACAGTTGAATTTTTTTTTTGGTTTTCTTAGTTTTTTTTTTGTTGTAAAATGTCAATAAAATACTCTCGACAAAATGGTGAAAATTTAGAATATTTTTATAGTTGGAAATTTAGAACATTTTCAATTTTAATACTTAAAAATTGTTTGGTTTTTTTTCTTACACAAAAAAAATGTATTGGAAAGTTACAAGTTTGTTTTAACAGTATTAGAAAATTGAATTTTGATCAAATTGGATATTTCAACAAATTCTGAATAGGTACACAATATAAGTTATTTTTTTTATTATTCTTAAAAATACCAAATATGTTATTAATTATCCATAAAAATAGAATCAATGTTTGTCCTCTTTAACTCAGAATTTTTTAATTTTAATTGCATAAACAACACACTAAAGAGCGTGTGTTTTATATTATATTGTAACATTTATTGTTTGTAAACGTGACAACGACATTTGTCAGTCACCAGGAGCTCAGATACGCTGATATTTAATTTAACTTAAATTTTAACTTCAGAAAATACAATTTAAAATAATACCTATACCTAGGAACCTAGGAAAACCTAGGTGTTTTCATGAGTTTTAAAAATTCTCTAGATCAGACCAATATACAATGATATATCAATTAATAAGTTTTTAATATTCACCTGTAAGAAACCTTGTTCGCCAGCCGCGAGACATCCATAAGATACTGTTCGATCGAATTCACCAGTATCTTCATTATAATCTCCTTGTACTACTGCACTGAAACATTGCGAATAGCGAGAAGTCACACATGTTCCGTTTGGTTGGCCGTCTGGACACTGGTGTTCACAATAACACGTCAATCCGTGCGCTGAAAATAACAACGATAGTTATACTTAGAATACTCGAGAAGTAAAAGATTAAAATACATTATATTAGTAAATAAAAAATGTAATTTCTTTGATACGTTTAATTAAAATGAAAATAATTTTGGTCACGAATTCACAACGAATTATTTATTATAAATCTTTTGGCGACAAAAAAAAAACGTTTAAATTCCATTTCAATTAGGTAACAAACCAAACGTGTTAACAATAAATATATTATTATGAGACGATCAAAAGAAACTGCCGAAAAATCTTTTTGTGTGACGCCATTAACGTACAAAGACAAATAAAAACCGGTAGCCGAAATATTTTCATTAAAATTCATCTGGACATTCATTCCGTATCGTATGTATGTACATCTCGTATTATAAAACATCTATTTTTTGTTCTAAGGTGTTTTTTTTTTTTTTTGTTTTGTTTTTATTATTCCCACTTTAACGGTTTAGCTATAGGTACAAACGACAATAGATTCAATTAAAGCATGCAATAAATGAATACATTTATAATCGATTAAATACATTTAACTATATTCATTAAAATATATTCAAATTTTTGATCATTTCTATTTTAAAGTTTAAAATCATAGAATTTTTCGGAGTATAACTAAATTATTATGTAAAAACTATGATCAATACATAATAATTTTACAAACGAAATTATTAAATTAAATTAAATCTATAATACGTCGTCGTCGTCGTTACAATGACTCTGTCGAAGAATATGTAAATATAGATAACATAAATCGTGGAGTTACCACTTGTACATTTTTGAAGACCGTGTCGTAAAAAAAATAATTTCTATTCGACTCCCATTTTATTTCTACAACAACAAAAAAAAAAAAACTGTTTACGAACTAACGAACGATGAGAAATCGTTTTCAGTCGGGATTATAAATATTCTATTCAAATCCTCCCCCACTTTAAAAGTAAGAATAATAATAATAATAATAATAATAAAAAAAACACCTGTTGACTAGCCCTATAAATATTAAACGCATCGTAAAAGAAGGTATAAGGAGAGCTCAGGTAAAATCGGACACAAAGAGCAGTTGCCCAATAACGACGACGACGGTGCCGTACACAAAAATTCAAAATGGACACGCACGGCATGCACGCATCACGTCGTATGCGTTTGGGTCAATCCAACTAACCCCTTTTACATAAAAACGTTGAACAACAATAAAAACCTAACCCGTCTGTCCGACTGTACGCCGACTGGAAGAGCGAGAAACGATTTCAAATCTCACGCGGCCGTGCCACGAGATATTACAACAACAATGCAACTAAATCTGTCACACCTAAAAAAACCCATTTAAAAAAACTCACGTCAGAAAAATATGAATACGTGTTATTCAAATGAATATTTTATACGGTCATTTACATAATTTATGATTTATGTGCCAGTGGGCGGCATAATGGTGTTGCCGAGACATTTAATTATTAATCGGTTATAAATCGCGCGAGGGAGAGAAAGAGAGAGAGACTTGAATGCCCGCATTGTTGCTCTTATACACTATATACTATATACTATATATTATATATATATATATACGTATATATATGTATACACACGTAGGAGTCGCTTGGCGGATGATGCCGAGATATCAGGTAATTTTCGTCTTATAAATCCAAAGACTAATTAAAACCGATGGATTTTTTCCTGCAACCTGCCGTTTATTACGGGCGTTCGCCGTTTTATTGCTTTCAGGAGGGCTACGGTATATAAAAACATATAATTTCGGGCGTGTTCGTGCGAGACCCACGGGATTTCGGAGGAAAACGTTTCGGGTTTAACGTTTTTAAACGCATTTGTTGTTACGAGTACACGTCGTTTCTTTATAATAACGGGCGCGCGCGCCGCCGAGTTTCGGGTCGGAAGTCGATATCTCAGCAGACCGTTTTCACGGCGAAAAAGTTTCAACCCGATTATTATTCGATTGACAACTGACTTTTGGAAATTAATAGGTAATAATAATACACGGAGGCTCGTATTTATTTATCGTGTATTGCAGTATTTACGCGCGGTGCCCAAATACAGCCGTTATTGATAGGTACCCCGTTATAACGGGTCGTTTAGGACCGGCGCGCGTACACCCGACGCGTTATCGACCCGCAATGCGGATACGCGGATAAATTATTGTAATCGCTGCGCTCAATAAACCGATAAAATATATAATTTCCAAAACGATAATTACACACTAGCGAAACGTATATTATTTCGACGGGAGCGGTCGTCGCGGGTTTCTCCGGCGGCGACGGTGGGGGAGGCGGCCAAGGGGTTCCTCCCGCCCGTCGCATAATACGCGCGATACATTATACGGTATTGGCGTCCCATTTAATAACGCCCCAATTACGTTACTGTTACGAATAACGTTTCCACTCGAATCGTTGATTTTTTTAAGTTATCAAACGACCGTCGCGCACGATATCAAGACACCGATATACAACAGATATATAGATTTATGGAAAAATCACGCGATCAAACCCGGCCTATCGTAGGTGTACGTCGTTCGTAATTCGACAGACGAATTTGGTTATGGTTACAAGCCGTATTTCAATATAAAAAACCCTACAGGTACTATACGAACTAATACACATATAGGTTTTTCGTCAAAATACACGGCAAACGAGCATCGCATAATAATACACATTATTAACATATTGTGACATTGAAATCTGTGCGTGCCACATGTTCAAACACGTCCGAAACCGACGTTCGTGTACACATAATAACGTTATAATAAAACCAGCTGTAATAATCTCGCGATAGAGCAGTGGCCACCGATGGCTCGTGCGAATCGTATCCGGCCCGGGATCGACTATTCACGGGGCACGTTGAAATTTTCGTACCTTTAAAATGAAAACACCCAAGTATTACTGAAACGTTGATAGTAAAACTATCAAGAAGTAACGATTTAAATTCTATTCGTCATAACAAAATATGTGCTTTTGTAATTATTTATTTTATCCGAAGAGTAAGAATAACGTTAGTGCCATACAATATGTTTTGATCTATATATTATTATGAGTGCGAACAGGTCTTTTAGATGGAGAAAAAGTACAATCACGAGTGATTTGGAAGTATATATAGAAATAAAACTACGATTTAATTTGCGAATTGAAGTCAATTTTTCGCGCGAAACTGTAATCGTAATACACAAGAGAAATAAATAAACAAAGTTACTAATACGTATTATGTAATGTAATACCTGCATTTAATTTTCTAGCCCTCGAAATATTATTTCCATTTAAAAATAACGCCCGAGGGTCCCGTACAGGTGGTCGATTACCGCGTTAAGGGGTGTTTCCCTCCGCGTCGTCTCGTCGGGTCTTTTTCACTCTCTCGACCGTCGTTAAAATGTGGGGAAATGGTTTATTTTTTCATATTTAATTTCCAATACTAATTATTTTATAATTAAATCGTCGGTCTATAATTCTCGCGTCGTAATGATTTTCAAAAGATCACGTAACGAATACAATTCCGACGGGTAAAAACGAGTAGAAACCACGTGTTATCTACGAAAACATTCTATAGAATTACGTTTCTATATCGTTTATGACCCGTAGCATTTCGCCCGATCGTGGTCACACGCGCGCGCGCGCGCGCGAGAAAAAAAACAAAACCCGCCGACGCGCACACGCCCAGGACAGAACCGAAAACAACAACCTCGAATATCCGCGAGGCCCGTCGCGTCGTCGTCGTCGTCGTCGTCGCGCGGAGGCGACGAGAACGGGCCCCCTCGCGCCGGACGCGCGCGTCGCGGCGTGAACGACGGACGACGACACACGATATTATCGATAGGCGTCGTCGGGGCCGGGCGGGGGCAGGGGGGCAGCGCGCCCAGAGAGAGAGAATCCGATACGACCGAGAAATTCCGATCCGTACGAGGAAAAAACGAGAGAAAAGAAGAGGGGAGGGGAAAAAAGAAACAACAAAAAAAAGGTGTCGGGTGTCTCGTCGGCCTCCGAGAGAGAGAGAGACCGACGCCTCTCGCCCGTCCACCAGAGGTGTGTGCGTGCGCGCGTCCCTTCACGTCCCCGCCCGACCTCCTCGACGAGATTTGTTGCGTCCGACCCTGTCCCGCGCCATCGTCCTCCGCAAGATATTATATGCAACCACCTTCGCCGCGCGACGTCAACGGGTGACAGCGGCGGCGTCGGCGGCGCGGCGGCAGCTGCACCGACCGACCGGTTTTTCTTTCTTCGGTCTGCTTATTCTTTCTCCGCGCGCGCCCGCAATCTGTTTTCGTGCATCGAAATCACGTACGCCGCCGCACAGATTATTATTATTCTCCGGCCCACGGGCTTCTCACGTGTGCTGCACACCACAACCACGCACGCACGCACGCACGCCCGCGCGCGTACACCCTTATGATATTGTCGTTATTATTATTATTATAATTTACAGTACGCCGACGATAATAATAATATAATACGCGTTCGGTACCTGTTTTTGGAATACGACACCCACCCACCCCCCCCGGTGGTGGTGGGTCGGCAGTGTTTTATTATAAACGACGCGCACACGGGCAAAGAAACGCGTTCGTATTATTATTATTATTATTATTACTGCGAACGATTGACACCGTCGTCTTTTTTCTCCGGCTAAATGTATAATTTGACATTTCCAACGTCGCGTTTTGTTCCGTTATCTGCGTGTATTCATCTATTCGTTCTGTACAGCGCACGCGGCGTGTACGTATTTTTCGCAGGAATTCTTTTGTTTTCGATCGAACGGCGGGAATACGCGCTGTAGTTCTACACACGAGCAGTTCAATTTGATTATGAAAAACGACGCGACGGAATTTAACCAGACTTTTCGGCAACTCGATCACGAGTTTCACGTTGAAATTAACATTTATTAAAATCTTTATTGCACTTGCAGTTTCTATTACGTTTCAATCCAAATATTATTGGATTTCGAGTGCTCTAAAGGGCCATACGAGTTGAGCGTCACTAAGGTATATAAGATTGCGAAAACAAATTCCCCGACAGGTACAAAAAAACGGAATTATTTTATCTCGTTAATGAAACAAACTAATAAATATTACAAGTACATCTTTTGTTTCGACTTTTCAATGACAACGATTTGTCACAAATGTATGTACTTAACAAATTATGGAAGTAAATACGTTTAGAACGGTCTAGGAGACCGGTGATAATCACTCACTATCAGTTAAATCTAATAAAAGGAAATTATGTAAATCAATAATTAAAAATGATTGAATTACAATTTTTCAAACGTATATTGTATATTATTATTCATTTATTTTATTTTAAAATCAAGACGGGCATCAAAATTGTGCCCAATCGTTCAAACAAAATCAGAACAAAAGATATATGCATGTATTTATAATAGTTATTCGTTTATAACTTAATTAAGATAAAATACTTCTAAATTTAAGATATTCGGACAGGCCGCATATGCGTAGTAATACGAGTAGAGAAATTAATTTTTTTCCAAAAGCTCAATTGATTAAGAGGTACTTCTTGTAACTTAAAAATATTCCAGTATTCATTCCCCGACATTCGTTTAGGCCTTGGGTAATTTAAATCATCTAATCTGACTCAAGTTATTTTATTACAATAATATAGCCCATTTATTTTTATACTACGAATTGTTAAGAAAGTTTACAATTTTACCTCAAAGCATAATAATACTGTCTTACTCTGGCTGTGGGGTTGTATACACACACACACACACACACACACACACACATATATATATTTATATCGTATAAACAACTGCATGACATTTGCATTGTAACAACAATTCCAACGTTAATCCCAACAAAAAAGAAATTCCAAAATACCTTCGATAAACTTCTGAAAACCTTTAAAAATGCCGAAACGTGACATATTCAATGTGGCGGCTAACAGAATCGCGTAGGTATGTATAGAACGTGCAGTGTCAACGACACCTGTATTTTAACAGACAATGGGATACTACACGGCCAGGTGTGAGTGCATTATCAAAAATACAATGACTACCGTCTTCTCCCGAGAAGCCTTGGTCCATCAGCGTGTCTCGGTAATTTATTTTGATGTTTTTTTTTTTTCGATGGAAAAACGCTAGTTTACGGTCACGCTTTGTCCGACAAACTACCGAATATGTTCTCATCAATCTCCGTTTCATTGTCATTGAAATATCATTATGGAGGGTATTTTTTGTAAAAAGACATGAAATTAGTGTAGAAAATTGAAGAAAAATCCAATTACAACCAAAGAAGTACGTATTGTGTAGTTTGTGTTGTACAGTACACACTGTTCAGTTAATATTCACATCACAATAATTTCAAAAGCAAGAACACGACGTTCACTTCAAGCAAATTGTGTCAAAAATCAATGTACAGTAAGTACACACGACGACATAAACCAAATAAATTACACAATTTAATAAGATATTGTAGGTAAATACGAAAATATATAATTAAAATATTGTATGTAATCTAACGGTAAAAACTACAGTACTCGGTAGCTGATATTCTACAGCATTCGAAAAATATAATAACTGATAAATAAACTATTGACCAAAAAAGCGTTTAAATAGTAACGCTGCGCAGACGATATTTGAAAATATAATAAACAAATAAATCGTGATCACTTTAATTTTTAGTATTTGTTTATGCCGTAGGTATACTATGAAGACGTAAGGGTATAAAGATGTCGGTTTTATAAATATTAACCAACAGCAAGTAAATGATATATTTCGTGATTATAAAATGAAAACTATGTCGAAAAAAATACATACATTCAGACGTTTAACAGAATATATATAATAGTAAAAATAGCGGTTCTAAAATTGAAAACCTAAGTTACGACAACCTCAGGATTACGATTCTGTGAGTTTGTTTTTTTTTTTTTTTTTGAAAATGTTCCAAAATTATCCCGAATACGTTGAAAAAGTCACGTATTTGGCTACCATCACAAACAAACCTATTCTTTGTAAAAGAAAAAAAGACCTTCGATACTCGGGACCTATTAAATAATGTACTGGCTATTATTCTGTACAATGACCTTATACCTCTGTAATCCAATTTTTACCGAATATGACGCGTACGATAAGCGAAAAAAATCACGTACACGATTTGCTGACACCCTATTTTCACAATAAACAACGGGTTTTTCTGGGTCATCCACCAATTGTCAAAAACACGTTCGAACGCGGTATGGTGTCGCGTAAGCATAACACACACACACACACACAATAATATACATATTACATTTATATTTTTTTTTTCTTTCTTACAACGTGCAATTAAGATACGGAATCTTGTATTGGGTATGTTCGTATTCGCTAGAGGCTGCGAATTAAAAAAAAAAAAAAAAAGAATATAAAGACGAACTGTAACATTATATAAAATGTATTTAAACGTTCGAGTTTTTATCAAACGTAGCAATGCCCGGCAGCAGTTGACGCAAACGGTTAGTTGACCATAACGAGACAAACGTGTGGCCGACCGGTTTTCTCGGTATATTTCTCGGACCATCTGGCACCATTCGTCTTCTCTTTTCTTCTCCGCCATCATTATTCACCGGGCCGGCCTAATCCCGCGTGATGTGCGTGCACACACGTAGAGAGTATCTCGCGCGCGCGCTCGGTCGTCAACGTATATAAACGTTGTGTGTGTGTGTGTGTGTGTCATTGCAGGCGTTTTCCCCCATTATCGGATACCATCTATCGCGCGCGCGCGCGTATCACGTCCATATAAATATAAAAGATCCACACGGCCGAGACAGAGAGAGAAACACGCGATATATATTATACGTATATACGAACTGTATAAAATAATAATAATAATACTCGTTCGGCGAACAATTCTCACATTGTCACGCAACGACTTTGTATGCACAAAAGGATTCGTACGACGGCGGCGTTGTATTTACTCGGTTGTTTTTTTTTTTTTTTTTTTTTTTTATGGCAAAACTGATTTGATCTGGTCTGTGAATCCGGATTTCTCAAGGATTCCTGTCTCGGAAAACTTAACAATATCACGGATAAATAAAACACACACACACACACACACACACATTGGATGCTGTCGATGAGAAAAGATCCTATCCAATATTCGAGCGCGCACATGTGTCTCTCACATTCGGTCACACGCCGTACAAATCCCACATATGGAATTATTCGCCAGCAGCAGCCTTGTTGTCGCGCAGTCGTTAATAAAGCATATTACATTTGTACATATGATATATATTATTTCGTAAGCAAACGGTGGTCGGATTTTTAAAAGTGTGAAATATTTCAACGTACTGTACAACGTCCGTATTTGGAACTCTAAACGTGTCCTTATTTCGCGTTGAATACCTTACTCGAAGAAATGACGACGGCGCGAAGAGAAAAACGACAGCGCAATTCAGTTCTTGCAAAACTCGGTTATTAATCAATAAACATACGAAAATGTAATTTTTAATTTCCATGTCTTTTTACACTCGCGCGTCGTTTTATCTAATGTATTATAATCGTTTTTCAAAATGACAGTCGATTATTCGCTTATTAGCCGATTGACTTATGAGCGCGAGATTATTATCTGGTTTATTATAAACACTATAGGTCTGCATTAGCTACTATATTTCTAATGGTGTTTCTAGCCAACATGATAATATAATGTTAATCGGCTTCCAACGCTCGTACATACAATCTGCCTCGATCTGTCATTGTACAAATGTAAGTAAGCTTTTGGTACTTATTAAACACCCATTGTATGTTTTAGACTCGAAATAAATCGTGTACAACACCTATAGAACGTCTGTTCGATCTGTCGAGAGTGTAGTGTTGGTGAACACATATAATATAATATATAAAAGTCGTTGAATTAAATTCCAAATGTTTAATGACGGTTACTTCAAGCAACCGCCAATCTATATGTCTATATATATATATTATAAGTATGTTTGTGTGTGAATAATATGGTCACTAATTGTTATAATTACCGCAGCGGGGAGTGCCAATAACTCCGAGAATAACTCGGCGAGTTTTTAATTATTATTAATCATCTCTCTCCGAATGATGATTATTTAAAAGCGCGCATGATAATTTTGGGAAAAGGAACACACTCGTGTAATTTTACAGCGAAGACGGATTTTTCGCGAACAAAGAGTCACGCGGACACGCAGCAGATACGTCGACTTCTAACATTTATGTTATTATATATTTCGCAGAGAACTTTGTATGACAACACCGAATCGATAAAATCACAATGAATGATTGAGAAGGAGGGAAGACAAAAACGATTTTCGCGCCCGTCATGCGGTCGAGGCTGACGACCGCACGGGCTTGGGCGGAGTCCATCGCGGACCGGATTTGGATATCAAAGAGGAGAAGAAGAAGAAGAAGAAGAAGAGGAGGAGGACGTAAAGTGACTTTAGGGCGCGGAAATCGGGGGCCGCCGCCGATATAAGTTATTGCTGTCCGCGTGATGTGACGGATGCAAATCATTATTCATAAATTCCGAGATTCGAATCTTTTTTCCTTCGTATTACCTATTATTATTGTTATTATTATTATTATTATTACTATATTCGCCCCGCGGAGTCGTGACGGACACGCGCGCGCGCGGGCATTCGGTAGGCGTCAACCGCCCAACACCTCGGTGAGATTTACGTGCAGCACGTATAGGTATATCATACCCGACGATTATACCGACCACAACACCACGACGAAAACGATGATCATGATGATGATGATGATGATGATGATGATTATTTATTATTATTATTATACGGAGAAACTACGTCCGCCACCGACCGACGGCTAGCCGCGTGTACGTTGCCCGAGGGGAGGGTCAAGGACACGGCCGTCGTACAGTCGACTGATGGTGTTATGTGCTCCATACCCGACACCGCAGACTCAGCCGGCTCGTTAAAAAAAAAAAACTAAAAAGACGACGTCCGGCGCCACACGTTCAATCGACGACGCACACACGCATGTATACGAAAAATCCTTCGCACGCCGTTTCCTATACGTTGTTGCCGCCGATCGTCTCGACGCGCAGACCGCTAATGATAATAATAATAAGCGCGCGCGCGCGCGCGAGTGCCCGATTGTATAATAATTACAGTTCACGATGTTTCGCTGGTTTAGAATAAAAGAGTACTGAATTTTAGTTTTTCTAAAAAAATCCACTTTTATTTACCATCATCATATAAGAATTATGTTCAACTAAAATACATAAATAAAATGGAAAGGGGCTTACAACATACAACAATAAAAAAAATGATTAAGAATGAATTATCATTCGATGATATAATACTAGTATTATACCTATTCAATCAATTATTTTTACACTGGTCGGTTAATTTATTAACAGTTAATGGTATATTTTCTTCAAACATTATTTTCAGCAAATATTCTATTGAATTTTATTTGAAAAACATGGAATTCAATTTAATATTATATTGGACTATTGGAGTGAGTATAAATCTAACTATAAACCTCAGTATAGACTATTATAAAATACGTTAATAGAATGAAAATTTATCTAGTGTATTAAAAGAGTGGTTAGTTAATTTTTTTTTTATTTAGTAATTATTACAAATATTTATAAATTAATTGAAGTTGAAAATATTGCAAAAGATATGAATTTATTGTATTTGAAAACGAATTTATGAAACAGGTTAAAAAATCTTTCCTATTAAACCCACCAATATACTAGAAGAATACGAAATAGGTGCAACCTACTACGGCTAAAGTTCAACAATTTTGTGATTGTTTAATAAAAACTTATATTGATAACGGTTCTGACTTTCCACCTAATATATATGCTAGGTATTTTAAATATATATTTAATAACCAAAACTTCTTTATAATTCACATCCGTGTATATTTTAATATTTAAAAATTTATAAACAATACCTAACAGATTACCAAATTAAAATGCAGTCATCGAATATATTTCCTGAGTGTAGAACGAGGCGTAGAGCTTAAATTGATAAACAAAATGTTATCGAAGCTCAAATTGAAAAATAAAAATTTCTAATTTTGAATTTATTGAATAAATAATACAAAATTCAACTGAATCAAAATCAAATGATTATAAACCTATTATATCGACAAACTTGAAATAATTTTTTACTATATATTTGTACAAATCAGCTCAACTGAACAATTTTAAAATATTACTATAGAACCATCCATTTCTAAGCCAACTGTTTGCTACGTGCACGCGAGATGTCGATGATCCCGCGTCGACGATATGTATTTGCGGGTGTTATGTTTCACGTGTTCCATAGGTTTTTATTGGAACCGACAAAAATGATCAGGCCTCGAGGAAACCGTATACCGTACACGTATTCGTGTAGGTGGGTAGGCGTACCTTATAATACACGTCGTATAACTATAATCCGTTACACGAGAAATGTATATCTACATATCGATCTGTACGTATTCAAACGGGTATAACCTACGCGAGAAGAATATTTGTACGAAACAATAACGTCGTTCTCTCTCTGAGGAGATAAGCGTATTACACATAGCTACATACACCCCGAGAATACATAATACGCTCGTGTATAAACGTGTGTATAATAAAAAACCTTTACACAATGGTCGCAATATATTATTGAATTTACGAGTACCTATCTACAAATGGTATCTATTGAGCAGCTCCTTGCTTTTTTTCTTTAAATGGGCTCTCATTTAAATGGTTATATTTTGGTTCAAAATGATTTTCATAGGTACATCAAATTTAAAAATATTTCAATAGATAGGAACTGTTTTATAGAATGTGTTAAAAAATTATTTTTTATTATTATCTAGTACCTAATCTAATTATAAAACTTTAGTCACAAAAAAAAATTTGATAAGTATTAAATTATCTATGATTATGGTTATTAACAATAAAATGATTCTAATTGATGTCTTTTATCTATTATTTTTCTATAACTTATTATTAGTAGACATTGTTTGATTATTTAAACTTTTATAATTTCTAATTTATACAGTATGGTATAACATAAAATATACTTCAGAATACATAAATTTACACATTATGTTTATACATTCGCGAACCCAATTGTATCAAGTTTTCTGTTAAATTTGTTCAAGTTATTTAAAACATTAATTATGTAGATCAGTGAATTTGTTCATGTAAACTATCATAAATCGTAATCTAATATAATATATAAATGGTATTAAATAACAAAATCAACTATGTAATTGGGAAATTTGATTAGGAGCACTAAAATTTGGTATTAATTATGTTCAAGAATAATTTTTATCATTAATAAACTATTTATAAACATAAATAAAAAGAAAACGAAGGTCAATGTATGCTTGATATATGAATTAGATGAGGAATCAAAATCATTATTTATTTGTAACTATTTTTTTCGGAGATTATCATATTTAATAAAATATACAATATCTAATATTAAAATTCTAAATTATGATTGTTAAAGTTATAATTGTCAACAAATAAATAAAAATGATAATTTATAAGTAAGTACCTGATTAAAGTTATTTTAAATATATATAATATTTTATTCTTTGTCATGAAAAACTAGCAAGCAATAAGTAAGATACACTCATAGGAACGCAAAGGGATAATATAGCTGGGATAAGTAATTCTTTAAGAAAAACTCCATTAAAGGGTCCTATTGATTCAGAGATTAACATATAGGGGGAGGTAAATTTTATAGATGGTATACAGTCTACAGCACATTGTATGTCCCCTACTTTCAAAGCTAAATGACATTTCTTGGAGGGTGAGATCTCAATAGCTTCAAATAAAACATAATTTATGACTTTTAGGACAGTTAAACAAGTTTAGAAGGGCAAAAGTTTAATGGATAAAAATGTTTGGGGTGGTCCCTGTTTTCTTAACAACATTGTCAACTTCAGAGAACTTTTGCCTGTTTGTAGTAGTGTATAAATAAAACCCAATAAAGAATATTAAATAATTTACATTAACATTATTAGGAAAAATTGAAAGTCCTAAGTCCAATTCGAAAAATATCTTTTTAGGAACTTGTAGGAATATTATTAAATATTAACAAATAATACACCACTTAACTAATTGTTTTATCATCATTTAAATATAATACTTACAACAAAAAAATAAAATAAAATAGGCAGTTAAAAAAATTGTTTTTATCTAGGTAGGTATTTAATACTTAGTAAGAAACTAATTAATTAGAAATTCTGAATTTAACTAACATGTATGTGAAGTCCTATTAAGTTTTTTGAAATATTTTGTGCATTGATACTGTTTAATTTATGATGGTTATATTTAGAATATAAGTCAATATTTAGTTAAATGATAAAAACAAGCAATGTACTGATTCAAAAAATTAAAATTAAATATAACTTAGTAACTATATAAAGCAAATTAATATTTCAATAGGTAGGTACAAAGGTACCTATATGAAAGAAAATGGTTAGTATAATAAAAATACATATTTAGTTTTATTTTTATTGTCATAAAACCAGGTTAAAAACCTATTTTTTTTAAATATCTAAGAATAAAACTAAGGATTTGTCAATATCTGAGAAGCCTGACTCAAAATACTGCAATACATTAATTATTTGGTATTAAGTACTCTACTATAATTTTATAATTTAAAAAATGCTTTAAATTGATTTTTAAAATTTTAAAAAAGAAGGTATGTATCTAAAAAATCTGATACTTATTCATTGAAAATATGGTTTTATATACCCGTCGAAAAAATATTTTTATTATTATGTAGATGCATTTATTTATATTTTATGTTTAAAGATTTGTAGTAGGTAGATAAATACATTTAAATAGGTACCTCGATAGGTACTTAAATTTAATTTAATAGGTATTAAAATAGGTCCTTAAAATTAAATTTATTACAAAATATCATCTAATTAAAATAATAATCATTGTTTAAGTTAGGAAACTTCATGCAAAACCTTTATCTAAAAGTATTAAAGAATATTCTAATTATATCATATATTACCATTTACCCATATATTACCTACAATAAAATTTTTTATTAACTAAGTTGATAATAAAATTGTAATCCATTTAATTTATGAAGTTATGGCAGAAGGTGTCTTAGATAATTTTTAACTAACACAATCAATTAAAATTTATGAAAATCATTCAACATTAAGATTTCAACATTTATTTATCAGCATATTCAGTAAGAGTATTTTATCTTAAATTGATCATTTTTAAGTATCATCATAATTCATAATACCATATGATAACAATCTATTTACCAAACAAACAATATCAGTTAAAATGTATTTAATTAAACAACATAAGAAGACAGGAATTTTATGTTTCATAATCTATAGATGACTAATACTAAATAGCTTAAAATTAATTTTTAACGAATGTGCTTACATATCATAAATTATAATAGTCCACCATTCTTTATTGTACTAATACAAAATTATTATGAAATATAAAATAAGTATATAAGTTATAAAAACTAACATATATAGGTATTTAAATATTATGTTTTTTAATATAGTAATTACTTAACTACTCTTCATTTTAGTAATTCAACAACTTTTTTATGAATTTCCTAAGGTTAAGTAACAAAATTGGTTATCTATTGCACATAGGTGCATCTAATCGTATAGTTGTGACATAAGCAATTACCTACTCAAATTCATGGACTCTGTATCAAAATAGATTAACAATGCTTACACAATAAGACCAAGTACATAGCTAATATCAACAAAGCTAATACATTAAACATGGAATGAACCAACATTAGATGAACTTGAGGAGGGAGTAGTTTAAAATAAATGAATTATTCGTAAATAACTCCATATATAATACCAATAATAATGACATTAAGTTGATATTTGTTTTCAAAATGGTTTTCTATAAGAGGAGACTAAAACAATTAATGGTTTTATTTGATCTCCAGTGCCACCGACAACGATCAACAGACGAACAATGTTGTAACTATCACCGCCGTAGTACATGGTCGGTGGAGATGATGGGTATATCGTTAATAAGTTTACCTGATTTACTGGCGACAGCGGCTATTCCCAGTCCTATGGTTATCGCACCACCCAAATCTCGTTTCCACAACATGATCTCGGGCCGGATGCAATTGGGTTGCGCGTTTCGCGTTCAAGTGGTGTTCTGTCGTTATCAGGTAAACAATGTCTCGGACGAACACAGCTGCATTTTCGTTTCGCGGCACTAGCAATCGGACACTCGCTGAACCTAACAACCGAGTCGGAACGAGCGAATGTAAATCAAAACGGCCGGTTCGCCAAACGAGCACGACGACGACGACGACGAAGACGACCGGAGCGGACTCGCGTGAAATATACCACAACGCAAACACGAACACGAGATTGAAAACAAAACAAAACAAAATGATTACACACACACACACGGCGGAGCGCGAGCTGCGGAGATAAAGACGGCACGGACGCGAAAACCAGAATGAGACTGGCGGGGGCGCGGGCAAACTCTGCCGCTTATAGTTGTACGTGCAGCTGTGCTGCAGCGGGCGCTGGAGAAATGGTATCGGTATATACCTATGGTTGTGAACGTCTCTGGTTTACAAGACAGAAAATGACCGAGCAAACAGCTGATCGGCCCGTGGAAGAAAAACTTCAAACACCGATAGCGTCGCGCTCGGTGACGAGCGTGTCTCGTAAAATGTAAATAACACGATGTTTTGTGTTGGAATAACGGCGATAAAAAACAATCCGAGTACTGTAAAAAATTAACGTCAATTACAATGATTACTGCGATGCCCATGCGGGTGGCACACAAAGTGGCGTCGGACTGTTTTTTTTAAGGCATCATCCTCGACCGTAATCGATGCCGTTTTTCCCGTGTTGAAATAACGATTACTTTAATGATTATTTATTTTCGGTGAACTCGTGATTTGTATAAAACAAATACTGTAAACGATTAGTCTGGAATTAGCGTTTAATACAAACAGTACTAATTATTATGGTATTAGACGTTAGTCATGCTGTTTTAATACGACGCGTGATCGTTCGTAGTGATTGCCATTTGGTCTCCCCCCCGTTGGTGGGGTTCATTATAATAACACGATCGAATTGATCAATTTATTCGGAAAAAAAATCGATTATTATGAAATCGTGTTGATTATCGTTCGCTCCTCGTACGTGGACAATACGTGCCGCGGAAAGTGGACGAACCGTTTGATCGTTCTTCATTGAACAACGTCGTCAGTAATCATTTTATTATTGTAAATAAATGTAATACGAAAAAGGATTGTTTTCCATTTCGTCTACACTTACCATGTGAAGTTCGATGATTGTGTTTGAATCACTGAGAACTGATTAATTGTTTTGTGATAGATAAATCGTATTGAACACATGCTCGAGTTTTGACCAGACTCTAAGTAAAATTATTAATTTTAATTCTCACATCCGAATATTGTATAAATAAACTAACAATTATTGTGCAAATACGTTAGTTATACCTGCACGTGTTTTCAAATTATGCAGGTACAGAATCACGTGAATGTTTTTCGTTAAACAATTATTTACGGTTCACGAGTACCTACTAACATATTTTGGTCCCGTTCCTCCGGAATTTCTGATACTCATATTATGCATAAATATGGGCTAACGCTATATTATATTTTATTATTTTTCATACCATTGGGCATTGGTCCGATCTTAAATAAAATAACGGTCGTTTTTAACTAGCAGAAATAAATCATAATAGTTCACCGCAGAAACACGAAAATACGCAATTAAAAATAATACAGATACTACTCTAATATTATATGATAACTCGGTGGTTACGTCTTTAATTTTATTTCTAAAAAAAAATTGCTTAGAAATACCATAACAGAAATTACATTTGTATCCGTCTGGTACGTTTGTTACGTCGAGTAATCCAAGTACTACTGATGGAATACAGTCCTGCCGTATGTGTAGCCTACTCCAACAATTACCAAGGAAAAAATAACCGAAAACAAAAATATAATATATGGAAAACTAAAGAAAAATCCGTAGTGACTGTAGACATTTGTAGTATACGTTTTTAGATTTAACGAATCTCATTTAAGGCACTGTCATTAAATGTTTCCCGAAAATTCTATTCAAGTAAATAAAATGTAGAATGTTGAGTTAGTTACCTAGTACTACCTAGCATTATGATTCTAATGAAATAAAATATCAGTCAATGCAAGTACTGATTCGAAAAAAAATTGAATTTTATTTTTCATGTCTGGATGGTTCCGTTTATTATTTATAGTTGGTTCACAAATTATTATGTTGTGATAAATGTAATTCTTCAAACATTGTAATCGTTCCACTAATTATTTCCATACAATCGATTTATCAAATAGATTGTTTACTTTTACTTTTAAAAGGGAAAAATAAAAGACAAAAAAACAGTTTTTGTTTGTAGTTATGATTATGGTTAGGAATTTATAAGTGATAACTAATTTAAAAAATCATGTTAAAAAAATGTGCTTCTTACACATTAATATTCTGGGCCGAATTTATATCTTATTCCCTTCCCGATTATATTCTTTAGTTTTGCATAATCAATATTTTTAATTCACTATGATAAATGATAAATGTATTTATTGTTATGTTAAAGCATTGATTATAGAACAGTCTATTTTACAATCAATTATATTATTATGTGTTTTTAATATTAATCTTAAATATCGAAATAGTCGAGTAAAAATTTTTTGGGAAAATACAATAGTTTTATGAAATACTGGTACTTTTTAGTGCATATTTTTTGTTTCTGTATTGAGAAAATGAACTATATGTACTGTGTGAACAATAAGCAAATATGATTTAACATTTGTAAAAACAATTAACACAAATAATTATTTGGCATAGGAAGGAGGCCATGTTTTGATAAAACCTTCTATGACGGGCAGAGCATATTTGAATACATATTATTTCATTATTTCTATTTTTACAACATACTTATTGGTACAATTAAACGTCATTATTATTCAAGATTCTTCATTAGCATATAATATATCTCTATCTTTTTTTTTTATACATTAATGTATATTTTTTAATTTCAAGTATATTTTACACGAATTTCACATTTATGTATTTTAAATTATTGTTGTTGTAATTAGTTTATTTTCCGATGTGTACCAATTTTAGTAATATATATTCAGGCTATACTCACAAGTTTAATTACTAATATTATATTGAAAAATCCACGAGACAAATTTGGTAATTATTTTATTTATTAAGTACTCATGTGATAAACATTTTTAATGAAAAGTTTGTTTATAAATGATACGTCACAGGAAAATGAAAATTATTTTTTCCGACCATTTTCCAATCACAACAACATTGATATCTGATGTATCAGGTATGAACGAAACAGTTAAAATATTTAGTGTTATTTATTTTACAAAAATGTACGTTTCTAAATTTATTTTTCCAACGTAATATCTAAACTATTGACTAACATTGAATATAAAATCAAATCGAAAATGTCGTTTTTAGATTTATAAAAGTAATAACTAGAAACTATATAAATATATATGTATATATATATATATATATATATAAAAAAAAAAATTAGCAATGAATAAATATATTATAATAATTTTTGTACACCGGAATAAAACAAATAATTTTTTTAATTATTTACAGCATTTTCTAAAATTGTTGCGCTCATGTGTCAATTAAATATGAATATTTCCTGTCTGTGACAGATTTTTTCAAATTTAAACTATACTTTTAATATCTTAGTAGTTAGTTTATTTATAATGTATGTATACAAGTAGAGCACAAGCACGTCATTAGCAAGGAATTATTAATTATTAACGTAAACAATTTATACCATGTATTATGTAATAAAATGATTCATTTTGCTATACATTATACAATAAGTAATAATCAAACAATAGTTAATAAATAATGATATATTGGTGTTAAGCATTTATATTAGGAAATTATACGTATGACATTTGACATTTAATTCATAAAAAGTAGGAAAAATAATTCAAACATTTTTACTATTATCCTGACAACGATTGTGTAGCCAATTTTTGGAGTTAGTCACCAACAGCACAATTTCAAATAATATATATATATCGTGTCTATAAATTACTCAATTTTTTTTAAATTATCCAACTGATGATTGTTTTTATCTAATTATATTATAATATAAAGCGTCTTATAATAACCAAAGGTATCATTATATTTATCCTTATAAATAGTATGTTTCAGTAATATCAATAAGAACAATTAAGTTGAAATATTCAAATACCCAACTATAAATCTTTATTACCTACTTATGTACTACATATTTATACAATTTGGTTCTTTTTGCATCAACTATTTATAGTATTTAAAAATCAATAAAATAAGGAATAACCTTAAAATATGATATACACGTTTCACAATCATTTATTTTAAACTGCTAACATTTTTTACGACCGATATGAAATCATATTTGAGTTTACAAATTACCTAAGCGAAAAAAAAAAACACAAATTGTCATAATATATTAAATGATTGTTCGGTTCATTAATTATTTACAAAACTTAATAATTCAATATATATATAAATAATATATATATACATCTTATAACTTTTTTTTTTTTATTTGAGGAAGACATTGATTTTAAACATCTTAATTGTTATAGTTTTAATTTTCAAAACGAAATATAATATAGAATTCTTTTAATTACGTAAATAAAAATATTGTATTAATTACATGAAATAATAGGTTATATACATAAATACAGGGTCGTTCAAAGTTTACACTAAAAAATAACAGAGTAAGCAATTAATGCGTTTTCCATAATCTTAGTAGTAAAAAATTTTAATAACCTTGCAAATAAACATATATAAATTAATGTAAATAAATATTTTTAAAGGAAGATAAGTAATAATTTTGATGTTTAATTAGATAAAAGGTGATGTTGCCTACTTACCTACTTTAATACTTAATAAAAGATAACACTGAACCCTAAACAATGATTGAAAAAATCTACACCAGTTGTTATAAAATATTATTTGTGTGACCAACAAAAATTACAATCAACTTAAACATAATAATTTTACATATATAGTTTTATAAAATTATAACAAAAAATTAAAATATTGTTTATAACCTGATAACCAATATTATAATTTTAAAACATATATATTGTGTTTTTTACAATAAAGATTTCTATTTAGCATAATGTAACAAAAGTTGTGATTAAAAATAGAGTATTCAGTACATTTCAGCCAAATGAGCCGAGTATTTTAGTAATGGTCTTTATCATCAAAATTACACACAATAATGTTAAGTGTATTGAACATTTTACATTTCTGTTGAAATTGGTTAATACATTCATTTTAGTAATTATAGATTAAAAATATAAAACTGTAATAGTAATAATAATAAAAAAAAAAAATCAGAATAATGTTCTTAATATAATGTAATTATCAATACACCCTAAGGAACGTTATTAGGACCATCGAAACCTATTGTAAGAACATTTAATACTAATTGCCATAACATTCAAATATTGGTATCTCAGTTAATATTAAATGGCAAGTTTGACTTGTCAGCTGCCATTACAGCTAATATGTATAAAATGCCAAAAATACAATTTAATTTAGCTGTTCGCTTAGGGACAGACTGAATATCAATATTATTCCTGAACTCTCTTTCAATTTTAAAAGCGTAGCTCATAGTGATTAATGGCAATAAAAACCATTTCGAACATCTGACTGACAAAACAACAAACATAATATATGGAGTAAATAGAAGAAAACCATAAAAGATTATCGAAGCTGTCCGTCCTATTAATATCGCTAACGTAACAATACCAGCTTTTCTATCACTTTCTAAATCTCTTGTGTTATTACTGTGTAATATAGCTTCGGTGTTTAATGCTAGTGGTATAGCATAGTATATTGGTTCCAAATTAAGTTGACCGGTATGAGATAAATATGCAAATAAGACCGAAGCAGGTCCAAACAATATCAAGAATATCAGATCACCGAGGGCAATGTATTTGAAACCAAACCCACCAGTGTATAAAAATGAAATGCTTAAACCCCATAAATAGGCTGCAGCTAAATGACCCATTTTTGCCTGAGATATGATAGCAAGCCAAAAGAATGTAACAAAACTCAAGAAATATAAAATAGCACCTAACCTTTCGACTTCATTCTCAGACAAAATTCTATCCACCAGCGTTCGATCATCGCTGTTGCGGCCATCGATACCACGGACATAATCGTAATAGGTATTCACCACGTTGCCGGCACCATGAACCAAAGCGACCGTCAGCAGGGTCAACAGCAGTGTCAAAAGACTAAATTCAATATTAGAATTTAATTTCTGAGCGATGGTGCAACCCAATAAGGTTGGTATGATCGATGCACTCAGAGACCAGGGCCGAATGGCTAGTACGTGAGACGGAAGTTTGGTGCGCAGGGACATAAATATTGAGGGCAGATGAGCGGCAACATTAGGCAATGAATCAGCGGCTGCGGTGCCACTGTTTGGCATCGTCTAAGTACTCCTAACGTCCAAGTTACCTATATAAGCACACAAAAGATATTGAGAGAGAGAGAAAACAAAAAAAAAAATTATACCAAAGAAAAACAATACAAATACGGAACGATTAAACTGTTTGAAAAATCGTTAAAGGTTTACTCACGAAATAAAAACGTTCTGAAGTCGAAACGATGAGTTCGTCCACAGTAACGTGAGAGTGGTGCAGTTCACAACTGTAGCACCATGACGAAACTAATTAACTGGATACGAAACGGATTGAATATATTTTACTGAATAGAGTCGGTAGTAGTTGCCCGTCAGCCATCGTATCAATATTCAATAATCATTATTGTTCATTATCTTTCAGATGCTGTTATCAACGACTACAGTAACGTCATGTGTTTCTTATGCGGTCGAACCGTAAACGCGGTTCACAACACACGAATGATAATATTATCATCACGACGACGCGCCGGGACTGCGATATCAATTTGTCGTTCGGTTTGAAACGATCGATTGGCAAGCGTTCGAACGAAATGTGACGCAAATCGTGTGCTCGATAGACGCGAATGTTTGGAAAGATTCGAAATCGTAACGCTTTGTGCCACGACACGATACGGGCTGTATCGGTGAGAACGGTATTGATAACAAACACCGCGCGAGTTATTCGATTTTGGTGGCGGCAACAGTCGTTCGATTCAATGAAAATCACGCATTCAAATAGATGGACGATAAAACTGATGTTGAGTTTTTGAAAAATACATTCAACGCGTCGTTGCTGATTACGGGTCGAAAACGTTTAAAAAATCATCGAAACACCGCCAGTGGCATCATTTTTTAAGTTCGGCATGTATAATACCACCCGTTTTCAGACATGATTGCTTGCATATAATTTACTTATATGCACATTTAATTTTATGTTTTAGGGCTTTTAGGCATTAAGCGGCACGTAAGAAAGGTCTGCCGAGTACAACATGAATATAGATGACCAAACATTTTCAACATAAAATCGGTAACAACGGTGTTGATAACAAACACCGCGCGAGTTATTCGATTTTGTTGGCGGCAACATTCGTTTGATTCAATGAAAATCACGCATTCAAATAGATGGACGATAAAACCGATGTTGAGTTTTTGAAAAATACATTCAACGCATCGTTGCTAATCGTAACTAATTATCGTAATAATTATGGGTCGAAAACGTTTGAAAAATTATCGAAACACCGCCAGCAGTGGAGTCATTTTTTAAGTACAATATGTAAGTATAATACCATCCGTTTTCAGACACGGTGGCTTGCATATAATTTAGTTACATGTACATTTAATTTTATGTTTTAGGCATTAAGCGGCACGTAAGAAAGGTCTGCCGAGTACAACATGAATATAGATGACCAAACATTTTCATCATAAAATCTTCCCACCCGCCCCCACCCGACAAATTACAAGGGTAGTCAAATTTTTCCAAGTGCGCCGTCGACTGTTAGTATAACCACTATAATAGACTATGGTAATAACCTTATTATTTATTTACTGTGCATGTTGTGTAATATTTTATAATTATAAAATTTACGTTTCAATATGAGTACTCACGTTTTAATGCACAAGTGATTTCGAGCCCTGATGATAAGACATGGCAACACATGGCGTGTACAATGAACAACACCGAGATAGACGAGAATAGGTAATACATCTGGCCGTCTTATATTATATAGAGCAATAATAAGACAATAACAGCGTGATCTAATCTTCGACCGAGCACCTCTATCTATAGTTCTATCTAATTGTTATCGATTAAACCACGCGTGAAATATTATAGGAACAATACGGGGAGAAAATAATTTTTAGAAAAATATCGAAAGCACAAATTTGTATTTGTACGTAATCTTTGTACCTATACAAAGTTTTCAGTGTAGTTAAAACCGTATAAAAAACAGTCTAAAGAAGCGGGGGGAATCGACCCCCCCCTCCCGCGAGTACGCCACTGCATAGTGCATACCACGTTTATGCTATAGTCCATATTATCGTAGACCGTGACCTATAATACCTAATTATTGTTTATACTTAAATGTATTATCATAGTGATAACTAAATGACTTTTAATCAATATTAATTTCGCATTATTGATATTTTATTGAAATGTACTTAATAATAATGACTTTGGGCGATAGAAGAACGCCACATTGCCACTTACGTCTACTCTCTTATATTTTTCAAATTAATAATAGCCGACGGGTGTCGTAGCTTATGGTCTATTAGGTATATTTGATATCTATAAACAATTATACGTTTAAATATTATTGCCGATTATTGAGCGTATTAAGTTCTGGTCTTTTGGCGTCAAAAAACCGATTTTTCATAACTCATAAGTTACCCATAATACTTGTTAGAATGATTTTAATTTATGATAACCGTTGAAATTGTTTATAGCTATTAGGCGGCAGAGGTGGGAAAATTAATGAAAGAAAATTAACTTATTTTGTCTGTTAAGAACAAGTCAACACAATATTGTATGCCTATTTCAGGTAATTCAGGTGATATCTAGAAAAAAGTAACTAGAAAAAAAGTATCCAAATGCATATGTTTCTATGCTTCAATATTTTATCCAATTCATTTGATTTTTTAAATTAATTAATTTTAAATTACTAAGAAATTATTCAAATGATTGTTTTCTCATATTATTACCTACATTTAATAAAAATTAATGATGTGATGTTTCTTAACTATTAGATAAAATAATTGGTTGTCCTAACTTCCACAAACGTTCTTTGTTCTTTGATCATCATTTACATAATATACACCTCCTATGTATATTAAAATTGAGAATTTTTTTTTCATTCTCTTTTAAAGAAATACGTTTTCATCAAAAATGAATTTATTTTTCGTTTCTCGTTCAATACTCGTAAATGATGCCTATTATTCGAACTAGGTTCCTAATGAAGATCGCATTTTCTTCCTAACACACCGATTAAGAACAATATATTGTATGGAATTTAATAACGATCGTGTTATGCGTTTATAATATTTTTCAGAAAACGTCGGAAAAAAAGGATTTCGTTGTCGTAATCGTTTATTAACAAGGGTTTTAGGGTGTTGGTGTTTTTTTGTCGACGAATGGAAATCGCACGTATGTAATGAGTACTAACTCTATTGCTTTTTTTTTTTCGTCTTAGACGATGCATGCCAATACGTTTAGTCATTATATACAAATAATGGCTACCCATTAAAAGTACAACCTACTGTAATGTACATTGCGTATAGTTGACAGTATATCGTGTACTTTAGTTTTTTAATGACGTAACAATATTATATAACATGTTCACAACCATCTCAAGTATACTTTCCACGGAAAGCGCTGTATAGCGTTTATACAGAATTCTGGGTTTTAGTAAAAAAAAAAAAAATGTAATTATTTTATTTTCTTAGAGCCACGGGTGATAGCTGCGGGTCAGATTTTAGTTTTATTAATTACGCGGTACGAGTACAATACACACATACTTCAAAGACCTCATAGAGAAGCGTTCGTCCCACGCTCGAGTATTATATTCCACCGAGACTTGATCACAATGCGAGTCTTAAGATGATATTGTACGGTCACTGCACAAACTTTTGACGAGTAAATAATATTTATGAAGTTCGTATTACGGCGTAATATGCTTACGGTATATTGATGTATTATTACAGTGCGTATTGAAATTATATAATATTTTATATACAAGTGCCGAATGTATAACATATACATCTATTGATTTCTCACACAAACTTTTCGCAAAACATCGTAAAACGTGTAAAATATATTAGTATTTTAATTGATAGCAAATTTTCATCCGGTCGAGATTGAACTGCAGTTATTATGTGATTTCAATGGGGTTCATTCATTGCTATGGAAATGATTGAAAATAGATATTACTGTTATTAAAATTATGTCTGAAAAATTCAACGGATTACATACCGGTGCTTGGAGTATCTATGATAAGTTTAATCGAGATGAAAGTGGATCTTTTTTTAATAAGTAAAGGGGGAAATGTTATTATACCAACCAATAGATACGCTTATGTCGACTATTGTTATTTTGGAAATTCGTATAAAATAATCGTCTTCATTTCTCGAAATATGTTCAAAAACGTAATTAAAAAACAGTATTTGAGTACTTACATATTCTGTTTATACATTCAAAACGGTTTTTTCAATACTTACCAGAACATTTTTGAATAGCACGTGCACTTCTTAAATTTCACCCAAGAGGTAATATCAGGAAAACTCAATAGTTGTACATTATAAATACAACTTAATACAATAGTTAATAAACGAAAGACGCGTATGGAGTATATTAAGTAACTATTAATGCATTCAATACGTCTGCCATTTAACGAAAAATCGTTCTAAATTAATATTTTTAATGCATCGTGAAACGTTTGAAGGAGTAGGTAATCTACGCATTCATATTATGATGATGTTATATATTATACTTTACGGAATTGTTTTCTATCCTATGGATTTCCTCGACGAGTACGTTCGCGTCGTTAAACGCAGGCCTGTCGGCGTTATGATAAAATTATGTCTATGTTTTGTAATAAATTCCACTATGGGTACTCGTTTTAAGCCCTTCGATAAACACACGTGGCGTACGTTTGTTAATTTCGACTGTAGGGTTAAAACAATTGGTTAGATGTGTGTATGACATGTGCACCTACACATGGTTTTTGTGGAAGTGTCAAAGTGAAACAATGGCGGGTGTATTTAATCTTAGGTAACATATTATATGTATTGTGTGATGATATATGGCCGTCGGATAATATTTGCCTGTGAATATAAATTATCCGGTTATTTATTACTCGATTCTTTATCATCATATTAATACAAATTGATATATACGATTCGCAGGCACGCGATTAAATAACCGTCAAGACTTTTAAATTAAATTAAATTTTTATCCATACATTTTATATATTTTAAAAAATGAAATCATGATGGATCGACACATTATTATTCAGGTAAAGAAAAAAATAAAATCATACATTCTAATGGTATATTTACGTATTTAATCATATTAAAATCAGATTAAAAAAGGTCTGGAGGTTGGAGTTGGATCACGTACAGATGGCGGGTGATTGATATCGGTGAAATGGTCTTTTAAATATTATGTAACCTTTGTAACGTTGCTTTTGAAAAACGATTCTGACCGAAGGAGGTGACGAAAATTAGATAAATTTAGTTGAAACCCAGTATTCCGTAAATTTCGTCAGTTTTTCGTAAGTTTCCTTAGGTTTTTCTCTATTTTTTTGTAACTTTTTAAATTAACCCTCTCCACGGTATTAACTAGACGACATCTGTAACTATAGAAACCTACGCTGAAGTTGAAAATAGGAAAAATAAAAAATTTTTTTTCTAGTCAAAAAACGCGATGACAAAAAATAAAAATAAAATCAATATATATCTATCGGTCAGTCTAAAATACCCCTTTTGAATAGATGTAGGGAGCATACCAAGGGACGTTCATTATGTTAATGAGTTTTCACGTGACAAATGGTCGTGAATTCGATAAACACGAATTGCCGCAACTGTTTTGGTATTTAATTGCGTCGATGTCAAATGTTATAAAGATCTTCTCGATATTTAATTTAACGTGAAGTGCACGCATCCAATGTACTACCATAAACCGGCGAATAAAAATGGTTTATTTATTCATTAACCTTTTAATCTGCACGTATATGAACGTCCTACGCAAAATGCAATTGTAAAACTAAAACCCGACACGATACAATGGACTGGGCGATGGGAATTCGTCTCGTTTCACTCACCTCTATTATGCGCGTCCAATAATCCGATTGTTGTTATTAGTGTGGATTTTAATCGAACTAAATGATAAATCCATTGCATTTAAAAGCGGTTTTAACGGTTTTTCATTATAGATTTACTGCGGTTGTATTCATATTTTGTTATTTTATAATTTTAAATGTACATAAACATTAATAACACTGATTTTTGAGGTTTTATGTACACGATATTTCGTATGACATAGTTAAAATGAATTTTGCATTCAACGATCCGGTCTGAAATTTTAAAAGCTCTTTTTTATAAGAAGTATTATATTGTATATATATAATCGATAAAGTAATTAATATTTTTGTACTTTTTTTCGAAATATTACTCGACATGTATGTTTAGTAACATATGATTAAACTTTTATTGTAGGTGCGAGTCTTCGAAAACAAAACCGATAATTTTATAAAATAAATATAAAATTGTTTGTTTTTTTAAAAACACTAAACGTTTTGAATATTATACTCTTTAATACATTATGGCATTATACGCTCTATAAAATGTATACTATTAAATTTAACATGAAAATCAGTGTTTAGATTAATTGAATAGATGTAAAATTATGCACGTTTATGCATCTAAATGCAATAATCTAGGTCTCTCGCTCGAGTTGCTGTTAGATTTGAGATTTTATATTTTCGAAATGTTCTTCCTTACAACGAGTAAAAATAAAATTTTTATTATAAAACCTGATTTCATATTTAAATAATGTAAAATTTCAGTTTATTGTTTTTTAAACATAAATACATAGTGCTGTTTCACCGTACCTATCTCTACATTTAATGTCTATAAAATTTCGTTTCGTTCGTATTAGGATTAATGATTTCGTGTTCCACCCTAATTAAGAAAAAGGCTCGACATTTTTAGGGGATCCAGCAAATTTCGAGAGCTACAAGCCACTTAAATGCACTCGCGCCACCTCTTATCCCTACTTGACTCCAGCTTTTCTCATTTTTTATACAAGTGTACAACTTAGTTATTAAACATCACTAAATGCTCCTTTGAAATTATAAAAGTCAGTGTATGCATACTCACAATTATTGCAATAAAAGGAAAACAATATAGAAACATCACTGCAGGTCATATTTAATCTGTAAATATGTTGTTATTGTAGTATACACGTGGTATTATTTACGTCATTTTGTAAGTGCTGAATAATAGCTCCCTAAATGCCATATTGTCGAGCAAAAATTTGTATTACCTATAAAATATATGATACCTACGATCGTAATACATATGGTCAATATACTAGGCCATGATATTGTTATAGACATTGACCATTTTATAACAGAGTCAAAATTCTGATCTTTTATGTATAGAAAAATTAAGAACAAAAATGTCCTGCGTCTACGAGGTTGGCCGAGTCTCTGGGCTCCATCATAGTTATTGATTTATTGACGATGAGGATTAATCCATTCTCATATTTTTTTTTATCACGACTTATGAAATACTAATATGTAGGATAGGCTACAGTGTTATTCAGTTTTTTAATATAGCTAATAATAGGTAAGATAATATTGTTATAATTGTATAAAATAAATTAAATGTACTTGAAACGGTTTTTTTAGTTTTAAATTGAAAATTGTATTACGTTTAAAAAATGGATCAATATTATAGATAATATTATTGTTGGACAGAGTATACGAAAAGAAACATATATTTTTGGGAATGTGCAAGTTATTATTTTCAAATATGCCATTGCTGCGAGAGTGTTTTCATTTGAAAACAGTGATAAACCATTGGATTCGGAAAGTAATATCCTGAGTAGATATGGCTTAAAATTGTGATTGCTCTAAGAAATTCAATATTTTACCGTAATTTGTTTTAGTTTTTACTACCGAGAAACAATCTAAAGTGAGTCTGATTTCTATGACTATTTCAATTGAATAAATAATTGAAAGAACTATATTTTAATCACGACTTCGAAAAAGTAATCATCATTTTTCGTTCTTATTACATCCTATCTAAATAAATCATCTAATCGAATAACTGCATTGTGCTGTTTTTCCTATGAAAAAGTATTGTCATTTTTCTAACTGTACGTACATTTAGGTAGGTGTGTAAGTAGGTAAGGTGTGTTTTATTTTCGTATATTTTTATTGGACCTCTATGATGCATACAAATTTAGCTTGTAGATTTTCACTATAATATATGATTATAATATTAAACAGGTGTATAAAAATTATAACCATTTAATTATATAATAATTTAATAATGTAGATAATGTAGATGTAGATACAGATGATACAATAATGCCAATTAACATGAAATTAAAAACAAAAAATATTGATTACTATGATCTATGATTACTATTACTATGTATACGACGTTAACTTGGTAAGTATATATACAATGGCTTGTTAGATAAGATGTACCTAAGAATAAATTATGGATGGTTTAATTTTTTTTTTAAGACCGCCGAACAAAAGAAAAAAAAATGCCTTATCATGTAAATTAGTTCAGTTTAAAAATAGAGTTTGTTTGTCATTACTGTGAGCCGAAAATCAACGAATTATAACCACGAACGATTCGAGATGGCATAGGCTTGTTTAGCGAACGATTTCGTAAATTTATCAGTGTACATTCGAGGTTTCTAAGTCTTAAGGTAGGTAAGACGTAAGTTGTTTTTTTTTTTTTTTGATAAGCAACGAAATAACTAAGCGATTGCACAAAACGCGTGTGTGCAGGAGTAATATTTTTTCGAAATATTTACAAAATATAAATCTTTTACATAATCTAAACAATGTGTTCGATTTTCATGGCGTTAAAATGTTGTGTCTTAATTGTTGAGTTTCATACGATTTATTATTTATCAGCATTTCCATTGCGCATCATGATATAGTAATTACGCACGAAATGTACAAATAATTAGAGCGTTTTTTAAATCATTTATTACGTTGGCCATAAATCTTACCGGTTAAAAATATATTCATACAGACATCGGAATATTACTAAACTTGCAATTTAAAACACACATGCGAGTACGATAATTGGTTTACTATAATTATAATTTAATATGCTGATGAATATAAAGTATAACTACCGTATAGAATTGATATTTACCTATTTATTTACAAAACGGGTAATTTATATTTCATTGCATAACAACATCAATCATAAACGACAATAACCCAATTATATTATCGGTGCGATTGGGAATTACATATTCCGCGGGCTAAACTTTAAACCGTATCAATACATTATTATTATATCATTTGAGTGTGAGCGAATTCGCGGCAAAATCTACACTACGTATTAAATCCTAATATTCCTGATTTTGATTGAGAAATCAACCGCATAAAATAGTTTTATATTTATGACACGAGAACAGCGGTTTCCAGTTGATATGGTTGTTTTTTCAAAACTTTTCACACAAATCGTTTTATCGGTAACTGTGCTAAAACAATACGTTCGTAAATATGACAACAGCATTTTTCTATCGTTACGAATTAATTAAAAAAGTTCTCGTCGTACATATCACGGTATATCGGTACTTTAGATCTCTTTCGATGTAAATAATAGGTACTATGGTAATTTTTTTTCTTTTATCAAACAGTTCTTCTTCGCCGGCCTCTTTGCGGATGTTTTACAGGTAGCCAAATAAAAATCAACTCCAATAAAATCGCGATCAGGACGATGAGCCGAACCGGTTAATGCATTTAGTTATTAAAAAATTTTTTTCGATCTCGTCGAAGAAAACGTTATCATGACGCGTGTTTTAATTTTTGAAAGTTTTTACAAATTCGTTCGTCACATTTTCTCATAATTCGTACTCGTATATTACATGTTTGTTCTCTTGTGGTTTTAAAATGCATTTATGACAGTAATATTTCTCCGAAAGGAAGTTAAAACAATATGTTGTACAATGTTTAGTATCACATTTAATATTAATATGTCGGTGATCTTTTTATCTAACAAGAAATAAAATAACAATAATCGATTTTTATCGAACGACAAAGAAAAAGCTATTGATGTGAATTCGAGTGAACAAACGTGATAGACTGTCGTATAGATATTATAATGAATTAAATCGGTTAATCAACGTTAACTTGAACTATCGTCACGTGAATAATATATTCGTTGTCGTTTTATTTTAGTTTTTGCTTTAACACGTAGTTTTTGTGTTTTTTTTTTTTTCAAAACTTATGCGATCTGAAATGCATTTTACGTATGTTAATCAATACTATACTTATTTTATTTCAACGTTATTATCCTCGATACGCTTCATACCGCCGCCGCCGGGTATTTTACGTAAACGCGAAAAAATTGCTCGACGTCCGAATCAGTTTTAAATATTATAATATCCGGCGAGATTCGTCCGATGTCGTTAAGAGTTATTGTAATCGATGTTTGGACGCGCCGCCGAACAACACATCGTAGAGAATTATCATATCGTTACACGGGACTAATGTATTTCTCAATCAATTTTCCCGCGTGTTTACTGTGATGTAATCATTGTTTCCTGTGCAGTACGTACCTCGTTTATTAAAAAAAAAAAAAATTAATTACAATTCCAAATGTATTGAATAATAATTATTATTGATTACAGGGCACTTGTATCGGAAATAAAAGATAATAATAGTAATTTTTTTTTATAGGATTATTTATCTGAATCGAATGAAGCGTAAAAATATGTTATGTGATATTGTTGTTCTCATGCGGATGTCCAATGAAGTTATATAATGCCATTAATTGTGAAATACAAATACACGCAATATTTATTATTGTTATTATTATAATCTACGATAATATCCGAACTATCCGACTATCGCGCGGACGAAACAATACGGTGAGTAAAACAAAAACGCACTCATTAAAATAAAACGTTTGACGATTGTTTTATCATTAGATGGTCAAATAATTAATATATTATTGTATTCCTCACAGCGCGCGGAGTATATTGAGTTGCTCGTACAATACGCCTCGACATAAATGGGTTTGGATTTTATGTTTTTAATACGATATTATATTATATTATTATTGCGCGAGTCGACGACCGCGAGTTTTTAAGGAGTCCTGCGATACCAATAATGTTCCCTCGACGGACGGCATACAGTTATTTTCCACCGCAAGTATGTTTTTCACTGTAAACACTGCTGAACCCGAGAACATTCCGAGACATTCCGGTCAATTCGCCCCCGGCAAGTCGCGTCCCCCGCTCCTCGGTTCATTAACGATAACAATCTTCACCGACCACTCGAAAATCCCAATTAACCAAATCACACCGCGTTTCTTTGCGTTCAAACCAATCGTAAAATCCCACTGATATACCGACCGTCCTTCTCTCAGACGTCTTAAACGGACCTAGAGATTTGCCCGATGTAAACTGTCGAGTGCTCTTCCAAATCGTACTGTTTTCGTTATGACAATAACAAAATATGTACTTTGCCGAAATCGTTGATATTCTACCATTATAGATTTGATATAGATTGTAATTATATTTTAAAATGAATCCATCGCTTAGAAAAGAAAGTATAGCGCGTTAATGTTCGTTTTCTCAAAGCCGAGCCTTGATAATTACTATGGCGAACATAATATTAATTCGGCAAGATAATTGTCGCGTCCTCGTCTCGCGATTCGTCCGTTTGACGAGCGGAATACATTTCGTTTCGCGCACACGTTTTTCAACACCATCGCATCGGTCGATTCGATTGTTCAAACGCACTTGTCGGTCGCAAAACATCGGCGAAGGATTATAAAATCTGTTGTGCGCTCAACGACTGTGGCAATATGTTTCTGGTCCGGTCGACTCGCCGCGTACTCTCTGCACGACGAAAACGTGTTAATAAATAATAATAATAATACTCTTTAATGTAAAATTAGAAATAAGTTTTCACGTGCAGTTATCGGGCAACATGTCAAGAAGTCCACGCCCTTTTCGGCGACGAAAATACACCGCGTCTATATAATATCTAACTATTCGTTCTGCTCGGCTCGTTATGAAATTTAATTATTTTTAGCAGCGCGCGGCGTACGGCGGTCGGCGCCGGAGCAACGGCACGTGGCAGAGCGGTTCGCAAGAAAATAATTAGGCAATTAGGTACGATATCGTATCCGTACGAACAGCCCACTGTTTGTACACTGCCACCAGCAGCGGTATCCTTAACCCGCGCGCGTATGTGTAAATATTTATTATAATAACGTTACAGCGAACCCCGTTTGATCCCTTGTGTTACGCGATTCCGCGTAAAGTCACACGATATTGTTTTCCGAGTCTCTTGTCAAATTCTCCCGTTCTACACACGCACACACTCTTTCGAGACATCGCGTCGAACACGCGAACGATTAGAACGGAAGTTTTCACTGTACGCCGCGCCGCCGCCGCCGCAGTGTATGACGTAATAACGATTTTTTGTTTTGTACTCGTCAGGAATCGGGATCGGATTTTAAGGCGTCGAGATCTGAAGAG
This sequence comes from Drepanosiphum platanoidis, assembly GCA_948098885.1. Taxonomy (NCBI): domain Eukaryota; kingdom Metazoa; phylum Arthropoda; class Insecta; order Hemiptera; family Aphididae; genus Drepanosiphum; species Drepanosiphum platanoidis. Next base: position 11,406,619 of record OX402528.1, read on the forward strand.
CGAAAAAGCATTACGAACGGGGAAAAAAAAGGTAAAAACCGTCCGTGGGCGAGAAAAGTTCAAGGTGATACGAATTTTCGCGCGTGAAAATCATTATCTTTCTAACGAAAGGAGGCTCATTTACTCTATCGACGATTTTCATACTCGCCGTATCGATACAATCACGATATTTTTTTAATCGTTTCAATGTCGTGTCGGACCACACGAGGGGTAATTTTACGAGAAAGAAATTAATTCGAAAATTTCCCGCAAATCACTCACTATAAGTCTGGTAAAATTTTTTCCAAAACCGTTTATAAGAGATTTCGCTCGACGCGTGTTTTTTCATTCGGCTTCCTCGAAACGTATATCAAACGTGATTTTACTCCATGCTTATTCGCATATTATAGTATTATGTATGACGTTTTTTAGACGTTTTACTATGTGCTTTTTGTTTTTGTCTGTTTTCATGGTTTCGACCAGAAGACTCGGTCCGATCATCGACTTCGGTGATGGTTTCTGATAGAAGATTATGTCTAGTCGGCGCTTGATAAAGTCAAAAGTTTTTTTCTAATTTCCCGCCTGTGTTATAACGAAAAAAACCCGAAGATGAATGACAAAAAAATTATTTTGGGTTTCAATTTGTTCGTAACTCGAAAAGAAATATTCATTGAGATTTGAAAAATTCAAATTCACCAAGTAGGTACATACTTATATTATTCTATTTTCTAGATGTAATGTAATTTTCAAACACTTTTGTTCCATTTAAAGGTATTTAAATTTTTTGAGTTTTTTTTTCACATTATAGCCTTATAATGTCGATGAAAAAATGTTGGTAGAACGAAAAGCTTGAAAATTATACATGAAATTCATTGTTTTTGCTTGTATAGAAAACAATCGAACATTCGAAGCACCAATAGTTTGTTACGTAAGTAAATTTTTAAACTCGACAATTTTGTTAAAATCGATAACAATTTTTTTAGTTGAAAATTCATAAAACTTTTAATTTCAACACTCAAAAGTTGAAAATGTAATACATGATTCTTTACAAGTTTTTCTTTTCAGCCAATAAAAAAAGTTTCACCGAAAAGTCCCTAACGAATTTTATCAGCGTAGACTATAAAACTTTCACAATATCGGGTATTTTAACGAATTTTCATTGAACAATTTCAGAGCTTAAGGATGTTCTCATTCCACCGTCAGAATACCTCTCAGAATTGCTTTTCGTCTGTTCCCCGTACCTCATCCGACTTCGGTCTTTCGTCTATTTTCATATTGAAATCGTCTTTAACGTTACCGTTAAAAAAAACATCCAATTAAACTAATTAGAGTAATGTATAACAAAGGCCGTGTAATTTATTTTAATATCTCATGCACTCACGACCGTCTCATCCGAGTTTTGTATCTTATCGATTTTTTCGTAAAAATAGTCATTTCGAACGAACGGAAGCTAATTGGATTCGCGGACGACGAAATCAATATTTCGCCACTCTTTGTGCGGGGTTTCGGTCGAATGTAATTAAATATCGTCCGAGCCCGAACAACGACAGGACGAATGCATTTATTGCGGATGATAATATTCCTGCAGTCACCAGTTATTATTCGTTGAATATTCCAGTGCACATTGCACAATATCGTTGCAAAAACTATAATATACCACGTAATATTAATATATAATTATTGATCATTGTCAAACGTAAGCACGCGTCTATTGCAACTAATTTAACGGTTTTTTTTATCTACCATTGTTTATACTTGTAGTTTTTTTTTTACAATGTTCTAAGGTTATCTCGCGTTATAACGGTTTTTCTATTTTCAAGACTGGCCTTGTAATCCATGATTATGGTGTGATTATGACGACGTATCGTCGTCGATTTTTCCTTCAAGAACACAATACCGCGTATATAACCTCGAATGATTTTTACTCGAAGTACCTATTAATCATTTCAAAAGTGTTATTAAATTTAGACATGCAAATAATATACACAATGTCGCGTACGAAAATAAGAATTAACTTATGAGATTAAATTACGGTAAGAATTAAGGGAAAATCAATTTTATTTTGAAAAAAATCAGGTGTTTTTGTTTTTGTTTTAAAGGTTTGAAATTTCGTTATTATCATAATCTTTAGGAATCGTCTTTATTTTGCAATAGAATATTTTAATATACCTAATAAATTCAACAATAGAATAAGACAACCGTTTGTATTAGGAAAATATTTTTAGAGTATAACTATTATTGTTATTATTATTGGTCTGAGAGTATAAAAAAAATAATTCATGCAACACGAATGTCTACCTATTTTTAATTCAAAAGTTTCATTAAGTTTCACGACATGAACGTAGACAGTGTTATTACTTTCCAGACGGAAATGGCTGTTGGACATTTTCCCAGAGTACTTGCTTTTAATATTACCTTTTCTTGTCGGTATATGCCTAGAGGCCAGAAGTAAATAATTTTATGTGTAATATTAACAAAAAAAAAAAAAAAATCCATGACGTACCCGTCGCCAAGAATATTGTAAATTCTCAAAGACCCGTAAAAGTTTTCGAACGGAAAAATAAATAACGAAACGATTTTATTTCTGTTTGCCTAGAAATCATATCACACAAATACATAATCGTACTGACTCGTAAGTAATGTATAATTAATATAACTAATAGGTATAATCCTTTATCCTTTATATATATATATTATTTTATATGTATAATGTATATATAATATATATAGAAGAACAGGCCTTTTTTATGTTCCCATTTTGTGACGACGCTGTTTAACTTTTTTCCAATTTTTTTTCACAGAGTTATTCCAAATACCATCCTGAGTGTCACCTCGTCACCAGATTTTCAAAATTTTGCTTTTAAAGGGTTGAAATCGGTAAAAATAATTGTATATAAAAATGAATCCCTATTTACCATGTATCCTCATCACGCGTGAACGGTTGACCGATTTAGCTAATTCTTTCTTTTATTATGTTTGTTATTGTCAGGAGAAGGATCTTACGGAATAAAAAATTAAGAAAATTAACCCTAAGGGGGTTAGAAGGGGTAAAATGTGTTAAAAATGGAAAAAGTTATTTCTCGATGGGATTTTTTTGAAACTTAGCATACATGGTAATGGAAAATCTACTAACTTATTTGTCAAAATTCAACCCTTAAAATGGGTATAAGATGTTTAAGATAGATGGGTTTAAAATTTAAAATGTTATTTTTTCGAAACTTAGCATACATATTTTGTAAATCAAATAATATAAAAATCTATTGACTTATTTTTCAAAATTAAACCCCTAAGGGGGTTAAAGGGGTTGAAAATGAAGAACGTTATTTCTCCCTCATACCGGGAAACACTTTTCACGGGCTAGATTTTGAGATGCAACGATCGGCGAGTGCGTGGTAATTTGCATTTTATATGAATAGATTATTATGTCATCGAAAAACACCCGACGATCTTTTCCAAAAGGTATTGATTTTGCAATATCATATTATTACATAACTTTTATCGAAATCGCGTGCAATGAACAATAGAACTTTTTTCATTGGACGGTCGAATACGATCGCAGGCAAATCTATTGTCATTGGTCGATAAGCTTCGTGACGTATACAATTAAAGCGAAAACCCGACGATGTTTACGTAAAAGGTATGGATTTTGCAACGTCATATATTATTACATAACTTTTATCGAAATTGCGTGCGCGCTCCATTCCTCTTTCAATCGTATACGCCGTCTCCACATACTTATACAATAAGTCAGTTATCTTTCATACTACAAAATTCACTAGAAATATGAGGCAAAACAACGTTTTCCGGGTCAGCTAGTATAATATATGTAACTGTGATTAGTCTTTAAATTCATAACCGTCTAGAAGTCGATGGGAAAAATGCACTTTCTTAAGAGAGAAAAAGTAACCGACGACGATTTTTTAATTGCCGCTTTGAATCGAGCAACTATTACGATTCCAGTCGAAACGCACGAAATCCGACGAGACGTCTATGCGCAACAATTTTCGAGCCTACAGTCGGCGAGTATAGATTCCGGACCGACGTTCTTTTGAAAATCGCCTTTTCATCGACCGGCCGTCCTTTGAAATCTTTCTCGACTGGTTATTGATTTCTATTTTGTTGGAACAACAAAATACTCTCTTTTACGATCCAGTAGACGTATCGCGCGCTCCGATAGTTCGATGCTTCACAACACTCGTGAGTATTACGTTATCAAGCTCGTGTGTTTCTTTTTGACCGATAAATAACGCACCTAAAAATGCATTAAAATCTCCATAAAATACACACGTCGCGCGTCGTCCGTTACGCAAATAGATTTTGAGTGGAATCGAGACAGAGTCGTGGATTTTGAAAAGACGCGCACGTGTTTGAGCGTGTGTTTCACAACAACAACGAAAAAAAAAAACACCTCGTGACCGGAAAATATGGTCTGAAATTTTCACATCCACGGTGAGATAAGTTTTTGAGTTTTTTTTTCTCCCGTCAAATGTCAATAAAGTAATTTTGGCTCGTCAACAACTCTTGAGAATTATATAAAAATGTCAACTCCGACATCGTAGGGTTGTTGTTTGTGCTCCATACGTTCTATATCTAAATTCGCGAAAGTCGGGAAGTTCCGGCGAAACCACACGAATCGTTTATAGATTTCGATTAATAACAAATTGTTAATTATGATAAATTGAACAAGTGCACAGCTTATAATGCAGTCGTAACATAAACAGCGCGGATGCATGTCTGCGCCAACGCATAGGGTAAACTGTATACATTGTGCATGAACTGTAAGACTTATATTATAGTCTTTTGTAAATATTTAAACTGTCTGTTTAAGATCCTGATCGCCGATCAGTTGGGTTAGGAACACTCGCAAGTGTTGCGAAGACGTGATTTATATCCTCTAATATTCTTTTTCAACGAGAAACAGTTTTCGTGGCAGTAAAAAGGATCTAATGCGACTCCTTTGTGAATTGTACATCAAACAGATTGACTTTAACGAAAAAATGGTAAGAGAACTTCTGTTTCTGACAATAATCTCGAGATCTTTTATACTAAATAGATACACTGAGCTCAACTGAATATTTAACTTGAATGAAAAATACTCCCGAATAGTTAAATATTGAATATAAACTATAAAACAAATAAAAAAAGTCCGAATGATAATTTGCTTTTCGTCGAATTTATTGTTTTAATTTATAAAAATACTTTGACGGCAATGACGATAATATTAGTTTGTGTACCTAAATAAAAGTTTTTATTTTCATAGCGAGATTAAATTTCATTAATGCGGTTTCGTATTCTTAAAAAAAAAAAAAGCGATCGTTCGGACGACGACATCTGGATTTTATATTCTATAGACCGCACCAAATTAAATAACTCACGCGTTCTGTGGACACATTTCTCGAACCGTACTGAATAAATAAATTCTTTATCAACACTTGGTACACAGATTGGAAATATATTACGAAAATCTATCATACTTTATTTCTTTAAAAGAGTTCCATTTTAACGGTTAAATGTCATTATTTATTCGACATAGGCGAAAGGATAGAGGCGTTAAATTATTTACACACTGAAAGTAAGTTATGACGAAAAATAATTTTCAAAACGTCCATTACTTTTGAAAATTATCGATCGATCGATCGCGTTATAAATGATGTTTACGTTTAAACAACAATATTATAATATACTAATTCGAGTTCTTGAAAAAACCATTCCACGTGCGGATATCGCGAAACGTATGAAATACTCGTCGATATAAATCAACTGCAATTATTATCGGCACGGGCGTGTTAATCGCTCTTTTATCGACTCTTCCGTCCGAACAGGCGATTATGACGATTTTAAAAAATATTGTCCATTCATCATACGATAAATCGGGGAATGGGTTTTGTCAATGACAACATTAATTTTGCGTCATTGGTCTCATTGTTGCGGCGCATATTTTTTTACGGTCCGAACAAAATATATTGAGAATAATGTTTGCGTACTTTTAAAGTTTTATCTCACTGTCGCGTCGTCGTGTTCGTTTTGAATAAAATATTCAGGACGTAATAATTATACGATAATATATATATAACCGATCTGATGAGTTTTGTTTTCAAACTTAAATGTCTATCATCGATTGACTTTTCCCCAGACATCGTGTATGGCCGGCGGCGGGTCTCCGAAATAGATGTTCAGATGACATTTCAATATTGGTCGAAAAAAGAAGAAAATTCATTCGAGTGAGATTCCTGCGGGAAAATCGACGATAACCAGTGTTTTTCTTGTGGTTATTAACCACAAGGAAACCGAAGAAAAAAAAACCCCCGTTTAAATCGAATTAAAAAAAAACAAGCGAATATTTTTTAAAAACGATCAACGCGCTTTGATCCACACATCAAAGGATGTTCAAACCGCCGAGAACCTTTATACTAGGTCCATATGCAAATACACGAGTAGGTACTTACTACTTTGCATTTTTTTTATTTACTATTTTACAAAGCTTTTATTTTGTTTAAATTGGATGTTTACTTTAGACGCGAAACGGGACTTTTTCTGAACGGTGGTAATGGTAGAAAACCAAATAGGTATGCATTTTACGGGGTTTTTTTTTTTTTTATCGAAAGGAGTAATAAAACCGTAGAAAATACGGTGAAAGGACGCGGAATGCGCCTTAATTAAACCGCGATGGTGTGCGTATTAGAAATTTGTGAAAACGTCCGATAAAAATACGTTAATCTGCGACGCATACCCACCCGACGTCAAAAGTAAAACCGAATAAAAATGTTTTAACATTATTGGGTGTTTTTAAGAATTATTTTGAACTCACTCTACTCTATAATGTTCTTGCCACTGTTGAAATCATTAACACTTTGAGTAGAGCGACAAATTTAATAAAAATCCTGCGGTAATATTATGTAAGTATAACATTTTCGAAGTGAATGTTTTTTTTTTAAAAAAAAAAACATTATAATCGAGTTTCACACATCGAATAGATTTGTGAAAAGGGTATTGATTTATATTTTTTCCATTATTATTTATTTACAGCGTATATTAAACGACTGCGAAGGCGATGACATAAATGAAATAAGGAAGTGTCTCCAACCGACACCGTTTCACATAATAATCGATTTACGTTCGGTAACAGGTACACTTTAAGTACGAGGAGTAGGTTATCGGGATAATTATTTCTGTACTTCCGGCACTGAAAGTGACAATTTCAAATCGCGTGTAATAAAAACTCAAAAACATTCAAAGCGTTAAACTTGCCGAGTCTATCTCATCTAAGTTTGAATCAAATATAATAAATTATATTACAGAGACGACTGAGAATTACACAAGTTTCTCGCGCACTTTGATTTTCGAAAGAGGTTTTAAACTACCTAGTGGAGAATATTTAAAACTGGACCTCTTACTATACAACTGCGCCGAAGACTAGACTGCACGACTGTCACAATATAACTCACTAAACCAACGGAGCATTCATTTCGTTCTACGACACGGCCACCGACATAATTAAAATAATAATAATAAAAAAAAGAAAACTCATCGCGTTCTAAAACCAATACGGGTTTTCGCTTCGATCACGATCTCCATTAAATAAAAATATAATTAACGCACGAAAACATACGAGGATATTATAAATATGTATATTTATATATGTATAAATAAAAAATGCACTATTCGCTTTACACCGGTCCGTATACTTTGACTATTTAATGTATATCTGACCGGTACGCTGACACGTTAGATACTCAGATTTATACCCGTTGGGTTTTGTACGAGGATTTTATTTAAATTTCGAGGAGATTATACGACGAATTCATCTGTCCAAAACTGGTACAGGCCAATACGGGTTCGTCGCGATGGTAACGAAGTCATTTTGATTATACGAACGATCATTACGAAATACGATATATCGTATGTGTATCGATAATCAATATAATATTGCTTGATTCGAAAAATATCACCCCGAGAATAACAAAAAACAATATAACAGCGGCGTAATCGAACGTTTATGTGTTTTGATTGTTTTTAATTTTCACGATTCCACGTTCCATTCGGTAAACAGATATTTTTGGCATCTTCATATTGTGAACAAAAAAAAAGTGAATAAATTGCTTGCCATCCAATCGATTGAAAATCGCATACGACCGGTAAATTTAAAAATGGCTTGTTTTTGAAAAACTACCAAACCAACCAAGAGACCAGGGCTCTAACGAAATCGATTTTGGAGAATTTGTTCCAATTATTCAGAATTCGACAACCCTTAACATATTCAAAGTCTATCTATTTCGGGCGTTATGTAATTTTCAAATGATTTTTAGCAATACATAAATAATAATGCTGTAATTTGGGACCTTGAAAATAACTTAATTTATTCTTAAACACAGCTCGCTTAATCACATTCCAACGGTAAAATGAGTTAGTCACGACGAAATATTTGTTTATATTTACTTTGAAAAAACAAACAAATTTGCCGTCTTAAAGTTTAATAAATGTTTATACATATACTTATATATATATATACTCGTGATATTATTACCATTACGTTTTAATTTTATAAAAAATATAACTCACAACATCTCGCACTGACTTCCTAATTCTGACCATCTCTCATAACTATAACGGCCGTAAATTTCTTATATATAAATATATTTTCAACAATATTTGTTTACTCCTACTAGGCGGTGTATAATGCTACGAATTACAATATCATCGTGTCGGTTAAACTGCGTCCGAAGTGTTTCGTTAAAAGCGTGTCGATCGAGACGAGTTTTTCTCCCGTCGTCGTCGTTTCGAGCGAAACATACGCACTATCCGAAGCCGTCGAAATAAAAAACCGCCGAGAGAAAAAAAAAACAATTCGAATTTCCAATACGGCGGAAGAGAGGGACGGACCCAAAGAAAACCAATTGTTTTGATCGATGGTCGGTCGCGGTCGTTGCTATCCCTCGAAATGTATAAAAAAAGAGTTGTCACCTGCCGTCTGTATTACGAGGTCTCGCGCGCGAGTTTTATTCATATAAACGATCGATATTTATGTCATCGGGAGACGGCGAGTGAAAAGCCGCGGACGAATAAACGTTTGCGCGACGGTCTTCTGTGCGCGTGATTTATGAGACGCACAATAGAGCTTCGAGTGCGCTCGGTTTGTGCGACAGAAATCGGAGGCGAAATAAATGCGAAAAAAAAAAAAGAAGAAGCGTTTTATCCATAACGTAATATCGCGGTGACAGAACTGACAGGGGAAAAAAAAAAAAACGTCTCGCGAACGATTATGTTTGTGCATAGCCGCCCTTCACGATAAATAATAATATTGTTAATTAATCTAAAGTCGAAATAAAAACAGAAACCGATAATATTAAAAACCCGATAAAATCACACGTCATATGGTTTGCAAATTGTTTGCGTTGTATTCAATATTGTGTGTACATGTTGTAATCTACTTTCACACTGGTCGCGTTGCCAATCGAAATTAACAAAAAAAATTATAAAAGTTAAATAATAAAAAGTTATTTTCGTAGAGAGCGACCCGTTTAAAATATCCGTAGGAGAATTTATTTGATGGGCAATTTTTTTTTTTCAATAAAATCTTTTACGATCGGTAAAAGTCGTTAACGAATTACAACACAGTCGTATTATGGGTAATAATTTGTTTCTCTATTACTAAATTTGTTACGATAACGTCGTATTCGTTATTTCATTACGTCTGCGATATTATTACTAATACGAGGACAACGCGAGTCGTATATATAATATATATATCATAATATATTGTTTAAAACGATAAAATCCTTCTGTTCGCAATTAAAAATTGCATTTAAGCGTCTTTTAAGTTTTAATAATTATCATTATAGTCGCTCTTTTTTTTTTATTCATTTAAATACTACTGTTTACTTTTAAAAAAACGAAGCATATTTTTTTATAGCTCATTGCCGTTTAATAATTTATTATCCATTTGACCTGACAGTTATTAATTTGAATTTTTAATTATTTATGAGATTGCGTTCAGAAGGGAGGGTATTATAATTTCGTTTAATGGTTTTTTTATGAAGTTATTTAGTCCATTAATTTTTTTTCACTTTTTATCATCCTGACGTAATCATAATTTTAACTCATACCTATTTATATATATATAATATATATATTTTTTTTCTTTCTAAGATTCTGTGGTTGATTAAGGAACTTTGGCTACATCTACTACACTCCTGCTAAGTTCTCGTGGTGATAGTTTTTATGTTCGTTTTTGTAATATGGCTTGGTCGTCGAAAAACTTCCGACACGGGAAGACTGGGTGGTGTCAGTTTTTTAAAACGTCAGAGACCATTGCGGCAAGCACGAGCGTTTACTGGACGATGATTGCACCATTAAAATGGAAAATTATTACGTCAAGTTATACAAATATTAATCAATATCCAAAGTATAGAATAAACTATCCATTTAGATAGTACGTATACTGTTCGCGCGCGCGTGTTTGCCAAAACTAATAAACACACTTGAACCGTATATGAGTTTCGAATGAAATCTAGTCGGGTGAATAAATTCAAACTTTTCCGAACGTTTTTGAAAAGTCCCGTTAAAATCGAATTATAAAAATGGAGAGAGAGAGAGAAAGAGAGAGAGAGACTGAAAAAAGAAAACTTTCGTTAAGTTGAGTATTATATTGCAATAGTTTTTCCAGCAAAGTAAATTAATAATACAACGGCGGCGGTGTCATATATACTTCACACCGTGAACGCTGCGAGATAATGGCTACGAGATGAGAAAATCGCATTTACTCGTCAAACGCAACGTAAAAAATACATAACAGAACGGATCCGCCGGATACGGTCGGCTGTAGCAAATGTGTTATATATTTTTGCGTAAAGATAAGCCTTTCGGGACGACTTTTCCTCCTCGCGCGGTACTGTTTTCGGTTTTTAAGTAGACGTACGATTAAGACGAATTCTGCAATCCGATTTGATTCCGACGCGCGATCGGTCGAAAAATCACAATACGCCGCATAATGTTTTGTCCATCGCGAAAATAAAACCTCGATATCGTTATGATAAACGTTTGATTGTCTAATTCATCGTGTAATAACCACACGATCGTATTGTACATTGTCCACGATTTTACAAGTGGTTATTTATATAATACGTCGACGACGTGTCTCTCAACACCGGTAAACGAATTTCAATTAAAATATCTGTTAGATTTTCAGCCGGTTAGTTAGTTGACCCATTTATATTTATATTATGTGTAATCGTTATTGCGCGTCGTCCACTTCCGATTCGGTTTCGATTGAACGAACGGCCGGGATAGGTTCACCGGTTCAACAACCCATCGTATTATGCTACGTAATATAATATTTTAAGTGTGGTCGACATAATATATAACGTATTGTGTTTTTTTTTTTCTGTTTGTTTTCGAGTTGTCCACACGTGCTCATGATTTTTTCCATTTCAATTTTGGACACTTATCGACAAGTACGCGACGGTTTTCAAACGTTACCGATAAAAAAAAAAAAAATTCAAACTTGTCGATTCAACAAATTAGGAACGAAACAAATTGCGACAGCTATTGACGATGAATTTAACATCACGCGTGTGATCGCCTACTACTATTTTTACATTGTTGACAACACAATGGCGCGGACGTTTCGAATAAGGTAAAATATGATTTGTGTTATAATATGCTAGTAGTCGTGTGCACTCCGTTACGAAATCAGTTCTGTTCGTAAAATAACGATGACGAACATTTGCATTTCGATTCAACATTTCGACCCGCCCGTCCCTTTTGAAATAGGGATTGAAAATCTACAGAATTCGTTTTTCGATTTTTTTCATTCGATTTACAAATTATTATTACCTACGGGTAGTCAATTTTCAAACGAGAAAAACACGTTTACCGGGGCAGAGTTGCCCGAAACGAGAGTAATATTGTTTAATTAAAATCTCGTGCTATAAATAGCGGCCGAATGGCAAAACAAACACGAGTTTTTAGAGCGCGCGCGCGCACGCGGAAAGGATGAAATTTCGACAATTGACCCGGCCGGTATAATTCTCGCTCCCGTTTCAATCCGGTCGAAAAATATCGTGCTGATATTTGGACGAAACACACCGTGACGCGCGTGCAAAATAAATCCCGTACCAATATCATTCATACGGCAGCGGCGGAGGATTAGAGGCGTTACATCGAAAATCGCATCAATTCGATTCATAATGTACGCAGTACTCGTTATGTATAAATCTTTTGTGCGTTTCGGCGAATACGTATTTACCGTACGGTCCTTATTCCCGGCGTTTCCCCGCGTAGGCGAGTAATCCGAGCGACGGGTCGCGAAAAAAAACGCGCGCCTCACGCGATAATAGTGGATAGAGTGGTACAACGGTCGTCCGGAAACGTTTATATCCTCGTCTCGCGTGGTAGCCTTTGCGGGGAAATTTCCGCGGAAACGTGAACAGACCGCGCGCCGAAAGCGATTTCGCGAGGAGGATTTCACAACGTTATTATTATTATTTTACGTTCGTCGCAGTGCGCGTTCGCGGGAGGCCGTTTCGCGCGGTCCCGGGGCTTGAAAATTCGATCGGCGCCCGCGTGGTTTCCGTTCGGCACAAAATGTCGGGTTCGATGACCCGGCCGCCGCCGCGGGCTCGTGTGTGTAAATACGTTTTACGCGGCTGATTTCTTTTCCTCTAGTAACGACACTCGAGGCGGCGGCGGCGGCGACGACGACGACGACGTAAAACGATTTCATAGCGCGACGACGAGTGTTTGTTTTTACGAACGTAATTTTTAATTGGAAAAAATATGACGCCGCGGGAACGGTTCCCGATCAAAAGAGCCGCGACGAACGACGACGACGGTGCTCTTGCAGGACCGTGGCGAGTATGATTGTTACATACTCGAAGTTGTGAATCGCAAAAGAAAAAAACTTCCGTCAAATCGCAGTAGACAAAAAAAAAATTACAATAATAACACATACTAAATAGATCGAAATAACTCATAACACATTTTTCTCGGAGTCATAAGAATAATAATACATTTATATTAAAAGCGGTATAGTAACATTAATTCATTTTTTTGGATCCGCTTTAGGCATAGGAGGATCTTAGGAATGAATTCGTTTCGTTCTAATCGATACGTTTTTGAAATCATTTTTTCCATCATTAAAATTGTTAAACGCTATTGTTATACGATTAAAGGGAAGTAAAAAATGTAAAACTACATCGACGTCCTAAAAAATATTCACGTTTGACACAATCTTTTTGAAAAATTGGTTTTAACGATGACTCGTCTTGTAAGATATTCCTAAAAAGTACACCAATGTTTAAAAAATTTACTGTTATTTTGAACTATGACAAACAGAATTAAAAAAAATAAATAAAAACGTATGCATTTTTATTCTTGTAAACGTAAAACCTGCAAATTCTAAATTCCGTAACTATAGCATAAATGCACGAACATATTAACCCGAAGTAAGTTATATAATTACATTTGGCATGTATGTACCACCCTGTATTTACAGCACGTAGCAATGATGTGACTAATTGAACGCTATAGCAGCGGAAAGAGCGCGTGCTGCCGAGAGCATATTAATTATTGATGTTAATGTATTTATTTTGTTTGATGTAAATTATGCGTTTAAACGGTGAAAATTAACGCTTATATTATTCTATTAAATATTATTAGAGCTAGATATTTGCATTTTATCACGATCTCCGATGCTAAAGATGCGAACGCTCGCTCGGTGTATTAAAATTCGTTAGAGACATTTAAAAAGTTCAGAAACGTAATCAATTTGCATTTTTGAGAAATTAAAGAATTGAATTTACTTTTTTTTCTGTAAATTTCGAGACTAATTTCTACCCTTTTATTAAAAGCTAAGAGTTTTTTTTTTCTTCTTTAATTTTTGTTATTTCGTTTTCCTACGACGACGGTTACGAACCGTTGCTTTTATTGAAATCTAATTAGTACGAGATTTCGCAAATAACCGTAGGCTGACGGGCGCGTAATCTTATTTCAAGATTTAGTTTGTTTTTGATTTTAGTGCAGTTTTTCGATATTTACAGTGCTCACCGAAATCCTAATTATTACACCACCGTTGTTATTATTATTATTAGGGTTGTGAGTCGAATGCACTAAAAGACCTTTGAAAATACGCTAAAAATTCCGAAAAGAAGAGAAAAAAAAAACACTAAAAATCAAGATTATAAAATAGACGTTGTTTAAGAATTTATCCTGTACGCGTATCTGAAAAAATGTTACTAAAGTAACACGTGCACAATAAGTTATATATGTAAAGTGTTCAAAAGACGATGGTTAAAAAAAAAAAAAACAATCGATGTAAACAATAATTTCAAAAGTTTAGAATTGTTAAGAATACCGCGAAACACCATGAAAATGGCAAAACAAATGACCCAAATAGTGAAATGCGTAACATTTTCAAATTTTCCCTTCGAAGTTCGTGTGCGTTAAGGCTCAGTTGAACAGAACGCGGGCTGACCGCGCTGCTGCCCGCCGCGATCTGTGATGTCAAACAATGTGATGTATAACAATGTTTTTGTATTCACAATGACTGGTATCATATAAATATGGACAGTTATGTACGAGATCAATTAATTTTTCAGTCTCATCTGCCATATTATATAATATTAATAAAATAAATAAACGAATAATTTGAACCTTACGTATTTAATTACGTATCTAGGGGTGTTCAGAACACCCCACTGCTATAAAAGTGTTAATAAATAATATTTTATGTTAGCTACACTGTTTAGCCTCATGGTACCTTCCTAAAATATAGTATATTATACTATTATATCACGAAAACAACAATATTGATACAATGAATTATGATAACATTATAAACAGCTTTTTGCCCGCCGCGGTCTCTGTAGAGAGCGTGTTCGCGGTGAACTGAAAATAACGCGTTCTCCTACGAATTTACTGACCTAATTAATATTATTGTTTGGATTTATATGTGAACTCGCGTATTTGTTAGAATAGTCGGCTATTTGAAATCGCCATATAATATTATAAATCTTTTCAAACGCTTTTTTTCGCACGCTCAACACAATACAATATTGATAATATTTTATTGTAGTTTTTAGCTCATATTTTCAATACGATCACGCGGAATTGCGTTTTGGAATAACACAGCGAATAACAGACTTCTGGGGGAGCATTGCAAAGACAATTCGACAGTCGACAACGAATAATCTCTGTACGATAAATATTATAACAATCAAACGAGACGAACGTGCCAGGAAGAAACGAGCTCACAAAACGTTGACGATTTCATCAAATTATTATTATTTACCCCGTTCGATGTGTGTGTGTGTGTGTGTGTGTGCACTACGCGTTTCGAGTTGAAAAAATATAAACGCGCAATAACTTCTTCAAAAGCTCGTATCGAAGGGGTTTTTTTTTGTCCTTGCGCGACATAAATCCGCCGTTCCTTAATTATTATTATTATTGTCGTCGCGGCGGCGTTTATGGTTTGTTTTTGTTTTCGTGCCGGGGCCGGCCCCGTCAGCTGTGCGCGCTCGTCCGGCAGCTGCTCGGCGGCGGGCTCGCGGCCGGATCGATGTGACGGCGGGGGACACACACGCGCGCGCGCCTCGTCGGGGAATTGGGTCACGTCGCCGCGGCGGCGGCGCGCGCGTGCGCCGGCCGACGAGAAACGGCCCCGGCGGCGGCGACCCGTCATTAGCCGCGACAAAGTGACTGCCACAATGATATTATTACGTCGTCCGTCCACACCGGGGTACCTTCTGCGCGGCCCGCGAGTTTCAACCACTCTATACTTTTTCCACTCGTTTTCCGGCGTCCGACCCGGGAAGAACGAAGATATCGCGTCCACCATTCTCTCGGGGCGGTCGTTTTTCCTATTTTTCTTCTCTATTCAGTCCGAGAAAGGCCCGGACGAACGCCGACGCGCGTGTTCGGCAACACGAAACATTCATTTCAAACAAAACATAAATTATTGTCTTCGGTTTTCCAATTATACCATCACAATATTACAGTGACGGTGTGAACCATCGCGGGGTAGAAATCCGAAGCGTGCACATTACATATACACGGCCGGGGGAGGTTAGACACCCCCGAAACGACACGGAGCGTCGTTCGCTGTAATCGGCGAAGATAATTTTTCAAATAAACTTATTTTTTCGACCGACCCACATTTGAAACAAAAAACATCCTTTCCTGCATTCATTTATTTTTAGTATCACTTTTTCCATTTTGTCGAGTTTTTCTCTAAAAACCTTGTTTTACTAAACGGACCGTAACTGAAAAAATGTAATCGTTGGATAACATTTCGGTTTGCGGAAAAAGAAACACATTGTAAAAGCACACGCCGCGCGCCGTCCGTCCGTATATTATTTTCTACATCGCGATAAAATATTAGTTTCTAGAAAAAACCGAAGCCGGAGATTTTTATGCTCGTGATTGCAGAAAACGTATTTACTTTGATCCTTCGTCCTACACCTACCCGTCGTCGGTTTTCACAACAAATCGGGAGATATTTTCGGAATGAACTTTCCGAGCTAGCGCGGCGAGCGAGTTACCCCGCTCGGTCTCGAGGTGCACTCTAAACGTGATTGACTTCTATAATCCCACGGAGGAATACGTGCATTGAAATTTCATTATTTTTTTTTTGTTCCTTTTTTCGCTACTCGTGTCGTACCTGTACGCAGGGCCGGGAAGAGAGAAACCCGGGCCCGAGAGTAATGTTTAGCGGATCATATACTATATTTCGGACTTCCGGTCATAAGTTTTGTCAGATTGAGAAGTTGGCAGTAAAAAAAAGTAAAAGAGCGCTGTGAAATGCATGCAATAGATCGTATTGAATAATAATTATTGAAAAGCAAATTTTGAAATCGATTATTCACAAAAATCGGAATGTATTTTATTCTTTTGAATTTATTCATTTTATTTTTTTTTTCCCAACAAACGATGATCGGCGACAGCGTTACAAATACGTCTGGTATTTATTTTATTTTTTTCTCTCTCGTATAACATAATGTTCCAATTTTTCTGCTGCTATTACATTTTACAACATTGTTTCGTTACAATTCATAAATATTTCCAACCGTTTCTTTAAGGAATAATAATAATAATAATAAAAAACGAACAGTCCCAAATTGCCGAGCTCTCTCGACTATTCCGGGCCCGGGGGAATCCATCCTTTTTCCACTCACTTTTCGTCAGGACTGTTTGTACGCGTTGGCGTAGGTATACTTACGAGTTCAAATATCACTGCGACTATCCGTCCGGCGGCGCCGTTTAGGACGAAAGGGACCATAGGGGCCATCTGCCCGGGATATTTTAGAGAGTGTAACGGGTTGATTCGCCTAGGCGTGACTTAAGGCGTCCGTCCAGGTTACGTGATCAAATTTTAATTTTGATGGGTCTTCTAGAAGCTTAAAGTTTCCCGTATAAAATCGTAGGTCGAACGATGCGCGGTCGTCATATTTCAAATAATAAATGAAGGTTTAACAGTTTTTAAATTGAACAAGTTTAATCGTGAAAATATGGTACTAATACCTATTATCGATTAAAATTTATAAATATAAATAATATCTAAAAATTGAAAAAAAAACAAGCGGCCCCTTCTACATATAGGTCACCGGGATAATTAACAATCATGATGTTGAGTACTCAATGGTTTTCCAAATTATGAACATCGCGTTCTGGGGGATCGTCGTACAAATATTCCGTTTCTTTGAAATATCTTATTTCATATAATAATTGTCTTTTTTGCGTCATTTCGTACTGAAAGTCTTCATAAAATGTGCACGCAAAACCGAATGAGATGAGGTTCTGTTTCGATAAATTCCCGGACGAATCGAATTTCGAAAGTTATACTCACTGTAGTAGAAGAAAGAAAAAATGCATTTGCATTTCGAATCCGGGCGGGCACTATTAGTTAAAATGTTACGAACGGTATTACGAGTGTCGGTGACGTGCGTCAGAGTCGCCTCGAGTACAAGTAACATATCATATTGTACAATAATGGGAAGTCCGGATTTTTATGTTTTCACATTTTATTACGACGACGTGTTATATTTTATGCACTCGTAGAATGCGAAATGCGACCGTCGAAGAATGTGCGACTATAATATTGTCGCCAGTCGGCCGCGATGAGAAAAAAAAATGTTTTCGAAACCCGAGAATAATCTCAACTATTTTTAATACGATTTTATAGGGAAGTCGTGTTTTTTTTTCTTCTGTTATTAATTCGTTACAAATGTTTTTTTCACAATAGTGGAGAACGGCCGATGTTACGTTCGTTTCGATTACGGAATTATTTTTCGCGTTACGCGCCGGCCGTCGAGTTCACGTTTTCAATATTGAAGACGATCGTCAGACGAGTTTATCTTTATGTTTGCACGTGAGAAAATCATGTTTTATTTTGCGACGTTTTTGAAAATCGTATAGATGAAGTAACGAGATACACAATAATATGTACCGTGTGTTGACTGTGAAAAACGGTATTTAAAACCGTTCGTATCCGAACTGTAAGTTCTCTACTGAAGCGTCGAATCGTACTCTTTGCACTATACTCGAGCGCGACGAATACCGTCGAATTGAAAAATGGCGAGTTACAAGCGACTCTATGGATTTGTCCGATTTTGTCAACGTTTATCGTTTCTATAGTTTAACATTTTTCACTCTCTTTGTTTGCGTCTTTAAGGTAATTTTATTTTACGAGGAGTAAGATTGACTCGTGAAGAATTTCGTATTAAATGATCAAGCTCTGAAAGAACTGGAGCGGCGGGATTAAAGACTTTTTGAAGTGATTACTTCAATCTGGATGTCGATAGATATGAGTGAGTATTTTACTAACCAAAACACAAACCTAAGTTTTACCATCTTAATGCAATATACTCGTATGTATCATGTAAGTACTAAATACTCTATATATAGTACAGGCAATGTGTGTATCTCGAACCTTTTTTTTTTTTTTTGTGGGAGGACGACAAGAATACTATTTTATATATACGTATCTATATAATGGATCTCGTAAACTTAAAACAATATAATTTATGGCGGCTTTGAGAGGAAGGTTAATGTGAGGCTACTACTTGGAAACGCAATATAATGAAATAGGGATAGTTAGGTGAATTCGGTCTGGACGAAAATCGTTGGCTTTCTCTTTTTAATATTTCTGTCGTTCCATCAGTCTTGTTTGAATCGCCGTCGTCGGATACGGTCGTCTAAAATATTTTGTCGATTTGTTTGTCGACGCGGTATAATAATATTCTCGACGCGTATAATTCGTTTCAAAGACATAAAATGCTTACACTGGCACACTGCCATTGGTATTCGAATTGAAAGTCGTATTAATTCGTTGCAAACGTTTTAACGATTTTCGCGATTTTGTTAAAATTTAAATTTTAAACGCGTGGAAAAATATTTCTAATATTTCTACTATATAATATATTTTCGATATTTTTCTGTATGGAAAAGAAAAAAAATTGCTTTTTTTTGCGATTCTCTGTGAGTTTTTCTCGAGCACTAGAAAGACCGACGAGGGAATTTTAAAACCTACTCCCTAAGAGGCCTCGACAGTAGAATATTATCTACCAGAAATCATTAGTGAAGTCGGAAACCGAACCGATTCTTTTCCGGTCGAAAACGATGACGAGAGAAACGAAAAAGTCACCAAAACATAAATCATAGTAAAAATCAATACATTTTCTCGCTTCGCTCAGATTCTGAAATAGGTATTGTCATAAAATAAATGCGGTTTACGAGGGCGTACGGGCGAACGCTGCAGTGTAGCCCGCAGCGCCGGATTTAGAATAATATTTTGTGCACACGTAACGCGAAAAGGTCGAGTTCTTCTACTGCGACGAGTCCCCCGCAGCAACGTGTCCTCTCCCGCAAATATACGTATTTTTATTATTGTGCAATATTAAACGATATACAAAAGCGTATATTTTTTCCACGTTTCGATGGCGTATTATGTTTTTCGAAAAACACTTTCCGAGCAAAACGCTTTATTTTACGAGGACGCTTGTCAATCGATCGAGACACGGTCGCTCGCACAAACGACGACGACAACAAACTCCAAGGCATAAATTATTGCGCGTTATATTTTATTTCATACGTATTGCGTATAATACGTTTTTTTTCCTTCTAATTTTGCGATCGAAAGTTTTCCGACACTAATCAATAAATTGTATACTCGTATATTTATCGTGCGATCGACGTTGTTTTCGATCAGGCGACGGGACGCGGTTTTCGGACGCGCGCGCGCGTTACGTTTTTTTCTTCTTCATTTTAATCGATTCACCTGCAAGTGGAATAATTCGATATATTTTCATGCCATACTCACGGCACGCGGACGTCGACCCGGTAGAGAATCTCCCGTTCGCTTCCGCCCCTCAAACACCCTTGCCACTCTCTCCTTGCCGCGGACCCGGAACGGCGCGCACAGGTCACCTGTAACCAGGAGTATTCGGTTATAATATAGCGATTGTTGTCGACGACGGCCTGCTGCTACTACTCTCTACCCGCCGCGCCGCCGCCGTCGTAGTCTCGTATCGATGACGAGAATCCGCTGGCCCAGCGCGCGTGCCGCGCGTTCGAAACAAAAGCGTTTTGCACGCTCTTCGCACCAACCGCCCGGCGCCGTCGAGTGCGGTGTAAATAATCGTAATAATAAAAACTTTACGTCCATATCGAATACGTCATAATATACATAATACAACGTAGAATAATGATTTGTAATACCGTTTATGAGGCTCGTGGGATTCGCGTGAATTCGAACGATATATCGCGGTCATGATGGTGTCCGCAGAGCTTTACGAAATACCACGTCGAAATAACTCTACCACGACACTGTACACTGTGTGTCATAAACTGCAGAAATACTCATCTGCACAAAGTGCCCCCATCCGATCGTAATGATTAGAGCTAGGAATTTTACGACCAAAACAAAAAAATGCTCTGAAAATAAAAAAATGACTAAACCGAAAATAATTTCGAGTTCGTTATTTTATAACCCGCGTGTACAAAAATATACGTATTAGTAACGATTAAAGCATATTGTGTTTGAGTGTTTAAAATATATTTATATGTGAAATTCATTTTAAGTATTAGGTTGCGCCTGTACGTTTTGACCGAGTGGCGCAGGAACCGATTTAATGCGATAAAAAAATAAATATAATATCTATTATAAAATCGTTTTTTATTTCGCGATACGATTAAGACGACGCGATATAATATATGGGATATGTTGTCAAACGTTTTTTTTTTTTTTTTGTAACCATCGACACGACGATAACGAACCGCGCGGGCAAACGATACGTATTTTATATTGCTGTCTACTGAATGTCGGGTTATTTAATTTTCGACGGCGGCGTGTAATCAACGTACGATTTAAAAACAACAAACGCCGGGAAAAAATAAATTAAAAACGCGTTTTCACAATGTGAATACTAAATAATTTACCGAGATTTAATAAACCTGTCCAAACACGTAAATATTTAAAACAAATTACGTACAGACGCAATGAATTAAAATGAACAAATTTAAAAACTTTTGATGCGAGAGTCGGATTTTGTACTCTGTTTGAAAAAAAAAAAAAAAATTCAAAACCTATAAAAACGTAGCCAACGTAGTAATGTACTCGTTTATGATGGAAATAGTGTTGAATACGCCCGTCGTACGCGTTTAACGAAATAGGCGACTTACTACAATAATCTCGAAATCGGTACATCCGCGCGAACGGTACTATATACTCATAACTATAATTTTTTACGACCCGATCGTTTACTGGACAGGATAAAATAAATTGTAAGATAATTATCTGGGTTGTACGACGATCGAATTCGTATTAAGTCGCGTGCAATTCGAATTTTACACGCGTATCGGACGTGTAACGTCGAGCCGTTATTCCGAACGGGTTATACTAGATATAACTACCATAATAATATTATTAAACTCGACGGGACTGTGTTTGTTCGTCGCCAACGCGATTTTTTTTTTTATATTTTATAAATTTGTTATATATATGTTGTGTATTAACATATTATGTGTTCTAACACCGACACGTGTGTGTAAATAGGTGTGTAAACACGCCCAGAATTATAACAATTTTACTCGACGTTTAACCCGTTGTTGGTACACATATAGTTCGTGACATGATCGCTACACTGTGACCGCCGCGTTCACTCTTTACTTTTTATAGCATTGTTAATCACTCGATTAACTTAAAAAAATCAAACCATACCTAGAAATATGCATATTTTTATCCTTTACTTAAAAAGTTAGTTATATACTTTTGACGAATAGCGCTCGAAATGCTATTTGTGTGAGCTCACATGTGTACCAACGATGAAAATCAAAATGAATCTTTTTTTTTGTCTTTAAAATAAAGCCGTTTGTCTTCGACGCGTCCAAGTTCTCGCTTTTTGTCGTTTAGTATTAATAATAACTGGCCGTTCCGACGAAATACAACCGTTCGTCTCGTCGATGGCATTAAATTGTTTCTCGATTTACGGAAAATCAAGAGGGCGTCGTCGCCCTCTTGAATTTCAACCGTGGGACAAGGACTGCAGTCGCCCTGTTTAGCTGCTTTCAGTTAACGCGTGTGCTATGTATCCGACCGCAGTTTACCAGTCTTGGCGCGCGTAATTATTTTATAATACATTTGCGCGAGCGGCGAAGTCGGGTGGCGTCTCGAGAGTCAATCCCCTCCGCAAACAGTCTCCCCGGGTGTGATATAATAATTATGGTATTACGATAACAGTATAATAAACGTCGATAGTTGCAGCGGTAGTTCTCCTTTCCTTGTTTTATAAAATAAATTGTCAATAAAATCGTCTCAACCTTAAAAACATCAGCACACAACTGTGTGGTATTGTTTAAACACTTTAGAGATAATGTAAATTTTTAATTTTAAAAATGAATACTATATTTTCAATTCTAACTACTACTATAAAATAATAATTTGTTTTTCTTTTATCTTTGTGTTATATTCGACTATATCTTGAGTTGAAATTATATTACCATTATACTACCAATCAATTTCGGACGCGTAGAATTGAATTACAGTTTGTACTGTTAGCTGTCGGACAAAACTTAATATTATTACCTACAGCGGGATCGATAATGCTACGTTTTGAAAAAAAAAATATCTAAATAAATTAAACAGATTCAAAACCAAATCAAAACGGTACCTGTGCTGTGAGTTGGGAAGCAGATTCGTTGAAATAATTTCTCAAAACGTAAGTTGACTATGAGTATATAGTCTCTATAATGTCAAAAAAATAATATATTTATTGACTCGTAATAAATGTTATTTTTATTTATTTTCTAACAATTGTTTTCGTTAACAACGGATTCTAGGAGTGTCAAAAATTTTGCCATTTCGCATTGCAATAGCTCGAAATAACGAACGAATATCTGTCCGGATAAACTTTTTTCGATTTTCGAACTTTAAACGTTATCTAACGGAAATATTTGCGAATTTACTTTTCCTCTCGTTCACCAATCAAAATGATGTAATTATACTTATTTGTAATAATATTATGCGCTATTTGGACACGATATACATCATAACACGAAACGCTTTCGTTTTTCTACAGTTGTTTGCACGAACTCGAGGAAAACGAGCACTGCTCCGTAGTGATGTTGAAGAAGTGCGCTGTATGCAAACGCAGATCCTTATACTCGAAGGAGTATAATGTTCTGGTGCAAAGGTAATTACAAAAATAAAAACGTTTTCGAATTTAAGCGGAATCTATACATTTTTCGTTGGCTATCGACAGCGTGCCAAAGATACGTCCACAAGCGTTGTTTGCCGTTCGCAAACGTAGTTGCCGATGTTGTGAAAACGATCGGCATCGAGCAAACTACACCAACTATGGCAGCCGTTGAAGAGGAGGAAAATTGTGTTACGAATAGTAACTTGTCGACCGAGGAGTCAGAAGACGACCCGACGGCGACCGTATACTTCGACCCGAAAGCTTCTGCCGCGTCCCTTCCGGCTCCCGTCCGAAAAAACAAAAAAAAAAATCGCGGCAATAAAAGCGCGTCAAAAAGTAACCTACCGCCGCCACTCGTTGCGAACGTCCTCCCCGTGGTTCCTGTAGCCGACGTGATCGCCCCGGCGCCCGCGGCTTCTGGCGTCACCGCGCCCGCGGCAACGAACGTCCGTATAGATCCAAAACCAGCAGCCGGAATCCCCCCTTGCGACTGCGCGCTACCACCAGTCCTATCGACCGCCGCCGCAGCCGAAAAAACAGTAAAAAAGAACGTGGCTGCGGTCGCGATTAAAAAGAACGACCGCGTGCCCGTCGGTGCCGTAGCGGAAGTGATCGCCCCGGCGCTCGGCGGCGTCGTCGTGATCGCGTCCAAAGTCACCGGGCACGCGGCAACGAACGTCCGGACAGATGCCAAACCGGAAGCCGGAATCATCCCCCCTTGCGTCGGCGCACTACCACCGGCCCTTTCGACCGCCGCCGTAAAAAAAGATGCGAAAAAGAGCGCGGCTGCGGTCGCGATTAAAGACAACAACCGCGTGCCCGTCGCTTCCGGTTCGCCCGCGGCCATCGTTCCCGTAGCGGACGAGATCACCCCGGCGCCCGCGACTTCCGGAGTCGACGAGCCTGCGCGAACCGCCGACGTCGCGGTCGTCGTCCCGTCGGTTGCCGAGAAGAAAGCCGCGAAAAAACGCGAGAAGGTAGCGAGGAAAAAGGCGGCGGCCCGATCGCGAGTTCCTCCGACGCCGGCGGCCGACTTCGGCGATGTCTCCGAGCGATTGATGGCGTCCACGAATCCGTGGACGACCGTACTAAAAGTACGAATCCGACGATACCGTAACGATATTGTCGGTGTAATTGTCTGTTTATTTCGTCCTGTTTTTCAGGAATCGCCAGTGACCGGCTTTGCGATCGCGTCGAATCACGTCACTTTCGTCGACAACATCGCGTCGGAGGAAGGCATCGCGTTCCGCTACAACCCGGTCTCGCAGGGACTCGGTGAGTTTCGTTGATATTTCTACCGACGTGTTTATCCAATTACTGTCTTTGTATTGTCGTTTTTAACAGCCGACAAAGCGATGTTGGTTCGGCTAGACGTCTGCCCCGACCAAATTTACCTGGGATCGGGGAACAAGACCGACGAGGCGCAAGAGACGGCTGCCTTCGCGTTCTTGGTCGACATGCACCTCCGCATGAAGAAATAAAACCGAATCGCCCTAGATCAAATAATTTTATCGACACGTCCGACACATTTTACAGCCGAAAATCAAGTAGTATCTAATTTAAATTATAGTACCAAACGTATTGGGTAAAAATCATACTTGTCTCTTATACGTTAAAAAAGTATACACACGTATTATATAAATTAAATAATCCCCGGCGTTTCGTAGTTAGCCGTCAAATGTATAGTTTAGTTTGTGATTGATTGTGATTATAATATGAGATCTTTGATCATTGTATTGTAAATGGGGAAACACGGTCAGGATCAATGGTCCTTTCGTCCCGGGACGAATTCTGGATCCATCCAAAGGCGTGGCAATGAAAATGGACATGATCACCAAAGGCATTGTAGATTGCACGATTAAAACCGTGTAATCGAATCTCTCTGGGCTAAAAGAACAACCAGCGACACGAACACAAGCCAAGCGGTCGGTCAACTCGGTTCACACAACGATCAACATTTTTTCCCTCACTCGGATAACATTTTTCTACATTGTAAATCATAACGTTGTCGATGTTTAAATAAAACGATATTTAAATCAAACGCGTGTCGTATAATATTTTATACAACCGATTAATCGGAGTTATCGCATTACACACACTCATTCTAAATTCTATAGACATTTAAATAACGTCGGTCAAGTTATTATTACTATTATTACACAATATGTTAATAAATCTGTAATGGAATTTTATTAGTTATATTCGCGACGTGTCAAGTATTTACATACTTGTATACTCTAGTCTTAAAAACCACGTCAAATAAAAATCGTTTACAAAACTATTTATGTATAAATTTTATTTTATCGACGTTTGTCGTAGAAATAATATCGATAATTTTTATTACCCACGGTGTCGTAATTCCCTGTGAAGAGGACGAACAAGTAGTTTCAACAATTAGAAAAAAAAAAAATTATGTATACGCCGCCGTTCGAATTAATTAAATCAAAAGATGTACGAACATCTCATGCACATGTTATATTAATAAAGCGTGATGGTGATGAACTGATGACTGATGAATAACGGACGACAAAAACATTCGATGGAAAAATTAAAATTAACCAACACGCCATCAGATATAGAAACAATAGTCGACCAACGATAATATAGTGAAATAATAATTCGAGTTAGATTTTAGGGATTAATATTTCATAAATAGGGCTCGGATTTTAAGAAGCAAATGTAACTATATAATATACACAGTACACCCGGCAATCTGGACGATTAGAGAAGCAGCGGCGCTCCCAGGATAATGAAACGCGCGGGATGTAATCATAGCTGCCACGTGTGCCGAGGATACAATACACCAGTGACGTTCGATTTTCGTCGTTCCATAACAATGCGTTATAACGAGTGGGAGCCAACGCCGTTTTGTCTAGTCTTCGTGTCGTACAAATTTGATGAAGTCGAAACTTTAAAATCGCCGCGATGAGAAACTCTATTCGGCGGAAGAAGAAAAAAAACCGCCCGGCGGCGGTCGTTTCTTTTTATCATTTTCAAACGTGTACGTTCCCACGAAAACAAAATATAATATATTACAATGATCCGCGTTCAAACTTGCATCCGTGGAAAAGTCACGATCAGTTTTGGATGAACGTTGTTCGAAAATCAAATTTCGACGAGATTCGTCAAACGGTGTACACGCGATTTAAATTTTTTCGCCAACATTTCGTTCGACTTACTGAGACGAGAAATCATTGAAAACTAATAATAGCAATTACGTATCGAAACAAAGATCGCGACCCATTCCGCCTCCTGCATGTGCGTTATTTAAAAACGGCAATCACTGACTTTTAATCGTATAATTGAATTCTACATTTTCCAGTAAATCCGTCGCGTTCATTTACTTATCAATCGAACGTTCGGTGTAGTTAATATTGATCACGCGACAAAGCGGTCTGTTGTTTGAAAAGAGGAAACCTCAATGAAAACGGTATACAATATCTAATAACGTTTCGTGCGAAATTCGCGGTGCAAAATAATTCCGTTTTTTAAGAACGCGCGTTTTGACCGACGACCGAGAAAACGAGCGTTTGACGTCAAAAAAAAAACATCGTCCCGCCCGCCACCGTACGACACGGGCGCGGGGGTTATTGCGTTGGCCCATTACCCTTTCCCGGACGTCTATATCGAACGTCAGCCGGGCGTACTCCTGCGGGACTTGTGCCGATCGCGCAGCCGTTCACTCTCCGAGCAGCGTGCGTAACAATTTAATCGGTTCGCTTGCCGCGTAATCGCACGCACGCACGCAAACTGTAATAATACCGATACAGTATAACATGACGTATCGACGTGTTTACTCGGAGAGCGTTTCGAGGGTCGACGAAAAAAAACAAACGAAAATAAATATTAACAATAATAAAACCATAACGGCGACGGTACAGTGGGAGGAATCAAACTCCTAGACTTCCGGACAAAATTAGACAATTTTAATGTCGTAATCAGCGACAATAAACAGAAATATTTGCTGTCACAATATGCGATAATCATTATAACCTATTGAGCCGATAGATGTAGATTTGGTTAATTATGATTTTCTTTTGATAACATATGATTCGATAATAATAGGATTAAGTATCACCGACTGAATTACCTCCTGACGCTAAACATTTATTGGATATTGAAAACTCTAAAGGTAACGAGTCTAATGAAGAAGAAGAAGAAGCTGAAACTCGTAGTGATTAGTCTTCATTTTAATGTTCATTAGTTATTTATTACTATAGTTAAAATATATGTTATATAATTTTTTTTTAAGAATATTAGTTTTATATTAAATAAAAATATTGTATTTCAAT
The DNA here is from genome assembly GCA_948098885.1 of Drepanosiphum platanoidis. NCBI lineage: Eukaryota > Metazoa > Arthropoda > Insecta > Hemiptera > Aphididae > Drepanosiphum > Drepanosiphum platanoidis. Next base: position 11,434,577 of record OX402528.1, read on the forward strand.
GTATTCTAAAAAATATTAATGAGATATGCTAAATATCATTATTTTATATTTTTGTCCGGCTAGAAGTTTGATTTCTCCCACTGTGCGACGTCGTCGGTATAAACGATGCGGCGGCCGAGAAGGAGCGCGCCAATGATAAAACCGCCGTCGCGCCTCGACGACAGCTTCACGATTTTATTATTATTATCATAATATTATTGTCGTACGATGATATATTGACTCGCGATATTGTAAAATATGCGAACGTCAGACGATCCCCGTCACGAGTCGAAGACGGAACGAGAAGATCCTTCATACGCGCGCGTGGTATAATACTCGAATAATGTGCGCGAAAATCTAATCGATTATTAAAAAATAACTACCCGTTTTCGAAAAATATATATCTCACTGGATCAGATATGAACATGATAAGAATAAATAAATGTACGTATATATTAAACACCCACCTAAGATAACTCTTGGGCCTACACACGAGTTTTCTCAGTGAGACCCAGTAATCTGATGATGTAAAATAAAAAAAAACTAATGGTATATCCGATATTATATAACAGGGTGGTCCAACCCGCGGCCCCTCGAAGCTTTTTTTTTTGGCCCCTCATTAATTTTAAATTTAAATATTAAATCACAATGATATTATAAAAAATTTTTATAATATTTAACAATGACAGTTGATATCTCAGTACAACCTCCTGATTATCAAATGGAGTTATATGATTTACAATCAGACTGTTTTCTTCAATCAAAAGTAAATCTGCCTCCTGAAGAGTTTTGGAAACTGTGTTCACAAGAAAAATTCCCAACAATACGGAATTTTTCTCTTGAAATTTTGTCATTATTTGGCAGTACGTATATTTGTGAATCGGCATTTTCTACAATGAATTTAATAAAGTCGAAATCAAGAAACCGTATTAACGATTCGTCTTTAGAATCGTGCATCAGATTAGCCACCACAGGGTGTTCAATTGAAATTGATAAATTGGCTACTGAAAAACAATGCCAATCATCACATTAATAGTTTATTTTTTATTTTTTTTTATTGTAATAAGACATTCCTAGCCTAATTTATTTTTTTAGTATTTTTTTGTATAATTTAATTGTAATTTTGTAATGTATTATTGTAATTTTTTAATAATAATTAATAATTTGTGTATTATATAAAATAAAATATAAATAGGTAATAATATAATTTTTTTCTTCTGGCGGCTCCCGGTGTTTTTATGAAAGTGTAAATTGGCAGGCCAACTACAAAAGGTTGGACCACCCTGTTATATAATATCATGTATATTATTACGCGACGCGCGTAATTTATTCGATTGTTTTTGTTTATTTTCAATGGACGTATTGTCGTAGGTCTCAACAATATAATTCAAGTAGTATTGAGAACCGAACGCGGTCGGCAAGAAAAAATCGAAGTTCAACTCGAAGCCAGCCGGTCTAGAATAAAACAGCGCTTTATCGTTGAGGTCGTTTTGCTGGGCCTGCGGGACGATTATCGACGGGCAGTCGCCGGTTTCGTATCAGTCGAAGAGCACCCGGCGCGCCGGACGAGTGAGAGACGCGGAAAAAATGTGATTCGCTTTTGTGCGAGAGTAGTCCGTTTAGAAATAATGTGACGGAAATGACAATCCAGTCTTCGTTAGGACGCGTGCGAAGAGCAATATAATAGAGACGACGAAGTGCGTGACAGCCGGAAGAGGAGTCGATCGGAAGAAGATCGCGACCGAGCGTTTGTGTTCGTTCGCCCATACTTTTTACTTTACTTTTTAAGGGCGTAAAAGCGTAAACTTTTTCTCTCTTTCGGACGAAGTATATTTTATTTGTCATCGACATTTGACGTGCCTTCCTCGAGTTGACCATGGAGATTTAACGCCGCGAGTCACGGCGTTTCCGAATACACATACACCTTGTGGATGTCACAATGTAGACGTAGGGCGACGAAAAAAATACGTTAGAAAAAGTATCAAATAGAAAACCCGAGGCGGCACAGTTCTCCGTTACCAGCCGTAAAAAGGGCGACGCGAAAAAGTTGTTAACGAAAAGTTAAAATCGATAACGTTTCCGCGCGACCGTACACAAATACCGGTTTCGGGGCGCGCTCGTTCCGGACGTAATATTAGTGCGCTGGATTATATTATTATTGTAGGCCCGACAGTTTGATGATTAAACGGTTTAAACGGCGTACAAGCGATTTGGCGAGAGAAACGGTTGTCTCGGTGACGTCGTATCGGGAGAATTCAGAGTCGATTTTTCCGCGGAACGTAGAGTTTTTCCAAAATATTTCTTATCCGGCGAAAATAAAAAAAAAAAAAACCGTTTCAAAAGACGTATACTCGCGTTATTTATTTCGAATTATCCGTAACGCAGTGTGTAGTGTTAAATATCTACTTAATTTTCATTAAAAAAGTCATCGGTTGTAAACTCATAACTAGCGCGCGTTAGTTTTTAAACTATAAACTGTAACTATAAACCGTATTATAATACTGCAGTTTAACATTTCAACTGCCGTTTATTTATGGGCAAAGTACCTTTCGCGATACACTGTATACACCGCGATAATGTATTCTAGCCGCAGCGGCGTAACTTATCGGGGCAACGTTTAGCTGTCGACGCGTCCACCTTGGTCAGTGTCGACGCGAAGGCATTATTATAAGCCCGTATACGGTTGCCTGTAATAGTGATTGATTTATAATCCGAATTTACGGTCGCGGTGGATGTGTGCGATATTATATTTCACCGAATACCTACCAGGCAGACCCCTCGTGAAAAAAAAAAACAAAAACACAGAGTATTCTAAAATTTACGAGACACGCTGCAGCAGAGGAGTGCGGCGCGCGTTCACACAGACGACTCGTCGATTTCTCCACATTATCATAAAGATATTATTGCGATATGATTTGAATCTCTCGCACGAATCGTGCCGACGCGTATATTCCCGAAATAACGTACGGATTTATTACGTTATATTCTCCATAGAACGCGTAAAAATGAAAGAAAAAAAACTCGAGTGGCTTTCGGGGAGGACACGTTGCGAGACTGTCCAATCATGCCCATCGCGCAATGTCCACTTTTGTAGAGAACGTTTCGGAGTTATCGTCACTCGATCGAGGTCGCGGCCATCTACCTGCCACTCGTTTCCCACGCAAACTCAACAGTTTCCCGAACTAAAACGTCCGGCTCTACAGTATACACAGGTCGGTTTATCGCAAACTTTCGAAACTGTTGCGCACCGGGTAGAATTGATTTACGAACGCGATACGAACATATTCTAATATTTCGTGTGCTCGCATAAAATTACCATCACGTCGGGAGATTTTATTCGAGACGGTCACGACGTCGAAAAAAATACGGCGCGCGCGTCGTCGACGCACTCGGTTCGTCGACTTATCGACGATACAATTATGGTTGCCGCAATGTGCAAGTGCAATGCGCCGCGAGAAGAGTAGTACGTGAGCGGGCGAATACTTGCACTTTCCTTGGTCATATGACGATAAATCGTGAAAAATATATACGAGAAAAGTTTGTTCGAAGAATGAAAACAAAATAACTTATTTATATAATACGATCGAAATTTGTTTGAATACCCGATTTCGTTAGATTTTCTAACGCTTATAAAATTCTTGAATATAAATCTAGAATCTTGTATTAATAATTACTCGATATTTCTTAATATCGAAATTGAAAATTTGATAACATTTTGTCTACGGAAAGTTTGCAGATTTCCGTAATCACGTCAACATTTGAAATCAAAAGTACCAAATAAATGAAATTTTCTATCAGAAACCGATACTTAAGTTGAAAACCAGACCATTTTTTTTCCAGGGTACCTACTTATCGTGTACACAGACACACATAAAAAAAACACACACACACATATCACGGTAAAACCAATATGGCTAGGTAACCAGTATGGTCAAGATATTACATAAGCTCGTTAGTCATCGTATACGAATATAAGAATAATTTGTAATTACTAAAAATGTAACAATTATGTAATTATAAAAATGATTTGATGATTTCATAACAATGTAATAACAGTAATAGTTATAATAATAGGTGTGTTTGCGTGAAATCGGGATGAGTAAAAAAGGTTGACGCGTCGGTTCAATACTGCGTGGGCGACTCGGAAAATGATAGTCAAGCGAATCTCACCAATAAATACGCGCGTATTCGATACCGAGTAGTAAATAATATTATAATATTACGTCTGATTTTACGAATAAGAAATCAACACGCAAAAATAATATTCGGCCACGCGTCACCATGGAGATGCGAAATGCCTAATTTATAAACATTAAGAAATCGCTATAAAAGAACAAAATAAAAATATTATTTATTATTAATTATCTCTCAGCATTATAAAGATATATAAATAAAGTCATCGCTCGAATTGATTTTTTTCAAATAAAACAATATATCGTTATCGAAGACTTATTTATTTTCTTTAATTATTTCATTAAAATAATTATAATATATAAATAATTGAAATGGCTCGCAACGAATCGAAACCAAAAGTTTCTCTGTCTGCCGCAGATGTTGAGGAAATTAATTCCATTTGCCAGGAGTTCACTACAAGATACTACGACGCGCTCCAGGCCATACCGGACGCTTGGCCGTTGAAACGATTTTACAACGAATCGTCGAAACACATACACCTGCGTTTTGGCCAACGGCCTGAAGTGACTTTGGGCTTGGAACAAATAGTACGGTTTGTCGCGAAAATGAAGTTCGTCAAGTGCAACTTCGCGATCAACTCGATGTGTGCCAAACGACCTTGGCCCACAAGATTCACCGTGGACACGGTAGGCGAGCTCTCGCATCCCGGACTCATCGCCGCGCGGAAATTCACCCAGTCGACAGTGTTTGTGAGATTTCCGCCGTCCAAGTCCTCCAACACGCGGCGGCAATATTTGATTTTGAAAACCGTTTTCAAATTCGTCGATCGCGTCAACGACGATCAGTTTTTCCCCGCCGCCAATGACCCGCCGAAGAAAGACGGCCGCCCGACCGCTAAGACGACCGACGACGACGTAGCGAAAGAATCGCCGGAAAAAAGTTCTCCGGCGGTGACGAAAACGACCGTTGCCGTCCATATACCGTCGGTTTGGGACGATAATGGGTCGAGCGAAAAACATTCGACGAGTGACAAAAAAGTCGAGACGCCAGGTCAATCGACCGTTTTGAAAAACACGAAACCTTTGGAACCGACAAAAGGTATTAAAAGCAGTTTTTAGTATTTACTATACGAAATTCTGATCAAATCGATCTCTAATAAGTTAATATATCACTTTAATTCATATTTCGCTTGCAGAAGAACCGTCCAAAAATTTAACACTCACACCGAACAAGAAATCTACGGTTCCGAAGACGAACACGAAAACTTTGGAACCGAAAAAAGGTATTAAAAGCCGTTTGTATTTACTATACGAAATTCTGATCAAATCGATCTCTAATAAGTTGTTTATACATTTTGATACATATTTCGCTTGCAGAAGAACCGTCCAAAAACGTAATACTCACACCGGACGAGAAATCTACGGTTCCGAAGAAACGATCCAAAAAGATGAGAAAAAATGCCGATCAGTCAATCGAAAACGGTCAACAAGCGAAACGGAATGCAAACGAAACGACGAAACCTCCGGAAAAATGTTCCAAGAAGACAAAAACAAAATATGTTAAATTTTGCGAAATTCCGGAGAGCAAAGTTTCTAATACAGACAACAAAGCCGAAACGGATAATAGTTTAAAACCCGGCGAAAAAGATCTTATTGAGAAACAAGAAACCGCGAAAGTCAATTATTGGCACACAAGGATGAGTCTTGCGAATACGAGGCCACCGGCAATTGCAAACGTCGCGCCAAAAGGTATTGTAAACATTATAATATACAAACAAACAAAATTATTGTCGTAATAACAATACGTTTAAAAGCCGATAAAATAATAGTAATAATACTTTGATTGCAGACGATTCCATCACCACTAAGGACAACAAGCCCGTATTGGAAATACAATGTAAAAAAGCACAGAAAGTCAAAGAGACTGTGCAAACGAAAACGGAACAACCCCGTACGAATACGGGGCCACCGGCAATTGCGAACGTCGCGCCAAAAGGTATTGTAAACATTATATACAAACAAACAAAATTATCGTCGCGTAATAACAATACGTTTAAAAGCCGATAAAATAATACTTTGATTGCAGACGATTCGATCGCCGCCACCAAAGACAACAAGCCCGCATTGAAAATACAACGTAAAAAAGCACAGAAAGCCAAACAGACAACGAAAACGGAACAACCCCGTACGAACGCGGACGACGCGGACACGGAAGCTGGCGAATGGCAAATAAAAACGAGCCGGAAGAAAAAATCACACCTTCCCGGAGTTGCGGAAACGGCCAAAGGTACGCGACATTCTCGACGAGATTAACTCGCTCTTAACCGGTATTATCGATACAAACAAACCTACTTGAAAACTAATAAATACTCGTTCAACTATAGATCAATCGGCGGCGGGCAATTGCACGCAAAAGGAAAACAAAAAATTTCCGTCGGACTTCCCGCCAATAGGTTCGAAAGGGAAACCGAAAACGCTTGAAAAGAACAAACTGGCTTCCAACAAGCAGCCAGTAAAAGCGAAAGAAACGTCCAAGAGGCGTTGATTTGTTTCCGATGGACTTTTGAGTGCAAAATTATACGACAGGTCGTATTTGATTTTAATTATCTATTAGATTATTATTTAAAATCTAAATTTTGTGTTTTGAAATTTATAAATTATAAAATTACTATCGGAGATTTAGGATTTTTATAAATAAGATAAAAAGTTAAATAGTTTTAAAATGTAAAAAATTTAAATAAACTTGCTAACTTTTTATTGAATTTTAAAAAAATCCTTAATCTCCGATTACAATTTTATAATTTATAAATTTCAAAACACAAAATTTACTTTTTATTTATTAGTCCCATCATAATAAGGTTTTTTCATGTGTTACACGTTTATAAGTAAACATTACTTAATACGACTTTTTTTAACGCGTATTCGAATAATCGTTTAGGAATACGTTTTCCTAAATGTGGATTCGCGTAACGTTAGCGATTTCATTTTAGAGAACAATATACTACTTACCGTCACTCTGAATGAACGTCGTAAGTGATAATTTGGTAACTTTTTCGATTTAGCGATAATACGTTTCGAATGAAAATATCGAATTTGAAATAGATCTTTTAATCTAAAATAGGTTCTAATAAACCTTATCGTTCTTATAATTATGAAAAATGTATTTGTCATTATATTTTTTTAAATTCTCGGTCAGTCGTCTGTCGAATCTATGCGGTTTTTAAATAAATGTATCGTTCGAATCCTATAAAAATCGAGCATAACATCGAGGCGGGTTAAAATTGTATGACAGCAGGTTGAAAAAATATTTGAATAAGAGAGAATGTACGCAGTAGAAAGTATATAATATACGTCTTGTATTCGGTGTTCGGTAGGCTATAGTTTTCGGCAATGAGCTTTTTGCTCGTCCTTGACTATATAGTATTAATATACTTTGCAGTACGTTGTATTCGGTCAGCTCGAGATATTTTCATTCAAATATTGCACTCGTTTTTTTATGAGATTTCTGCAATTTGCCACGACGATATTATGCTTCGCTTAAACCGTTCGGCAACTAAAAAACTTCGTTTTTTAAGCCAATCGTTTCGGTAGTATAAAAAAAAAAAATATAGGACTCGAATATTTATATATTTAAACATTTAAAACCGCGTAGATTTTGTACGATTGATATAGAATAAAAAAAATACGATCTTTAAAATATATCCATTCATAAACGATAAAAAATGTTTACTTTCAATGACGATTTCAATATAATATAATCGTATTGAAATCGTACGTTTTGAATTAAATATTTTCATTTGAAACGTAGATAGGTGCGCGTAACGAAAAACGTAATTAAAACGTATTGTTTGCGACGATGAATCTTTTCAGAGTGACATATAATAGTAGTGTTCGATAATCAGATGTTGTTAACACTATTTCGAATAATTGGCCAACAGAGTTCTGGTATATAATATTTCCACAGTGATGTATATTTAAAATATGAAAGTTGTACGCCTAATTTTTCTCTCTCGTTAAGTTCCTCTTCGACACACATTTTGCAACATTCTTCAGAAAGTTTTGTTTTAAACAAATTACGGTACCACTCGTATGGGAAACGATTAAACTTTCTTACGAATTTCGATAAAAAATTAATTAATTAAAAATTGATGGACAATAGTCGTCGACTTTCATGAGAGTCTCATAATAGTAATTATAATTACGACGATATTCACGAGAATCTCATAAGGGTAATTATAATATTTTTGTATTCTTTAAATTCGAAATTATTTTTTACCTACTTGTTTCAAGAATTACAATCGAATGTCGTTCATCAATTTTCCTTCTGTGGATTAGGCCTACGCGGGAAACCACATTAAAAAAAACGCGCCTCGTGTAATACCTCCAGCTCATAAATTTAAAATATTCCATTGGTAGTATCTCATGTTTGATGAGCTAAGGTGGTGTGGAAAGTTACACATTCACGTACAAAACGTGTAATTTAATATTTAGCTTTTGAGCGCTGCGAAAGATCTGTTTTCATGACGACTTTATTTTTTATTTATTATGTGTATGACCAGTTAAAACCATTAAACGTTTTTTGTAATTTCCAATCGATTAATCGAAAACTTGTAGAGAAAAAAAGACAAATTTCGATTGTCTCGACTTATAAGTTATAGTAAATTTATTTCCGAAATTCCTTTCACAAATCTAAACCTAATGCAAAATGATAAATCCAGCCACACCGGTTTCGAACAAAATCAATTTTTTTATTTTTGTCGGACCTAATTAGGCAGGGCTAGGATAATGTACGCAATAAATGAGTAAAAACGAATTCAATTTTCTTTTTCTTTTATTTTAATATTATGTATCAAATTTACATCTTTTAAAAATGTAACTGTGTTCGGAACATTTGGGAAAACTTTTTTTTTTATTCGTTGAACTGTACGCACATTAAACGTATCGTTTTGTTTTTGATTGCGAGGTAATTTTTTACGGCGACCGATGGCTTGAAAAATGATGATGTACTTTTAAAACTTTTTAACTTTTGCTTGTACCTATAAGTGAGTACGGAAATATTATAAGAAATTCTTAACGATGTACTTTATTAAAATATTCATAAATAGTCAAATTTCACGAGACATTCATTAAAATTATTAGAGAAGTTACTAAAAGTATAACAAGAAAATGCATTTATAACAGAGCATACGTTATGCGACGAGTTTCCCGGAGAAATGTTCGTGTTCTTTATTTGGAGAACTTGGGTTTTATAGTGTAAACATTAATTTAAGTTGACATATTGCAATAGGAGTACGGAAATTAAATCAAATAATAATTATTACTGGAAAATTCTAAAGAAAATCTTAGCCTTTTGATGCTCACGTTGGAAGTATGCCACGTATATATCAATAAAAACAAAAAGGTTAAAGATACAGGAGTCAGACGAGATCCTGGCGACGCGTTGGCGATGAAAATTCATCAATGTAAATTGATATTCTTAAATTTGAGACCACTAAAGGTCAGGTAAAATAACCTGTCCTACCGTTGTTTTCGAAAAAAAAAAAACGATCCCGAGTGAAAGATGTCGGGCGGATCAGCTTTATTTCGAAAGACGGTTGATATTAGTATTAGAAGTACACTTTTCGTTTAAGTCAAGTCGTACTAACTTTTGCCAAAAACAATAAAAAAAAATCGCTTGTAGATAATCACGTAAATGACATTGTTTGTTTTTAACTATCAGTGTACAAGAATTTTCTGCAAGTATCGTCGATTTTGTCAAAAAAACGATAGACCGTACATTTTTCGTAACTTTTCGTCAGTCTTTGACTTATATTTTTAAAACTATTGGGAAATTCGAACAACGACATTTTAAAAGTTCCAAATAAATGACATTTTCCACCAGAAACCGATACTTGAGTTGAAAATCGGACAGTTTTTTCTTCGGTTACTTATCATGACGTACACAGACCCGCACGTCATGGTAAAACCAATATGGTTATGTAACCAGTGCGGTCAAGATATTATATTATAATCGATTTAGTCATCGTATACGAATATAAGAATAATTCGGAACTACGTGAAATGTGAGAATTACGTAATTTTGAAAATAATGACGTTGATGAAATAATAATTATATAATAATAAAATTTTCCACCACAGACCGATACTTCTGTTGAAAATCGGACAGTTTTTTTTTTCGGTTACTTATCATGACGTACACAGACACACACGTCATGGTAAAGCCAATATGGTTATGTAACCAAGTATGGTAAATATATTATATAACCGAGTTAGTCATCATAATATGTGAGTATAAAAATAATCTGAAACTACGTAAAATATAAGAATTACGTAATTTTGAAATTAATGACGACGATGGTATAATAATTATGTAATAACAGTTATAGTCATAATATTAAGTGTGTTTATGTGGAAATCGGAACGAGTGAAAGTTCACGTCGGTCGAATACTGCGAGGGTATCCCGGGCCAATGAAGGCCAAACGATAGCCCCCCGATCAATGACAGCCGAGCTGCGCGCGCAAGCCAACCGGCAAATACTGTTCGAGTGACGCGCAAAAGTGCAGCAGCTTACCGGAGCACACGTGCTCCGTTTAGTGTCGAGACGACGGTTCTTTTCGATTTCAAACATTTCAGTTGTTATTTTTCTCCGTTATAATCGTTAATATTATGTTGGCGATATAGAAAACAATATAGAAATAACGTCTGATTTTTCGAAACGGAAATAAATACGCAAATATAATATTTGGCGTCACTATGGAAATGCAAAACGACTGATTTATAAACATTATATATATCATATTATATATCATTAGAAAAGAATTAAAATATTTTAATCATTATCGTCTCTCTGACAGAGACATATCGAATAATTTGATTTAATTTTTATTAACAATCGAAATGACTCAACAAGGATCCAATTCAACTTTCACCTTGGTCGAGGACGACGGAGAAACAACTTTGACTGCCCTGGAATTCATGGGCAGATATTATGACGCACTTCGGGAAAGACCAAACACTTGGCCGTTGAAAAACTTTATCAGGAATACATCGATACACGTTTACGTGACGTCCGACAAACAACGGAAAGTGACTCGGGGGCTGGACCAGATAACAGAGTTTGTCGCGAAATTGGAGTTTAACCGGTGTCTAATTAGGATCTATTCGATTAGCGCCAAACGAACTTCGCTGACGATGTACTCCGTGTTTGTCGTCGGCCATCTGTTACATACGGGACGCGACGTCTCACGAAAATTCACACAATCTATGGTGTTCATTAAGTTTTCATCGGAAAAATATTTGATATCGAAAAGCGTATTCAAGTTCGTCGATGGCGTCACCGACGACCAATTTTTCCCCGCCGCCACCGTCAGTGACACGGAGAAAGACGACCGGACCGCGGTAACGACCGACGTACCGAGGGAAACGCCCGGGAAAAGTTCCCCGACAAAAGAGCAAACGGCCGTAGCCGTCATCATTCCAGCGGGTTCGGGCGACATAGAACAATCGGCTGGTGAAAAACATGCCACGACATCGGCCCATTCCTCGGTCAAACGAAAAAATACGACATTATTGGCACCGATAAAAGGTATTTATACGATATTCTGATCGACAATGTAAATTTAACAAAAACAAGTTTAACAAAGTTAAACTTTTATTCGTGTTTTGCTTGCAGAAAAATCGGCCAATAAATGTAAGACACTAACGCGGAACGAGAAATCCTCCGCCGTTCCGAAAAAACGGTCAGCAAAAATGCCAAAACAGACGAAAAAGGAATTAAACGCAAGCGCTCATAGAGCGAAACGAAAAGTCGATGAACCAAAACCCCAGTGGCGGTATTAGGGGTGCGGCAAGTGAGGTACCGCCTTACGTTACCTTATGGTTAATACGTTTTAATAATTCTGAGGATTCTTAACGTTAATGATTTCCTTTAAGGAAAAACAATAAACTACTGTTACTCTGAATGAACGACGCGCAAATGATATTTTGTATAACTTTTTCGATTTAGCGTATACGTTTCGAATGAAAATATCGAATTTCATATAAATTACATACCTTATTATATTTATCGTTACAATATTATGAAATTGTATTATAACCAATGTAATGTATTTAAATGTATTTAAATGTATTTACAACCAATGAAACCATCGAAATACTCGTTCGATTATAGATCATCGGGTATCGGGCAATCGAACGGGCATATGAAGAAGAAAAACAAAAAACCCGTGTCGGATTTGAAGGAGAAACCGAAAACACTTGAAGCTGGCGTTCTAAAAAACAAACTGGTTTTCCTGCATCCGGTTAAAGCAAAGGAAACGCCGAAGAGCCCTTGATTGGTTGACGATGGACTTAATAAGTGCAAAATTATACGACAGGTCATATTTTTATTTTCAATGATATTTTTAATGAATTCATTAATCAACGTTAATGAATTCATTTTAGAGAACAATATACTACTGTCACTATCTGAATGAACGTCGCGAACGATAATTTTATTATAACATTTTTGACATATATTTCGAATGAATTTATCGGATTTGAAAAAGATTAAACTTTTGACTATCTTTATTCGTAATTATAAAAATGTATTTATTATTATATTTTTTAAATTCTTAGTCAATTGTCTGTAAAATCTATACGGTTTTAAATAACGTATCATTCGAATTCTATATATTTTGAATACAAATGTGGAGCAGAACGTCGAGGCGGGTTAAAATTATCAGCATGTACAATAAATATTTGAATAAGAAAATGTACGCTATAGACAGTATATAATATACTCGTGTTCGGCGTTTTGCTTATAGTTTTCGGCAATGTGCTTTTGCTCGCCTTAAACTATAAATTAAATAATACACCGCACTATATATTGTACTCTGTCTATTCGAGATTTTCTTATTCAAATATTGCACTTGTTTTTGTATGATGATTTAGACTTGCCACGATGATTATGCTCCGCTTTTACTATTCCGCAACCAAACCACGATTTTAGATTCAATCGTTTTGGTAGTGCAAAAAAAAAATATAGGACTCGAATAATACATTTAAAACCGCGTGGATTTTGTACGATTGACTTAGAATAAGAAAAATAGATTTCCATAATAAAATATATCTATTCATAATATAACGATAAATATACTTTCGATGACGATCGATTAAATATTTTCATTTGAAATGTAGAAAAACGTTATATAAATTATTGTTTGCGACGTTTTCAGAGTGACATAATACATATGTTCAATAATTAGCCGTTTGTTAAATTTCGCACTAAATTATTTCAAATCCGTAATACATAATATTTCCACAGTGATGAATATTTAAATTATGAACGTTGTACGCCTTATTTTTTCTCTCATTAAGTTTATCTTCTATCGAATACATTTTTCAACATTCTTTACTATGAATCGTAATTTGTTTAAAACAATACTTTTATTGTTTTGAACAAATTACGTACCGTCTATATGAGAATGTTAAAAAAGATTTCATTTTCGAACGATTAAACTTTCCATACGAATTTCAATAAACATTTCAGGGGGAAATTGATGATCAATAGTCGATGGTTCATAATTTTCACGAGAATCTCATGACAATGATTATAATTTTTGTGTGCTGATTAAATGTCTGCAGTATTCTTTAAATTCAAAATTATTTTGTTTCGCGAATTATATAATCGAATGTGCTTCATCAATTTTCCATTTTTGTGGATTAGGCCTACGCGGGAAACCACATTTAAAAAAACGCGCCTCGTGTAATACCTCCAGCTCATAAATTTAAAATATTCCATTGGTAATATCTCATGTTTGGTATGAGCTAAGGTGGTGTGGAAAGTTACAAATTCACGTACAAAACGTGTAATTTAATATTTAGCTTTCGAACGCTGCGAAAAATCTGTTTTCATAACTAATAATTTCTTTTTTTTCTTAACTTGTTTATCATTAATATTACCGAGCGAGAGGGAGAAAAAAATTAATAACAATGCGAACCCGATTACATACACAAAAATGTGTATCGTTCGATCGTTGTGGTTCGTACGGACGTTATAATTATTGTATTACGTTATTATCCAAAGCCCTAAAACCGCCGCCCGTGTGACCGTTGAACACTATAATACAAAGTGTGTACGAGAATATTCTGTAATTATCATCGATTTTGTTAAAAAACTGTGTATCGTAAATTTTTTACCGAGATTTTTCGTGACTTTTCCGTTGGCCTACATTTTTAAATTCGAAAATCGACCTTTTAAAAGTTCCTAATCGAATGCAACTCGATACTTGAATATCGGACCACTTTTTTTTCGGGTATACTTAAAGGGGACACACGTGTCATGGTAAAACCAATATGGTTAGGTAACCAGTAGTACGGTCAAGATATGATATTATAATATAACCTCGTTAATCGTCACATACGAACGTGGGAATAATTTGAAATCATTTAAAATGTAACGATTACGTAATTCTGAAAATAATCACGACGATGACGTAACAATTATGTAATAATAGTAGTAATGGTTATTAATATTTGAATTTATTTTGTTTGTTTGTGCGTTTGCGCTAAATCGGAATGAGTAAAAGTTCACGTCCTTCCAATGAAAGCCAAAGCTGCTGGCGCCACCCTACCAACGACAGCCGAGCTGCGCGCGCCGCCCGACCGATAGCGATCGAGTAGGACGGCTGCCACAGCCGAGCGCGCTCAGTCTAGCGTCGACGACGACGACGACGGTTCGGGAACATTTCGATTTTAAATATTTCAGTTGTTTTTTTTTTCTCCGTCGATAATATTGTGCTGTCTATTGTTATTAGATTTATTTCGTCAACGTTAATCGTGTTTTTTTAATCGCGTCTTTTAATTCAATCGTGTTTTCGTCGAGTGTTTTTTTTTTTTATTACTTTATTTCCACAAGCCAATAGACAATATGGGCTGTACTACGACGTTCACTACGAATACCGCCCGAACCTCAGCAGTAATCCACCGGGAAACCGTAAGTAGTACCGATTATATATTTTATACTTACAGTCTAGGTAGGCTTATTGTTAAAACTCGTAAAATCGTTATGAAATCAATACGAAATCTATCGTTGTAAAATTATTCTAAATGATCCGAACAGAATTGATTTTCTCGTTATTTTATATTTAGATATATAGATAATATTACGTTTAGACGGAATTATTTTAAATATTTCTAAGAGAACCGTGTTTCAGTTCATATTATAGGTGTTTCTATATTTATATTTAATAGCACCGCTCTGGAGTAGGTACCTAAATAATTATTAAACATCGATTCGGTGGTGGTATGCGATATGAAACGTATTTGATATGTGGCCAACATACGGTCAAAATGTTTGCTTAGCGTTTCTCGTCGCGTTTCAATTATACTAAGTATACGTCTTATTTACTCGGAATCTAAAAGTCGACATTTTTCGAAAAATCAAACCGTGTTCGGAAAATACTCGATGTAAAATATTCGGTGAAAATTTAAAGTCCTCGTTTGTAAATTACTTTCCGAGTAGCGACGAAAAAAAATATTCGGTTTTTTTGTCAAACACGAGTAGATGTAAATGTAAATGTCGGTGTTTTTTTTTCTTTTTGTAATTTTTCACAATTATTATAAAGAAAACTCTGTTGGGAAAAAATTTAAAATATTTAAAATACCTCTTCCCAATGCATCGACTAGACAAAAATATGCCATCAAAACCCCACTCCCCGCTAAAGTCGATTGTTTTACCAAGTGTTTCTGGTAAATTAAAAATGCGTCATGGATAAAATCAATAAATTTCTTGTTTCACTCGGAACCGATAAAAAACAATTCTAAATATTGCGTTTTTACAACGATAATTTAGGATATTAATATTTTAAAATTATTCGTTTTTACGACGTTACCGCGAGTATAATATACATAATCTAATATAATACATACGAATATATAAAACCGGAATACGTGGTCCAATCTACCGACAACCCTTCGCCCAATATCAGTCTCGTGCAGTGGCGTATTTAGGATTTTGTCAAGGGGGGGCTATACGTTGGCAAACATAATTTTCTCGAAGGGGGGGGATGAGGTGTACACTTACCATCACAACCGTTTACACTTATTAAGTCCACTCATAAATTTATAAAACTGTATTCTTTAGAGTACTAATTTAATTATTTTCATACATCGTATTTCCAAATGTTTAATATATCAATATTCAATATTATAATAATAAAGCGTAGCGTTTTCAATAGTTTTGTGTTCTGTATTTCTGTAACATATAACATTATTATACCTATCGGTAAAAAAAAAAGAAAAGGCCGAGGAGGAACTATCCCCCATTCCCCCCCCTCCCGTAAATACGCCACCGGTCTCGTGAGATTTTAGATGCGCCCACGGCGGCGGCGACAATGTGCAACAATGTGCAATAACAATGCGCGTGATTGGCAACAATTATTATATCATTATTAGCCGGTCGAATCGTCGGCGTTTCACATCCGTCCGTCCGATTCGAAACACGATTCGACAATGCACGTAATGGGTAGGTACGTGCAATTCGCCCGTTTATAATCATACATAAATACACACCGGCGGTTCTATCCACATTATGTAACTCACACGCGCGCGACTCGTGGTGCGTTTAACGTCACGTTGCGCGTGTCGAATCTCTCTGCAGCGCGCGCGCGCAGGTCTATCGTATTTTCACGATTAAAACAAATGCAAACAAACACACTAAATAGATTTGAATATTATTACGCGCGTAACATTCGGCCGGTCGTGTGTGTATTGATATTTAACGTTATATTGTACGTATTGTGTCGCTCGGGAAGAGTGACGTTTAAAATCCACCAGTAAAACCTTCTTCTTTTTTTTTGTACATATTTTCACTTCGAAATTACTAAAAACGAGTTGCGTATTATCTAGTAGTATCATTTACAATAACTAAACAGCTAAACTATAAATATTGTAGACCCACGAACGTGCGCGGACATTTGTCGCGGGCCACGAGTCTCATAAAATGTACCTCCTAAAAATATGAGCGCTCCTTAAGCGAATCAATTTTTCATTTCAGATTTAGGTCAGTCGGATTAATAGAAAATATTAAATTTGCCAAACATCTCGATTATTGTTTTTTTTTTTTTTTTTTTATTATTTATTTAAATCATCATAATTATTTATATAAACAATAAATAAACATTAATTATAAACAAATCTATAACAACAAATGTACGATTTTATCTATATCATATAAACAAGCCTATGTTAGAGATAGAGAGTGTTTCATATTATACAAAAAAAAAAAAAAATTAAAGAAGTATGTACAGTATTATTAATTATTAATTATTAAAGAATATAAAAAGAATCTAGATAAATAAACAATTTATATACTTAAAATTACAATAGAAATATTAATTAGAATTTTTGAACATATTTAAAAATTTGACATCAAGTATTATAATATTAATAATAATAAAAATAAATTAATAAGTAAGTTTTGTTGGGTAAATAATTTAAAAATTGACAAACAGGGTAAAGGCGTGACTTTAAAAACCGAGTGTTTACAAGTGTTTTATATTATTTTATCCGTCGACAGTAGAATTATCTGGTTTTCCAACTATCGTTGGATGATGTAATCGATGATTTCGCAGTCGCTGTACGTATATAATCTGTATAACGAGGAAAGCGAAACGTTATTATATTTAATAAAATCGATCGAAAAACGATTACAGTTATAAATAAAAAACGTTGACTATTATTTTTTTGTAATTCGAGTCTCTATAACGATTCCGGGGCGCGCAAATTTAGTCTGTCGACAGCGGGCGCTATTGGATATCTCGCCCCCATACGGCGTTATAATAAACAACGAATGTTGTAGTATCGTTTTTTTTCTTCAAATTTTATTCGTACCCGATATCTCGTAAAATGACTGTCTACAGAACTCTCGCGAAAACAATTTATTATTTTATTTACCACGGCGCACAGTGGGATATTTTCATAAGAACCTGGCAAAATAGATTTTCTTCACTTTTTTTAAATTTTTTATACCATGTTATTAAAGTAGAATAATATTATTATACATAAATCAAAAAAATTAAGTTATTAGTTACGATTCTGTCGAATTTATTGACATAGAGTCTTCGTATTCACTACTGAAACGTAATCAGTTCTATTGTTTCTATTGTTTCACTAGATATTGTCAGTAAAACTATTTTAAAACTATTTATAATTTCAATATCTAGTCCAGTGATAGATTTTATGACATTTCTGTATTTTCGAAAAATCGCCTAGCTGTGTTTCCGCTATTCGAACTTCCATATTATACACATTTAGGAATATCAACCTGCAGTAGTCCTAATTTAGTTTTAAAATCTTCTTGAATTCTTTTTTTATTTTCCAAAACTAATATTTTCTCTTCATATCCACGCGCTTGCCACTTTTTGACATTGGGGATTTTGCGATAATATTATCTTATTGGGGTCATATATACAATCTCCACTAACTAATTGCAATGTTAGTCGAATGAGTTGAAATGTTTGTTTGAATGAGTACAATTTCGATGCGTTTTATCAAATTTACGCGGATAAAAAGTAATTTACACGAAAAGGCGCAAGTATGCGCAATTTTTTTTTAAAAATTTTGAAACTGCATTACATGCACTAAAATAAGAAAATATTATCTGGACTCGGACCATCTTGGAAGTCTACTAAAAATAATAGTGAAGTTTGTATTCATATATTTCGTTTTAATCCGTGTCATTATAGTTAAAATTGAATATAAATTGATAATGAGTATAAATTGATTTAATATTTTACTAAAATATATATCTCCAATGTAATGAGTCCATTTAAAAAAAAAAAAAAAAAACAACTATAGAACACAAAATATCAGCTAAATACTAGAAAAACTTCTTATGCACAGTAATAATAGCGACGCGCAAAATTAATGCTATTATAGACGTTAAATATAAAGGAATTGCTTTAATCTCTATTGGATAAACTATCGACGATTATCATTGTAAATGCATTTTGAAATTTCTAATTTCTTATGAAAATATCCCATTGTGCATAATATTTTCTATCGCTCGCAAAACGCGCTACTCTACTCGGAGCGGCGGCGCGCGGTTTTACGACGACGGCAATCGACCAAATTATTATAATATTTCTCCTTATTTTTTTTTTTCTCTCTACCGTTCCAGAGATTTCTTCGATTTCGCGTGACCCTCTCCTCCGGCCGGGAGCTCTGAGCGCACAAAACGCAAAGCTGCGAGAATATCCACACACACACACACACACACGCGTGCGCGCGCCACACATTGACGGCGCGCCGTCACCGCCACCGACGACGCCGCCGACGACTCGACGCCGCCGCCGACGTTCATTCTCCGGTCGACCACTGTCGGTGCTCGTCGTTCGTGTTGCCGTACCACAATAACATCGACACAACGGGGCCGTTTCCTACGATCAATTAACGACACCGGATAATTATTCAAACACTGTGAGTATGCGTACAAAAAATACGAATATTACCATCGAAACCGATTTCGTACGATTCTCGTGTTCATTATTACTGTTTGATATTATAATTGTTTTTCGATCCGTTTTGTCCCGATCGATTATGTCGAGTCGCGCGAACCCGGAAAAGGGTACACCTAATTTTAGAGAGGCGTTCGATATTATCGTCGCGATTACCTACTGCGGAGCGCGCCGACACTTTTTTTCGTATTATAGGTCAATCGAAATGTTTGGATTTCGAAATCGATTTCCTCTGGCTCTCGCGGTATGTTTCCACGCTAAACGTGACGTTTTGTATATTATAATATGTGATATAGATACGTATTTCGCTCGTTGTCTCGCCGGTTGTCCGATAAAACGAAGATATTTAACTTTTAATTCGTTTTACCGCTTCGCGCCGTTGTCGAGTTCGGAGTCGGCACCGAGTCGTCGCTGCATCCGCGGTGGCGAACTGTAGATCGGCCCGGGTGAATCGCAGTTCGTTCGCTCGTTCATTATTATTTCCCGCGTATTAGCGGAGCCCACGTTTTTTCGTCGAGTCTAGTCACGATAACATATGAATGGGTTGTTTTTATTTTTAAATATATAATAGCGCTGTGTAGCCGTCGATCGACGATACACCGAGCTATTGCTCGAAATGATATCGAGAAAATTAAATTCGCGCAAACGTGTGCAAAATAAACTATCGTATTGACGTGAACGATCCCGCGTCCCACCGAAAACTGTCGAAGCCATACGTACGGCCGATATCGCGTTGAATTTTTTTCCCCCGTCGTCCGGGGACGATTTTATTAGACTTTGTAAAATCACTAAAATTTGGGAGACGTCAATTTTCAACGAGAAATTCTAATCGATTCTCGACGACAATCGACCGCGGCCCACCGGCGGGAATATTGCCCGCTCTCCGTAGATCCAGTCCGCCACTGGTTGTGTGCTAGTGCAACTCGCCGTTGTAGTGTGTCGTTTTTCTCACTGCACGCGAGAAAATCTATATCAAGCGTTAACCGCGGAATATTTTCCAGGTCACAAAATATTGTCGGTCAAAGCGCGTGTGGCCGACAGTAGTTTTGAGCGCCGCGCGTTTCGAAAAATCCCAACGACGACGCCGCCAATTACGCGCGCGTTATGTTAATTCGACAAGTTTTCAAACGAGTTTGTTCGTATTTTCTAATTGAACGTTGTATAATAAATTTGTGCGTAAATCGTTTTAAGTAAATAGTTCTAAACACGATTATTACCGAG
This sequence comes from Drepanosiphum platanoidis, assembly GCA_948098885.1. NCBI lineage: Eukaryota > Metazoa > Arthropoda > Insecta > Hemiptera > Aphididae > Drepanosiphum > Drepanosiphum platanoidis. The sequence goes on from OX402528.1 coordinate 11,455,408, forward strand.
TGTGACCGGTTAGTTATATTATTTGAGCAAAGAATGGAGTACAGCGTTGCGTACGTATATACACACGTTATGTAGTTATTCGTCGCAGCTTTCGGTGGAAACATTTTAACGACCGCGTCTGCAGAATAATAATTGTTCTATAATAACGGATAATTTCGCGGGTGATATATTGCTTTCCGGACGGTTTTACCTGATCGATCGTGCTCACACGGTTAGAACGTTCCAACGGTACAGTAGTGTGCATGTTTTTTAAATACACCGATCGTAAAAATTAATAACTTTTACGTTTTGTTTTCAATAAATTATTTCACAGTGTTTCGATTCTCTTCCGCCGGTCGTTTGAAATTGTTTACTTTTTTTCTTTATCGTCGATATTATTTTAGATTGACACGAGTCTTTGAATCGCCGAGGTTTCCGCTCTGGTGAACGGATGACAATTGCGTTCTTATTGATCCGTATACATCGTTATACATATTGTTATTATTATGCGTTCTTCTCGGAACGTCGGCGCACACACAAATTGTTGAAATGTATTTAACGATTTTAAACTGTAAAGGGACTACACGAGTCTATGGCGACGTCTCTCGACAAACGAGCAAAAGATTCGTTTATAATATTATTATATCGTAGGCGTAAAGAAGATAGGACGATTGTTTAACGATATAACACACACGATTTCAATCGTATGTATGTATACACGCGCGCGTGCTTCGGATATTTCTTTCGCAGATGAATATTATTTCCGCGTTCGCATTTCATAGTTTCATATACGCGTTTATGTTATTTATTATTCAAATACTTATTATCCGTTTTCCTTATTAACCGTGGGATATTTGCAAACCATGTCGTCGTGTAGCTACCATAACGCTGGCACGCAAGTCGATCCGTCGTCGGAAGAAACGTTTGTCGTCGACGCTGCGAAATTAACTTTCGTACAATAATTACTGCGCCCACATGTCGTGCAGCCGGTATGGTATTGTTCCAGCGGCGCTTGTATACGATTTTTCGTTTTGTTTCGAAGATTATAGGTATTGCACAATGTCATTACAGTTCAAGAGTCGGTTTTCGTATGTAACGCAAACACAATGTAACGTATATACGTATATACGTTACGAAAAAAAAAATAGAAAAGAAAACGACGTACCTATAATTTTCTACAAACAATAGCGAAAAAAAAATATTATTTTTCATTCAACGACTCGGCCATTAGCGGCGAGAACGGGCGATAGAATTTTCTTTTTTTCCCGTTGTTTTGCTTTTAGTCCGTAGACGTTATCTATCATAGAATATCAAAACAAACGAACGAAACAAAAAAAAACTATATCGTTTTACATTTCGTAATAAATAAACGTTCTTACCTACGCGACGCATCAATGAAAACAATAGTGTTATTAAAAGAAAGACAAAAAAAGGAAAAGAAAAAAAAACAAACGTCTCGTGCTTTCGTCGAACGCAAACTTTTCGAAATGAGGTCGGCCTCATCGGAATAAACGAACGTATAATATAGTAGAACGGGCCGGACGAGACACGTAGCGGTGGCGGAAAATAGGCGTAGAAATCACGGATCGAAAGTTACGATTTATTTTCGCCCGTCTTTATCATTCGTATGGATCTTTTATTTGCGGATAGAGACGCGGGTCTCGCGAACGCCGTCCCCCTCCTGCCGAGATTGCTCGACTATTCGCGGTCGATAAAACGCACAGTTAAAATATACCTGCCCGATGTATATTTATACAGACACTGTTCCCCGTCCAATGTAGTGTTACGCACAAAAGAAATGGTTATTATTACACGTTCTGCAGGTGACCTCCGAGGCAATTAGAGATGTATAAACTATTGTATAGGCACGAACAATTTTATATACATAACGTATATATATATATAAAGGTACATATATAAATGTAATATATATATATAGGTACTCGTATTGGATATCTTGCATAACGTCCGTATAAGGTTATCGGAAAACAAAACCCACGCGTTTTTGGACATTAAATAATAATAATAGTGAAAAAAAAAAACATTTAGGGTGTCACCTTGTTCCACATTTGATTTTTTTTGTTTTTCATCGGGGAGAACGACGACGACGACATAGTTACACGACTGTGGTAATCGGATGAGAAACCAAAAAATAAAAAAACGTGCCGCGGAGTTTTTTCTCGATGCTATGACGACGACACACAAGCACGCGCGCACGCGCGCGGTCGACCGCGGGGAGGGGAAAAACTGGAAACAAGTGTCGGGTAACGAGCGGTACTAATTGGTACAAAACGATATTATTATATTTATTTTACACGTCCCGTAATACTATGCCGACGTTTCCTGCAAGCCGCGCGTACAAACCGTGATACGGGCGCGCACATAAATTATCGTTTCGTTAGCGTCGACGGCGGCGGCTTAAAAAACACGCGTCCGACGGTTTTTTTTACGGTCCACGAAAACGGCGGCCGCGTGTTGTTTGCACGGCGTTTTTACGCCGATATCCTTCCGTATATGATACCTGGGCGACGGGTGTAAGGCACGGGCCTCCGGGGCACACGTGCGGGCGTCGTCGTCGAACGAGAATATCCTGTCCGCCAGCCGCGCGACACCCGAAAAGCACCACTATCGATCGGCGTCGTCGTCGTGCACTCGACGCCGCGCGCGTGTATTACGTGTGCGCGCTCGTGTGTACATTACATACCTACGTAATAACTACGCGGACGTGATAATAATAAGCGGATTACGTTTTATTATCGGTCGTGTCCCGGATAGTCGATACTTTTCTCCGGACGGACGTCGCGCGTAGGCGGCCACTTCGTCGATATATATTTTCCGTTGAAAATCGTCGTTTTCCTCTCGCGTAGGATTTTAGAACGCTCGTTGAACGCTTTTGAACTCGCGTTTGTTGTTTTTTCCCTCTCCAGTAGTTTGGAGTCTCGATTTTCAGTATACGTTATTCGAATTTCTTACACGTTTGATATATTTTTTTAATATAAAACGTCAACGATATTTACGAGTATACGGGTACTTGCTTTAAAAACGTACGGTTACGCGCGTTTATGTATTATTATTATTATATTATTTGGTTTACATTTTTATTGGCATAAAAAACAAACTTTTTTCTTTTTCGTATACGAATTTCATGAATTACAACATAAACAATATACAATATTATGTCACGACGTATAGTAATATCATCGAACAGAAAATATAGGTTTTGTTCGATGAGAGAAAACACTGGGGTTTTTATTTTTTCGTATTATTGTAAAACTAATCAAAAGAAAAATAATAAACAAATTAAAAAAAATGCAATTTTCATTAAAAACAACAATATAAAATATCTTTATCATTATTATTATACTGGGTATAGTATAATCTATAATCTTTGTACACAATCGCGAGGGGGACGTATTGTTTTGGACGAAAATAAGTGGAAGGATGAAAAATGTAAATAATAAAAGCTGAGGGATATCTTCACCCCTCGTATCCTTCTCCCCATAGCTTCGAGCACCGATTGTATCGTCGAAATATTATTGGTCGCTACCGGTAAGCGCCATCTTCGGGCCGCGTAATTATATCAATCAAAACGTAAACGCGCGATAAGACTTAGAACTGTCGGTAAAACGACGAGAACGATAATTATTGTTATTGACGAAAAAATTTAAATAAAACGAAAAACTCAGAGGAACCGTACAGCGGCGTCGCGGCGCACGTTCGTCCGTCGTTCGCCGTCCGTTTGGATATCGTAATCGCGTCATAGACGTCTCCGTAAGTCTCGCGATGAATAATAATATATTATGCGTTGGGCACATCAAAAGCGCATCCGCGATAGATACCCCGCGTCAATCGGGCGAAAACCGCGAATCTGTCCCGATATCGATTGTCGGAATCAAAAGACCTCCTCGGACGGAAAACCGCTCAGTCGTGAATAATGTACGACCGACGACGACGACGACGACGTGGCAACGCGGCCGGACGGCGGTCGTAAACGAGTGTTTTTAACATTACGCCGTCGTACGGGCCAGCCACAATTCTCGGCACACGTTTCGTCCGGCGCCGCCGCACCCGATGGAAACCCGACGGTATCATTAAAATGTCGCGCGCGGTCTCGTCTCCAACGTCAAAGCCGTTTCAATTAGGCGCTTTCGAATTAGACTCGGCCATGTCCGCGCCGGCAAATTGAAACAACGTCACGATTAGAGCCCGCGAAGTCTTACACCTGTTATACGAGCGCGTTCGCAGCACTATCGATTGTCGTTGCGGTCGACGATCGCCGACTCCACGGTATACTCACCGAGCACGACATTTGATTTCGGGGGATGCCGATTTATACTCGGTTTTGTTTTTGTTCCAAAATGATTTCCGAGGATTCAAACGAGACGGGATTTCGTCGATCTCGCCAGAACTTTTTCTCATAACGGGGCGTATCGATTTCGCTAGTAGTACAAATCAGGTCAAAAACAACTCGGAGATTCCGCCAGAGTCAACTCCCCCAGTAGACGAACGACTATCCAACGTATTACCCGTATGATAAGACTGATAAGAGTAGTAAGTTTCAGAAATGGCGAAATCGATAAGTTTTCAAGACTGCCTGCCCCGGCGGGTGTACCAATACTGCCGGAATCGATGGGTCGGTCCCCCTCCTAACGGGGCGTAGGACTCGTGACTCGACACGATAGTTAGTTAAAATATAACTAAATATTTAATGAGAACCGGTCTGGATAACAGAACAGAGTTTGAATATATTTAAACACGGCTCTATAAACTTTGAAAAACTAACAATATTGATGACACATTTTAATATTCAAAACAAATAAAAATCTTTAATCAATATTGGTATAGCGCACATAGAATAAACAGCTGTATCGAAAAAGATACCTACCTAGTAAAACAAACATTTGAATCAAATAAATAATGCATGGCTACGTCGTCGGTGCTTCGATGCGACAGTAAGAAATTGACCAGCTTGAAACCACAAGTAGAAAATGTCAAAACTGTGACAATCGTTTGAATAAAAAAAAAATAAACGCGGGTTATTTCAATATAAAAATGTAACAAATATATAGATTGAATTTTTCATAATTTCGTACACGAATAATACCTATGATAAAAACTTGAAAATCCTAAATCATTATAGATATCCTTTTTTTTTAGAAACTTGGAGGGCATGATAGCCACCGGCGCATAGTATATAATACAATAGCATACAATGATATAGTGTAGTTTTTATATTTTTTATAATATCGTAGAATGTTAACGATCGATATCGTATTTCTTTTCATTTTTCTATAACGTTCCGTCAACGTATATTGTAATTTGTAATGGAAAATGTGTCGCGAACATAAAAATGTCGAGAGCCAACGCAGGTGTATACATTCGGTTCTTTGAATATACTTTACGATTTTAACGGTATATTTTGTGGCCTTTGGGGCATATTATTTTAGTGTCGTAAGCCTTGCAGGCATATAAAAAAAACCTTAAATTTTAGTTAACGTCGGCCGATTTTGAATAAAAAAACATTCATAGTGACTCGTGTTTTTCTCATAAACTTCAAGAATTTATCGTTGGGCATATCATCTGGTAGAAAAAACAAACAACAGTTTTCATGTCTCTCATCGAGTTTACATTTGGAAAACGTTTTTTCCTTATGAGAACTGCGATTTTTATTTATGCATTGGTATCACGTGGCGAGTTCTGAGCGTTCGTTTTTCTTTGTTCGTATTTTAACCGTATTTCACGCATACTTGAGAATTTTTATTTGGGCGGTGTTTGATTCTTTCTTCCACTCGGCACGATCGCGTCACTGTCGTCGAAATATCGATCCGTATACTCAAAGCGAAACGGCATTGTCGTCCCGATCACAATTTAAATTTCTTCTCGTCGATTATATTATAAATACTGAGATTGCCAAATTCCAATTATAATTATATATTTCCAAAGTCTATAATCGTTGCCGAGAGCGCATTATTTTATTGTTGTTCAAAACGAATTACGTGTAACGAACAGACGATATCGCGTGAAATCGAATTCGACGAGTACTTATTCCGCCGTAACGCGACGCTTCCGAATTGAAAATTAATCGAATTCGTCGTTTTCGCAACACTCGATAAACGTTGTAACGTTATAATAATTACGGTTCGACGGGCGGGAAATGCTCTTCCGCGCGACGGGACGCGAGATTTCGTCTCGTTAACGGCTTTAAAAGTCGACTACTCGGCCGACGAATATGATTTCCCGTGCGACTCGTAATATTTTCGATATAGGCGCGCGTGTCTCCATTGGGCCACGTCCAAAACACAATAACTCCGTGACAACCGCCGCAGTAACAGTCGAAGAAAAAATACGGGGAAAACGTATAAAAAAAGAAAAAAAAGAAAAGGTCGTCAACCCTATATACGAGCATTAAAAAAAAAATAAAATACGTACGAGCGCGCGTGCGCGAGCAAACGTCGTCGTCGTCGTCGTCCGTCGAAACAACAACACCAGAGCCAGTCCCCGGCTGGCAATAGGCCCGGATGCACCGTAAATATTAATTAAAATCATCCAGACACAATGTTTAAAAGCGTCGGATAGCGTCGAACGGATCTTTGTTCGGTATCGTATAATATATTATACACGCTGTCGCGCGCGTTGTAGTAAAATATAATCTGTGTGTGTTCCAAGTGGAAAAAAAAAAAAAACAAACAACGGACGCGTTAAAATTTAACGTTTCCCCGAGACTCGCGTTATGAACTCCTCGTAATAGGAAACCCTAGGAAATCGCCAATCTTTCGACGAGACGACGGAAGAGTATATTATTATAATAAATAACCGTTTAGGTTTCTTATTTTTATTTTTTTTTTGTTTTCCCCGTATCGAACGAGAAAAGTTTCGTTTCCGATCTAAAGGAATCATATTCTATAAACGAACGAGTCCGTAAATAAATCTTTCCGCGACGGTCGTATCGCGTTTACTTTTCGAGCGGTGGCCGAGTGAAAACTGTTTTTTTTTCGGTTTAGAAAAATCAAAAGAGACGCGACGAATTATTTTCAAAAAGAGAATCCCCTCTAATAATATTTCCAGGCACTCGACATAGACGGCCGACGGGCACCGCGATAACACGCTAAACTAATATATAACAACAATACCTAATAATAATATAACGTAATGTTTATTCGGTTTAAAGTGCGGTTAGTCGATGACGATCGAACCACTCGATGACCGTGCGCGATAAATAACGCGTAGGCGTGTTATGCTCAGAACACACGAGACATGAAGTGCGCACTCGTAGCACGATGATGTATTTATTTTAACGTTTCGTATACACCGCGTGACCCGTACGAATATCGGCCGGTACGACCGCGCGTTGCGCTGCCCGTCGCCGCCTCCGGACGGCGCGGCGGCGTTTCGAATTATTTTTTAACTCGTTTTTTATATTTTTTGGTATACGCCGCCACCGCTCGTCCCGATAGTGAAGACGTATGTCGAGTATGTCGTCGCTCATCGCGTTTATAACGCGGACGGAGAAAAGGAAATTATACGATCGCGACCGATGCGCCGCGATAATGGAAGAAAATGTTATGTCATAGTGTGTCGTTTGAACAACGCCGCGAATTTTGCGTTTCGTCCAGCGACGATTTTCGAGTACGCGCCTTACCGTCGGAATATTTATTAATATATTTTTATCGAACGCGCAATTTGGATTTTAAACGTCATTTTCGCCAGACCGCCCGACGGCGGATCGTGCTACTGCGCGTCTCGTGTGTATCGGAACGAGAAGTCTTATGTCTTTACTACTCTCCCGGCGTGTCGTCTGTAGGAGAGAATACTTGTTCGCGTTACTGGTTTTCCGCGTATCTCCCGTGACTCGGCCGTGTTTTCTTCGACCGATTAGTACGTATTATTATATATGTTACGAATTTTTATTCGCATGAAAACGCACGTTCCTTTATGAAAATGCCCGCGTTACGATGAATTAATCACTATTAATACGATACTTAATTTAATTAAGATTAATACTTATGACGATAATATATCGTTAAAAGGCCGCGTGATTTCGCGCCATACCCGTGTGAAATAAATGATTATTTAACTTCAACGTTTTAGAACTGAACGTTTGCCGCAGCACAACAACGAGGCCGTATCTAATCTCTAATCTTTAACGATCGTTCGGGGTCGTAGGCCCCTGTCGCACACATAATTTTGACCCTAAACACGGCCGTGCGTGTGACCATTATTGTAATACGTCGCGAACCGTTACCGTCGCGCCGTTTGTGCCGGCAATAATGTTTTGTCTACGCGGGTTTTACGGGCTTACCTCGGGTTATATTGAACGTTCGAATATAATATTAAGTCGTCGTCGTTGACGATACGAATCTGATCGAACGCGCGTCGCGATCGCGGTAATCTGCATTCAAATCAAGACACGGTCGCCGTTTGAGGGTGCTTTCGAGTACCCTATTTTCCGTTCTGATATATTATGACATTAGCCCGAACGTTTCTATTTGACTTGCTACATCTGTTTGATTCTATTAGCTTCCAACGCTCGCGAATCGGTCAACTGTCATAATCGTCATTTGCTCAGACTGCTACGTTTTTAGTTTTTTTTTTCTTCTAAACGACCGATAATTAAAAATTGTTTTTTCCTTCGTTCTATAGTACACGTTTAATATTCGTCAAATATTCACCGCACTCGATGTCTCTGGTTTTCTACTCGAATGGCGAAAAAATCTAACCGTTCGCGACCTCTATAAATAAACGTACCTCCTTCGACAATCGAATTCCGAAACAACGGCGTCCGTCCCCCCGCATGTGTATAATATGTGTAGATATAATTCACAAACGCGCGACTTAATACAATTAATAACAACAATAAAGATTTTACTACGATTGTATAATTTCGCCAGCGACGGCGGCGCGTAGACTGATGGACGGTGACGTTTACACGAGCTCTTTCCGCCATCGCCGTATACGTTCCGGGACATAAATTAATTCCCGACCGACCATCATAACTTTTATCGAGATTGTCGTTTGGACAAAAAACACCATTTTCTATGCGCCGCTAGCCGTAATACACGCGTCGTCTTGTGCGCGTTTTATTCGTTTCGGAAAACTAATAACGGGGCGAGATCTGACAATGCGATTTTGTCGCGTTTCCGTTTTAGATACGAGCGGCGGAAAACCGCGCGCGCGCTAATAGGAATTTTCATTGTTCCGCCGCGGCGGCGGCGGCGTACGTTTTTTCAGTCGATCGAACGACGGTCGATAATAATTGATAATGTACGGACGGACGCGAAACGTATTTAAATATCACGACGCGTTACGTCACGCGTAATAAGGCCGACAGGGAATCCGCGAAATTCCGATTCGACAATTGAATAGAGAGAAAAAAAATAATACGAATACGAATACATTACACGCGCGCCGACAATCTCGGGACATCGGGCCGAGTTTAAATTCCGCACTCGAACGGGGGTAGACTTGTATTTTCTAACGTAACATTTTAATATCGCACCGGGCCGACTGTATAAACAATGTCAACCTACATTTTATAGTACCTACTGCAGTCGCCGCGCGTGCGTAATACTCTTTGCAGTCGTGTCGTTTCAAAGTTCTTTATACGACGATACTTATATATTTTACTCGGTTGCGTAACATGTTATTATTATATTACGTTGTTTTGTTTCCGGAAACTTTGAGATTGTTTTTCGCCCTCGAAATAATCGTCTCTCGACGACGACGCGTTTAATGCGAACGTATTATGCAAATCGCCATGCAAATACGTTTCGGCAAAATATTTCAAATTGAACCGCATAATATAATAATGGTTTACATTTTAGCCGTTACATTTTTCGATAACACCTGTATGTCTTTCGAGATTTCGGGCGTAGGTATGCCCTCCGCGCGCCCCAGTAAACTTTTCACATAATTTTCTCGTAACGATACCGTTACACCAGTGCGGGAGTTAATTGAATTAAAATAATCCTATTTAGCGTTCGTATTATAATATTGTGTTCCGTAATCTCGCGAGCGGCTTAGGCCAGATAGAGCTTTTGTGATTCGTTTACACGATGAATTATTATGAACTCGCCGACGACGACGACGACGACGTAATGTTATTATTATGCAAGAATTATATGACAATAAAACATTCACGGCGTCTCGACACGTAATTATTGTTCAAGTGTTGAATTTTACTCAAGCGAAGAGCTACGAGGAACACTCAGAGTACGTACGATAGATCTTCATCGTATAAGAGTTCTTGTGTTTTTGTTATTGTTTAATTTACAATTTAAAATCCCCGCGCGATAAACGCGAGTCGCACAATCAAAACTGTTCCGATCTCTCCGAGCGCATTGTAATTAATATAATATTATATTTTCTCTCGTTCGTTTTATATAATACCGTTGTATTGTAGCGCCTGCAGGTTTGCGAATCAAAAACCGGTAGTCGTTAGCATTAACCTAATTGGTAGGTACAATAATAATTGTATATCGATCGACTTTTGCTCGAACTTTACGTTTCGCCATTCCGCGCGTGTCGTTATCGTGTCCAATTGTTACGGGAACATTAATATTTTTATCTCGATTATATTTTACGACGACGTCGCGTTTAAAATCCAAACCACACGACTCCGTTCATAGTTGTGTCGGTATAATTACCGCTGCGCGCGTGCCTTCGGTGCGCGTTTACATCCAGTCACCAAATATCGTTCGACTAACTGAAAAGAAACAATATCGATATCGACCCGATATCGGTATGAATCTATACGGTCGTCGCTCTCGGTATATTTTTATCGTTCACTCGATGGGTGGGATTTTTTTTATCGTTCCGGGTATCTCAAAAGCTAATATTTATCGTGCTTTTAGTCGCACTCGACGTGTCCGCAAACATTTCCATCGCGCGCGGCTTTAATGTTGGACAAATATATATTATATATTTTCTCGACAGCGCGCGCGCGCGACTTAGTGGCGTACAACAGTAGTGTCTATACGGTCCGCGATTATTGCGCACTGCAGAGTCTATATACCGCGCGATAAATAACTATAATATCACGCGTCCGAGTCCTGGCCGCGATTCGGAAAGACGTTCGTTTTATACGAAAGAAAATTACTCGCCGTCGGACAATGGATTTCGCGAATCAAGTATCTTTTCGTTCTCTCGATATCGCATTGCGATTCGATTTTTCATTCGTCGCACGAAAAGCGCAGTATATCGTATTTAATATTCATTTTTTTTTTTTTGGTGGGACGTTTTGGACGATTTCTTGGCAAAAAATGTGTTTCATTGACATACGAATAGAAACAACTGTTTTTCATTTTGCGTTTTATGGGATTGTTTTTTATTTCAAAATTATTTTCTTAACTTTGTTACGTGGTTTTCAGCGATTTCACGTAGTTTCCGATAACTACTAAATATTTGTAATAATTTGAACGGTGGCATTTACGCATTTCGGTCACATAAGCGTTATTGTAATATTATAGTTTTTTGGTGCGTCAAAGTCCGGACTCTAATTTTATTATACTATGACATCCCGTGGAGATCAAACGGAGTATTTGTTGTGGGGATTTTGCAAAATAGATTGTTGTCTGCGTATATAAAAGCCCGAATTAACTCGACATCGATTTTACCGCGCCTACCTGTCTCGTTTTGCCCCGACCACAGAACCGCGCGTCCGTCCAGTGGTCGCGCACGTTTTCCCATCGTACCCGGCGGGTCCGGGCGCTTTGTACGCGACATTGTGTCGGACCTCCGAGTCGGAAACGATGATCCATCAACGTCGACGGTTAGGCTGCCCGAAACGGTTAGATTTATTAGACGGTCGCACGTACGTACGCGCGTATTAATTATATTGTTTATAAGTCGGCTATTAGTCGATCAGTCAAGCCCGGGCTCGGAGTCCTAATCGCGTAGTACACTCTTTATACGTATAACCGACAAACCGCGTCTTGTCGTTGCCGTCGTCTTATCTCGTGAACGCGGATTGCCGGGGTAGCGCAATTTTATTAGGGTAGATTTTCAGAGCGGTCCTTGGAGTATTTATTTTATTTTTTTTCTATATTTACCGTTTTAAGAGTTTTTCCGTCTCGACTATCCCCTAACCATATAATATAATGTATCATACATATTATCTCTAGAAACATACGAATTAAATTAATTAATAAATATATTTTATCGAAAAAAAAATAAAAATAAAACAATTAACACTAATGCGATTTAGAGGTATACGTTCGTGATAACACGTCTTCCTGTTTTTTTTCAATTATCTAAATCTGGTACCTACCAGACTGTGAGTATAAGGTATGTAATCCAAATTCATCTTGAACAAACAAGTATAATAATAATTATAGTAAAAAACTACCTTAGAAAATAGTTTTTACTAAAACTCGAATTCCTATATTCTATTCGTATTTTTTGAGAGGGCTTCTGGAAGTTTTAAGGAAGTCAACCTATTTATTTCCGCTACTGTGTGTCAGACCTTTGACTAGACAAAGAATATTATTTTTTCGATTCGATCGAGACAGTTTACCGTCATAGACATCGGGAAAACGAACGCGAACTGAACTCGTGGTTTTTTTTCCGAAACCATGTCGAGATTTTATTAAAAACCTGTGGGCTGGTAGGCTATACGTACATACGTATTTATGTATATTATATACGATGAGCGGCAGTACGTATTGCAACATTGTTTGTCGATTTATTTCATTGTCATTTACTAACCGTTAGGATTTTAAAAACATGTTCTAAAAAAACAATGATATTCGCGTCGGATCAGTAATATTTTATTCGCATAGCTGGCGATTTTCAATACTCGGAGATGCCTTTTTATCGGCTCAAAAAGTGTTGACTAAAAAAAAAAATACCTCGCCGTATCACGAGCGGCGAATTTCTCTCGTTTCGCCATAAAGGTTTAAACTTATTCGTTGCATATATTAAAATAAATAAAAAAAAAAAAAAAATGCTTAAATAATAATTCTTGGCCTCCGTAGTGGGCTCTTGAACTCCGTGGACCCTACGGGGGTCGCGTCCTCGACTATATTATAGTCTTCATTAGCCCGGTCTTTGTGGTCTCGGCGAGACCGATTCGTTTGATTATGAACAAAAACTTCCGTTTTCTTTTTTATGTAGATTTCTGTGCCGTCCATATTTTACGTTTTCTGTGCGATACGAATAGACGACTGTATTATATTATGTTACTTTACACGCGGTATTTTATATTCGAATAACGTTTTTTTTTTTTTTCAATTTCCGCCTTCGTCTTCTAGTTTATAGAGTGTTTCGTTTCAGCGCGACGCAAAAAGGATTTTTTCGATGAGGTAAAGATCTAAAAATTAAAAATATAATATATTTTATAGTGTTAAAACTATAGTTATTTTATCATAAAAACTCGATTAAATCGAATTTCAGAGTTGATATTTCGCAGTGAATTTTACGCGTAAATATCGCGATTAATAACCAACTCGTTCGGAATTTCCGTTTTTTTCTTCTACTATAAATAATCTCGAATCGACATTTATTAAAATCGTAAATCACACGCGTATACCGTAAAACACGTACGAGTATACGCATACACGCATACTTAAAATAATATATATTTAAAAAAATTCGGTTTAATATAGTTTTTTTGGCCAACGGAAACGTCTGAATCAATCGTTTGTATTCCATTGCGATCCGCTCAGCAGCGCGATTCGTATTATTGACAAAACGTCATCGCCTCGAAAGTATTCACGACGACGGATTCGTCTGTTCGATAGAATACGCGCCGTGATAGTCTCGTCCTTTGTCCCGAATGCGTTTTAAAAGAGCCGTCCGGGAATTCAATGTTACCCTACTGCAGGAAAGCACGGTGACAAAAGCTTTTGGCGCACGCCACGTGCAGCGTTGCCGTCCGTTACAGTAAAAGTCGCGCAGACTGTTAGTCTTCGTTTTACTTCACATCTGAATTGAATAATACACATTACGTCGTTTCGTATTTTTTTGTTCTATCGGTTTCCCGAGCTTCGTTAAGGCTGTCATTTTCTTTTTCGTCATGACGAAAACGATCGTAAAGACTTTGCTCGTTCAAAGGAACGAACGACATATTATTTATATCGAATCGAAACCGTCATCATATCGTCTGCGCAACACGAGGTTTTGTCGTGAAACCGACGACGACGACGACGACGTCCAACGTGAAACGCGTTCCAATTATTATACAGCCGATTACGTTTCATAAATATACTTTTATTTATACTGTTTCTACGATACTTCGTGGTTATCGCGGCACGCGTCGATCGAAACGATTAACGACGCGGTCGTGTAGTAGTAATTAATATCGGTAATATTATATAATTCGGCCGCAGGATTTATAATTATTATACCTACGTATATTACAAGCGTAGGTACATTTTTTTTCAAACATTCGAATACGTCACCGGCAGAATAATGATTTGTACGAGACTATTTATAATGAAATCGTCGAGATTTTTCGAGTCGTTATATTTGAGGCGCGAGCTCGAGAACGCCGCATAATATGATTGCACTTTTTTTGCCGTCGAAAATGCACGTTTCCTGCTAACGCGATTATTATTTTAATGTGCATTTTTTTTTTTTAATTAGTCATTAGAGTTTTCCACCGCATATTTCGTCCCGACACGCGCTCTAACGAGTAACTGAAAAAAAAAAAAACGAAAAACCGCGGGCGTTCGTTTTTGAAATGTTTATTCGAGTACCTCGCGCTGTTATTATTATTTCGCAGTACACATTTCGTTCGAGAGCTTTATAATAATTATTATATTCAAATCGGCCACTTTATTGTATTTTTCTCGATCGAGAATGAGTCCTATACGTCTCGTTTCTCAGACATTATTTTTGTATTTTTATTCTGATCTAAGTAGAAATTATATACTTCTTGTTTCCCTTGTCTGACGAAATAAAGTTTATTTCGTCGTGCGATTTGTACACCTAATTCAAAAGTTATGTTTGATTATTTCTGACGTCACTTATTCGTCGAAAACATTATGTAAAATGTTAAATGTTTAACAGAAAATACGTTCTTAAAATCCAATCGTTTCCCGGAAACAATGCAAACGAACCCATATGCCCTGCTATTACAAAATAGTTGTCACGTTTCACGCACTGCGAACGATTATTATTTATTCTCATTCTTACGGTTCTGAATTACACCAAAAGCTATATTATAAACTTTACACGTTTACGAGTGCAAAACGAATAAAAGATTAAATTTCTCATCACCTTGACGAAGACTGAACAAAGAGTAAACAGCTAAAAAATGTATGCATCCCGCTTTGAAGACACTGAACGTTTGAGAAAAGAGCAGCATCGCGCCACTCGATCGGTTTGTTTGGATTACATTGTGTTTTTTCTAACGTTTAAATAATAGAATTTCATAAAAATTTTATTTCTACTCTTAAAACTGCGTGCGCGACGACGAGAAAAAATAAATAAATACCAGACTTCACGGTAAAATTCGACAAATCCTTCGCTTTACTCGAAATCTCAAAGCCGAAGAACGGAAGTGTTGGAATCTGTTCGCAGAGCGTTCGTGTCGCGGCGCTCACCATCCCGGTTAGATCGATCCGCGGCATTAAATATGCCGGAGTGAAAAGACAATATTTTTCATCGCGTGAATAATATATAATACGAGTATATCACGGTCTCTCGCGAAACGGGATAGCGGCAACTGCGTACACCGACGCTCGAGTGTTGCGGACCACCTTTCGCCCGTCGCTTTTTCCAACTAGGATTTATGACCGTTTATGTTTTGCACGTCACGTAAACCGAATCATCGACGGCACGGAATCGCGTGCCCTTGCCTCGACGTAACAAATGACGATTTCCCCCGAAACCGGCGCGGCGGCGGGCGTTTTTTTTAAATTCACAGCCGTATATTTTTTACGCCGTAATGATATCGCTATCGGATCTCGGGGGGGGGGGGGTAGTGATAATAGAGGTATGGCCACCGGCGGTCCTGCGGGAGAGCGTCCGGGTTTCGGATTTCGCGTTCGGTTCAACAGCGTTTAACGTGCGAAAATCAAAACCATTCTTTTCGACGAAAAAGTCGCCGTTCGACAATCGAATTTGAATAATTTCGCCGTTTCGTCACTCCCCGGGGTCAGTGTACGCGGGAAAACGAAAAACACCGCTTACGGGAATCGGAAATTTCCTCTCGGTCTGTTCCGAGACGTTTTCCGCGATTTTTCCTACGTGTGCCGAACGGCGGCCTACGCACTAACGCGATTACGGTTTCGAAAATCGATTCGTCGACAAGTCTACTCGAGAACGGAGCAGCCGTTTTCGTTTCAACTCCGCGGGTTCGACGGCGTGGATTTTCGAAACTACGAGTCGGTTTCGCCGCAATCCTTATCGCGTCGTCCGGCGTACGTCGAACGTCGAAAACGTCTGAATTCCCGAGTCGCGCGCGTGATAGAAAAAATGCTTCAAACCGCTGCAAATCTTCTCGAAGCGCTAAACAAGACCTCGTCGGGCTGTCGGCGGCGCCGATCGAACATAGTACTCCGGCCGCGCGTTCGCGCTCGTAAAATTCCCAGTCCATCAGCATACGACGAAATAACTTTTCGTTCGCGATGTGCTCGCGGAAACTTTTGAGACGTTTCGCCCGCGAGAAGTTCTCAACACGGGAGTGGTATCTGCAGTCTACGTCGTCGTAGTGAGCACAAGTGTTCTCGAGAAGAATTTCTTCGAATACGCTGTTTGAATACTTTTGGAGAACAATCGCGTCGGAATACCGCTCGAATTCTATGTACAGTACAAGCAGGCATGAACGACGCGCAAATATTCGCGCAAACCATTCCGATTACTAAAAATACCGAAAAAAAAAAAAAACTAAAACGTAACGGCGCGCGGACAAAATTCTAAATAATCGTTCGAGGTCGTTCGATAAATCGAGTAGCGGTATTTATAATTCAAACGGCGAATCGCCCGGTAAAACAATAAACGCGAACGCGATTTCTCGTTTACTCTCCCCCCCCCCCCGCTCTCGTCGAGATAATCGCGTCGTCCTGCGCTTGTGGGTACAGTCGCGCAGTGAACAAAGTTCGCGATCGGAGAGCAAGAGCGGTCGTTGTTGAAATGCTGCGTTTTACATTTTTATCCGGCCGTCGACGTCGGAGAACAAATACGCGCGTTTGAAACGGCACCGTTTAGCGTTTTATTATTATATAACGGTCGGAAACGCGTTTGAATATCGCTGTACTCGAGCGCCCCGCGGGCGATCGCTTAGAACAAGAATAATACGCCCGCCGGCGAAAACGTAACTCGGGCCCGTCGTTAAGTGCTATCGGCGGTCTCGAACCGTCGGGAACGTTGCATATTTTATCACTCGCGACCCCCACAACGATATATCACTGTTTTATTCGGGCCAAAGGTTTCCCAAGTTTTCGCGTAAAACGTCCGCTCGGTGTTTCTAATGCGCTATAAAACCGTAGGATTATTAAAAATTCACAGCCTACAGTATATACATCGCAATGTGGACAGCTATAAATAGTTTCGGCCATCATCGGGTTTGCATAAAAACGTTTAGCAAAAAAAAACCCACTGTGAATAAAAATCGAAACGCGTAAATACAATAATTGTAGGGTTTACTTGTCACTCGGCGTTTGTTTTACTACGACGAATAGACGGACGCCGCCGGGTCTGTCCGTCGACGAAAAGACGTGTTTTCTTACTTTCCACCCGTTTTTCGGTAATTCGGTCGTGCGAAATGCAATAATAGATTTAAAGATACTCGTTAAGCGGAACGAACGATTTCTCCGCCTCGTATTAACGTGTACACATACGACGTCAATTATTATAATTCGAGTCGACAGTAACGTATTTCATTTCTACGACCGACCAAGAACAATAGTAAAAATTATTTATCATCGTGAAGGATAAGTTTGTCCTCTAGTCGTTACGCTCGGTACGAGGTCGTCCCGTGTCGGCCGAACAAAAGCGGGCGGACAGCGTTTATCCGTGGAAAAAATAAATAAATCGATAGTTTTCACCGAGATTCTCGTGATCGTCATAACGCGCGTGTGTCCGCGGCCTTTACACTGTTCCCCGAATACCCCTCTGCGCTCAAAACTTTTATCCCGATTAATCGTTATGGTTTTAAGTAACAAAAAATTATCAATAGATTTCGGCGTAGAACGTAGTTCTCTTACGGTCGGGTCTCCGGCTGAAAATCATCGTGACCCGTTCAATATTCTAGAGATACGTCGCTTTATATTATCTAATAAAATATTTAATATTAAACGTTAGTTTTTGTATAGTTTTTTAATTATTAATAATATTAATTAAATTTTTTACATCAAAATTTTAATTATTTTTTTCTAAACGTAGATATATTATTTTCGGACATATTTCGACCTATAACTGCTTACTCTTTTATAAAAAAAGTTTTTTTTTTTTTTAAACGATATACACAATCTGTGCCTCGGGATACAATAAGAATACGTATATTTTGATAACGGCTATTTACACGAGTAACGCGATGGAAGAATCCACCCAGTGGCAGCACTATCTTTTGTTTTTTCTCCTTTTTTTTTTATCAAGTTTAATGAAAAACTTTTAAAAATACAATACTGTACATAATACGTACAGACGTTTGAAAAGGCTTTTAAAATATCGCGCTTGGCCTGCTTTTAATTTTTTAGAGACCTATCATTCTTATTTATTTTCTATAGACATAAAAAAAAAACCCCTTTGTTTTATGTAAAACAATAAACATGCCATAGGTACTATTTTCGAAATACATTTTTAAAGAGACGGCGAATTGGCCATTTATTGGAGAATTCGATGTTATCGTTATACGCGTTACTGTCATTGATAATAGTAATAGTCATTATCAGGGCTCGGGACTTTATGCTCTTA
The DNA here is from genome assembly GCA_948098885.1 of Drepanosiphum platanoidis. Lineage (NCBI taxonomy): Eukaryota > Metazoa > Arthropoda > Insecta > Hemiptera > Aphididae > Drepanosiphum > Drepanosiphum platanoidis. Next base: position 11,474,242 of record OX402528.1, read on the forward strand.
AAATCATAACAATATGCGCATACATATGCATAATTAAATATCAAAATATGCGCTTAAATATGTGTTTATTTTGAATTAAAAATGACGTACCAATATAAAAAAATTTAAAAAATATAAATGTTATACATTAAAAAGAGAGTTGTAGAAACAAACAACAAACTGTTGAATGGGATGTCTCATTATAATATTAATCGTGTTAAGTCATTATAGTGGTGATGACTGTTGTTTTCGGTCATTTACGATATTGTCGATAGGCGTCTTGTGTGTGCACACGCAAAGGACGAAAACGATAGTAATTATTTTATAATAACGATAGTCACAGGAACAACTCTGTAAACAGCGTGGTAAATCGCCCGTGTAAATATACGACGATATGATAAATAATTTTTTCTTTATATATCGATCGGAAAAATAAAAATGTAATTTCTATAATATTTCCGTCGTCATTATGGTATACACACGCATTGCGGGCTGTACGACTGATAAAAACACGAATCCCTCGAGGTCTGGAAAAGTTGGCGTTTTGCGCGTCGCTATATATTATATTATAAATTATAATAATGTATATAGTGCACGGAAAACATTTTTATAATGACATTATTACGCGGTCATTAGATTATTGGCCTGTCGACATTATTTAAATTGGGTTTTAATTTAATCCGTCGCCGCGATCACGTTGTGCCATCGTTTTTGTCCGCGGAGACGCGAGCGCGACGCTTGTTGAAATTTACAAAACCAACGTAAAATCGACATGAAAAAAAGAAACGTCGACGGCAAAATGTATTAATACACATTAAACGCGCGCGTTCGTATATAGTTTTATACCGACGACCGGTCTTTTCGACTTTTCTCGCCTCTTTTCGTCTATTCCGTCATTCCGTCTGTGTTGCGGCGGTCGTCGTGTCCGTCCGGTATCGATTACGCATAATACGAATGGAAATTTAAATATAGAGCACTTCCGGCGATTCTCGTTGAAACGGTTTTTTTTTTCCCCCTCGCCCCTCGTTCGATCGCGCTGTACGTTTATTTTTCCGTTGCGATTTTACCGCCACGTTTCGAATACATTTACTAAACGGAAACGCGAAAGACTGCGGTTTTCGTTTGACGTAGATTTGAAATTAATTTAAAAAATGCACTTTGAATATTTACACATCAGTCCATCGTTGTTGTTTGTATAATTTATTTCGTACGTTTTTAACGTTATTTTTTATGGTTTTTTTTTCTACTCTTTTCACGCGCGTTTGTTTTTTTAAACCTTCTTTCTTTCGAACTCGGGGAAAAAAAAAAAAACATAATAAAATTAATATGTTTATAATTTTTACGCCGCCGTATAAAAATGCGATGGAAAGGTTTTTACGTATTTCAGTTATTACGCCGCCACCGCCGCGCCGTCGTGTAGTAGTATTATTATTACCGTTGTTCGTCACGCGCGGCTTACAAATAATATTATAATATTAAAACACTATGGTAAATATATTATATTAACGTTTTTACGAATTATTATATTATATTATTATTATTTTAAATATTATTGTTCGTGACAATAACGCGCGCGCGATACTATTGTATCGAATCCGTCGTGACCGAACGATTTTCGTGTAAAAATAAAACGGTCCTCGTCTAATCGCGAACATTAGTAAGGACGTCGCGCTGATCATGACATCGTGCACGCCTCTGATCTTCGGATAAAATCAAACTCTAATAGCGTCGCTTAGTGTTGCGTCCGAAAACACTGTGTTTCCCATACCGTGCAGGATAATATCGTTAATCATTTCTGTTTTCACGATCAAAACAATAACATAATCGATTTGGTGTCGAGAAACCCTAGGAGGTTTCTCGCGATTTTCGTAACGACGACGCCGACGGTTTCGTCACGATTTCGAATCCGCTCTCGTGTATAACACGCAGTTCGGGGGGGTTGTACGATTTATTTTTTTTTCTTACTTCTTCGCTAATATCGACGGTAAACGTTAACGATAGTCGATGTCAGATTTTAATTGCAACAGCATATGGTAAATATAGTGTCTCCTCGCGGTGTTTGCGAAAAAAGAAAAATTCAACATCATATAACATTGTGTAGAACCAACGGGATCCCGAAATCGGGCACGCTTCAACGCGCTATTGTTTCGACCGGAGAATATTACACGGCTATTTATACGATTTGAAAATATAGTATAAAAAATACACTGCTAACGTCGTTATTTACACACTATCGGACTCTCGTTTACAGCGACGAGACGTAAAAATTGCACACTTTAACACCTACAGATACTGCGCAACGCACCGCGGTCTACGACGGTAAATATTACGATGACCTAGAAAGCGTTTTAATACTTTAAGCCTGCGTGCACTATACTATTTCTTTTTATACATATATACGCGGGCCAATCGGCAGTTGGATAATTTTCACTTAAAAACCGAACGCGTAGTCGTTCGTTTAAATCATTGATTTAAAAACCAACCGCTACAACGGGAACAGGAAAAGTAATTTATATTTTAAATCCCTTCTCTGGTAACGGCAATGAGAAAATTAAAAATACTTTCTAATTACAATTTTTTCATTGATTATAACTAATACAATATTAAGACAAGAGTAAAATATGATTTTTTGTTACAATGTATCATAATAACGACGAATCGCGAAACATTGTGATAAACAAGTACTATTCGAAAATTTAAAACATTTATACGTACTGGGCCAGGTTATTATATGAAAAATAAAATCTAAAATTGAATTCTATTCGAACTGTAAGCGTTCGGGTCCTCTAAAAGCGTGAGTTTCGTTCACGTTCGCATTTTTATTTCAAAGAAACGTTCACCATGTTATCGGCTAAAAAATACGAACGCAAAGAAAACGTGTTTACGAACGCGTTCTTTTCGAAAATCGATACATACAAAATGTATATGTATCAGCGTTAGTTTATAATTAATATATTACATCGGATAACATCATTATGTATATTGTATATTCATCACAACAAATCGTTATTGTTATTAAATGCCAAGTCAGGTGACCATGTACCTATTGTAAGAACGGATTCCTATAAGGTCATCTGGACATAAAAGCCTCTTTTCGTACACTATTTTCACTGAAACCATAGATGCACGTCATGCGTTATTAGTATGATTTGTATACACTGGTATAAATACTGACACGACAGTTAATCGATAGGTCTGCGCGCTACTTTGATTTAAAAATAAATCAAATATTTCAATTAGTTTTGACGATGCCCAACGGTATCGGACTCGTTTCGGGGCGTATTTGATTTTAATTATTCGTCTCCAAATTTAATTTCGGCCGTCGCGCGTCGGTTTACAGTCGAATTCGCGACGGGTATCGCCTGCAATGTCGACGATTTTAGTGTTTGACGTGCAACGCAAACGAATCCACGTATAAACTATCGAATGCGATTTCACGAAAAACTCTGGGCGTCCCCTCCTCCGGCGGTGACGATGACCGCCGCGAGTCGCTGCCATAAAGGCGCGCTGTAATATCGCGACGATAATAATGTTATCTACCGTCGTAAAAAATATCCAACGTAGTTGGAACTATCAACCTCGATCGGTCGACTAGTGACTAATTTTTTTTTTTTTTTTACCCACGCAGAAATCGTCATGACATCTCCCGCGGCGTCGCCACAAAAACCGGCCATCACAAACTCCGCCGCGTCTCCGGCCCGTTTGCCGAGCGTGCAGCCGACGCCGACGCACAACTCGCAGTCCGCGACCGCGGGCGCGGCGCAATCCATCCAGGGAAAATGGCAGTGCGCTCTGCGAGACAACCCGGTGATGGCCAGCGGAACAATGGCCTGGACGCGAGTGTGGAGATTCTCCAAGCTCCTGTTGCAGACCGGATGTTAGAGCGGCGGAGGACGGCGACGACGAGGACTCGATTTTAGACTAAAAAAAAAAAAAAAAAACATAGTTGTTGATTGTTTTTTTTTGTTTCTCGGAATTTTACTTCTCTCTCTCTTTCAAAAAAAAAAAAAAATAAAATAATTTTAAATAGGTTTAACGTCGTTTGTACGATGGTCTTCCCCGTCCGTATATTTTATCGACGTCGTCACACCTCGTACACGACGGCGGAAGAACGGCACCGGACGAGCGCAGAAAAGCGTCGAGAATTTCAATATTCGTTAACGCCACCCGTCATCGATCGCCATCCGCGCCGTCACCCGATATCGGGTACGATAGACTGTTACGTACGACGACGACTAGGCATTATTATTGAATTAGCGACTTTTGTTACAATCACAATATTATCATTGTACCCCGTTAAGTGTAATCGTTATTGTTTGTCAAGTCTCTGGATACAGCCGGCGCGGCGCACGCTCTAGCCGAAAAACACGCGTGGCAGCAGTCGTGTTTAAATCCGAATACACGAACGTCACATTGCCACGAGGCTCCAACGGGCGCGCAATATTCTCGGAAAATTCGACGGGCGCGTCGGCAATTTTAACACACGAACGAAATAACAATTTCGCGAGTTCGACGGACCGTCGACCACTGACTTCCCAACATTTCCGGTCGGGTTTTTTGTTCTTTCGCCACACTCCAAACGATCTGTCTGAAATCTCGACGACCCGTTTGACAGAGGTTACGTCGCCGCCGGTGTCATCGCAATTATCCCGCTTTTCACGATTGTCCTCCCACGGCGATCGACAAGACGCCACCGTCGCGTCGGCCCCGAGAGATTTCTCGTCTCGAACCAAACCGAAACGACTACGCGAGACTTTATTATCGTTATTATTGACATCGTTACGTATTTCTTCGTTCGTGACTCGTAATTATTCATCTCGTCCGTCACCCATATACTCGTATATATATAGACAGTCGGTTCGTTCTTTTATTTCTTTCTCATCCGTATTTTTTCGCGTAACGTTATCCCGTGGACAGTGACGACGAAAACGTGTCGGGAGATTCGCGCGGCCGATGTTATCACGTAACGTCACGTAACGTTTTTTCGGACGTGCGTTCGCGTCGTCTTCTCGCGGAGAAACTGCGTTCGGTTGTTTTCGTGTGCGTTGTATAGCAATAAAAAACGAGTAAACAATATTGTCGACGATCGTTAATGATTTCTATCTGTCGTTCGCGTCACGCGGACGATCCTCGTACCTTCTCTTAGCGGATAATTAAATTATTATAATATTATTATTGTATACTATAACTATAATAGTGATGATAATATCGTAGGGTCGAGTGTTTTTGTGGTTTTTTTTTTTCTCTTCCGGAATTCAATAGTTAGACGTTATTAGAGTTTATCGCGATCCGCGTGCCGCGGGATATACGACATTATGATATTTCGCGTCACGACGGCGACCGTTGCGTTCGCGTTCCCGGCCGGCAGACTCTCCGCGCGTCGGTCGGGAGCGCGCGTTCCTTCGTCGTCGTCGTCGTCGTCATATTTTTTACCGTATATCGCGCGGTACCGTTACAGTTTGTTACGTCTTCGGACGGGTAAAACGTGTCTACGACACGCGTTCGACGGGTTCTCTCCTGTCGCGCCGACGGGGTCGAACCGATCGTCCGTTTTCATATTTCACATCATAAGAAATACAGTATCGACCGACGAACGGACATATTGTGACGTATAATCTTATTGTTAGACTTATTATAACGATGTTTACGTACGATTTACTATAATACTTTATAGGCTAATGCATTTTTACGTTTCTATGTGTACTATCTAGTTTACGTGACGTTTTATATTTTGTAAAGACATTTTGTAGCGTGTTTCTCAAACATTATTGTTCATCATGTGGATTGTTGTAAGCAAATGTTTACTATTTATTATTATTATTATTATTATAATATTATAAAATATATGAAAATCACATAGTTTGTTTTGGTTTGTTCGCGTGAATTCCGTACTACTCATATTGGCGTGAAAAAAAAAAACTACTACTGCTGTACTGTGTTTTATATTTATTGTGTTATTTGTGTTTTTTTAAATAGTAGTCACGTGTAAGACAAAAAAAAAGAAACTAAAATGATTACAATGTCACCCGATGAGTTTTTAGATTTTTCCATTCGGTTAGTTTTGTAATTGGAAAACATTTTGGCAAGACGTCATATTGTATTATTACATCATTGATAAGTATTGTATTCAATGTTTAAGGTCTGGTTCTAATATTTAATTATATCTAATTTAAGGCCCTAAATAGTGGACTATTTAATTTTACGTATTTTAAATAACTATGTACATTTATTCTGTGTTTTTCCGTTTTTAAATTCTAAACACTCGTGTGTATGGACTTCAAACTTAAAAACTATTATCGTCTTATGAGCGCGTTTAGTCAAAATTGTCACGTTTTTGTGCCGTACTTACTTAACAGTGTTTCTTATATTTATTTAATCTTACAGTTTCCGAATTAGATTTTCAAACAGATTAAAGAATTTAATTGCAGTTTCACAATTCAACTTTTTGAGGTATATTTCAATAAAATATCACAGACTATTTTAAAGCGTATACAACCGATTTATTTCCCAAAATTGTATCATACACCCGAAATATGACTTTGTAAGTATAGTATACTAAAACACAACAGGACTATTTATGTTCACGACATTTATATTATGTTTAATAAATGTTCGGTAAAAAAATCCTATACGTTTAAATCACATGTACTTAAAAAAAACCGTATTAACACGTATCAATAAAAATACGTTTTAACGAATACGATAACGGATAAAAGGTTAATAATGTGTTTAGAAATTACAATCACCAAGTGTATATGTTGACCGGGAACAAAGTAATGACGGAATGAATAATGGTCGTTTTACCAAAATGCCAATATTTGTCACGATACCGAATATTGCCCCTTTTATCCTCATACATTGTAAATAATTCATCGATTTTAATTTTACATTTTAACTGTTTCGTTCTTAAGTTATTGGCCTCACTTATCGATTTACGATTATGTAAAATAATATAAATTAATCTATTATAAATAGAAGCCCTTTATTTGTGTGTACGCGCATAACTCGAAAAGTACTCGGTGGATTTCAGTACGGTTTTCTCTAACGGATTGGCCAAGTCTCGGGGAAGGTTTAAAGCTATAGAACATCTCGAACATTCGACCCCCAATGGAGTTAAAAGGGTGAAATTTGAAAAAATTCGTGCGACGCGTTCGTCTCGCCGATCAAATAATGTTGTCTGTTCGCGAGTGCATCGCGACGAGGTGCATTTGAATCGAATCGCGCACAACATAAAAGCAATAATTAAAACGCGTGGTGTGAAAAATCTTCGGGACCATTGTTATGTGACGCGGGACGACGGCCATAGGTGTTGTGTTTACGCTGTTTACAATAGTCGTAACAGCCGCTAAATAATTACTAAAAAAAAAAACCCCCCCCCCTCGATTATTAATTAAATTATTGTACTGTACGCGCGTGCCACCTATCGCGATCGTTCCATTGTGAACGAAATAATGGCGTCCGATTAAATCTCGTTTACGGGTTTTCAATACCATTCGACAACGACGCCGTCGCATTATTATAGTACGGTTTTATGGTTTGGAATTTTTCCAAAAGTATCCGGGAAAAAACGCACGTGGTTTTTTTAACGTAAATGTACAATAACGATCGGGGCTCGGATGTATTATGTGCACTTGAAATTAATCGAATTCGTACCTTTCGCATTTATGTACTAAAAAAACAACCGAACGTGCACTAAAAAAAAATAAATACTTTAAAAAACACACACACGCACACGATAAACATTAAAACGGGCGTTGGTTTACTACAAAAACGATTAGTAATTCTTTTCCCTTACAAGTTCAAAAAAAAAAAAAGAAAACAATAATGTTCTCAATAAAATTAGGGATTTTTTTTATATATTTTATGAACAAATTTATAATATAAATTATTAAAATAGTTAACATTTATTTATTTTTTAATTCGACTATTATAGGTATTATATTACGGATGTAGGAAACAATGATTTTGAAAATTTAGTTCGTCGTCTTTGCTGATGGAATCCGGAGTTGGGTCCCAAACACTGGATGTTAATCGCATATAGTATATGTTGGTTGTGGTGATTTTTCCAGTACTATACTAGTTGGTTTTGTTTATTTTACATTTATGACCACCATAATGATTTACATTATAATGACGAATGTATTTTAATATGATTAATCATCGAAGAACGTTTTTCGGACGACGCGATGATTTTTAAAATTTGTAATATTTCTTTTGTGTTCAGAGTTCAACAAAACAAACAAAATAATCCGGTTGTTATTGTAACACCGCTTGACAAGACGATAGGAGTGAGGTGAAATCGATTCGAACGAAGATAAAGATAGTTGGTTTTCAATCTCTGCCGTTTTGGTCTCGTTCGAATCGTCGTCTGAAATACTTTGTAATTTTGTAAGAAGTATTGTATAAGTACGGTGATGGAAAATAACCACCTTTTAATGCAGGTAAATCTATTCCAATTTCGTCCTTTTATCGTGTTAAAATGTCGTTAATCGCGCAATTTTTTCAGCTTTATGGCACCGGGAACAGACGTTATTCGTATGTTTTTCGTCGCCTCAACAAAAAACATACAAGTAGAAACAGCCACTGAATATAATATGATATCAATGGTCAATAATCGAGTTTTTTTCATTCCAAAATAATCATCACGAAACACGTTTGGTAGTCGATATGTTTATTTAGTTTATTGTTTTTTTTGCTACATAAGTAAGTTGTAATATTAGGTAATAGATTGTAGAAGCTCTGAAAAAAATTCTTTCCAAGCACAATATGAAATTTTATTTCGTTTTATTTTATTTTGTTTTGTATTGTTAAAATTATTTTCATAAAGTCATTTTATTTTATTTTAATGCATGAACTTTAACCCGCGCCACAACTGCATTTCTCAAATACAATAAAATCACTCGGACAAAATATCGGATTGTGAGAAAACAATTGAAAAACGAATTGAAAGCGAACATAGTTTGGCGTTGTTGCGGTATTGTGTGCACGAGGGAGAATTTACGTAACAGGTATTTGGCAATAATTATTTCAATTATTCGGGCAAGTGTACATTTCGACCGTTCAATGATGCTTCCACAATGTTTGAGATATTTTCAAAAATAACTTTACACTTCGTTAGACCTATATATTTTTCGTTTATCTTATAATACACCGTGGAGATAAAATGATTGGACAACACGCGAGTGTTATACACAATAATTTAACTCGAGTGTTGTTGCGTTTTAGAAAAAAATTGAAGAAATAGTCGTTTACACGTGGTGGACGTCGAAACACATATTTCGAACGCGCCGAGACAATATTATTATCAACGCGTTACGAGAATAACACACTAAACGGAGGAATAAATAAACAAACACGCCGCGTACTGTGTTAAGGTTTTTATTATAGTTTTAGTCGTTGTAAATCCTTCCGATTTCCAATGATTACACACACAACGGTCGTTACAGTGGCGACATATTATAATATCGCGCGACGACGCCTTAAATTCTAAAATAATAACAATAATATTCATGAGAAACGGCGGCGGCGCACGTTCAGTTGTATTTGCTCCGTATTATGTCGACGGCCTTCTCGGCGACCATGATGCAAGGTATGTGGCTGTACGCGCTGGTGATCATCGGCAAAACCGACCGGCCGACCACGCGCAAATTGGATACGCCCAACACGTTCAGATCGCCGTCGACGACCGCCTCCGGGTCGGTGCTCGGTCCCATGCGACACGAGCCGGCGGTGCTCGACGTGGTCGACACCATGTACTTGAGCAAGCATTCCCAGTGGTCGTCGGTCTTCTCGTCGTACTTGGCGCAACCGTCCAGGTCGATGCCCTCCAGCCGCGCGTTCACCAGCCTCAGCCCGTCGGACGTCTCGATTTTCGTCAGCTGCTTGATGGCCTCCAGCAGGCTCTTCACGTCCTGCTTGTCGGTCAACATGTTGCCGATGACGATCGGACTGTCCAGCGGGTCCTTGCTCCGGAGCAATATCTTGCTGGCGCTCTTCGTGTTTATCAGCGCCACGGTGAATATGGAAATGGCGCGCTCGGCGTTCAGCTTGGCGTACACCGACAGCACGCCGTCGCTGAATCCGAACATGGACTTCAGCTGGCACAGCTTGGACGGCGTGTTCTTGGGAATGTAAAACTGATGCACCTCGATGTCGGCGTACCCGGACCCGGACATGCCGGTGTTCAAAAAGCCGCCGAAGCCCAGACCCTTCGGAGCGCTCAACGGCCCGGAACGTCTGGCCAGGTATTTGAACGCCACCTCGTCGTCCGTCTGGTTGCAAACGAGCGGCTTGTCGTACGACACGACGAAACCGGTGAACACGGGCGAGATGAGCAAGTTTTGTCCCACTTTCAGGTCCTTGAGCACCGGCACGCCCATGGCGGACAAATGGCTTTTGGGCCCTATGCCCGAGTCCATCAATATTTTAGCGGAACCCACGGCGCCCGCGCTGACCAGCACCTCCTTGCGGGCTCTCAGCGTTAGTGTCTGGCCGTATTTCGTCTGGATCTCCACTCCGGTGGCCGTCATCGTGTCCTTGTCGATGATGACTTTTTTCACCGTAGCGTATTTCACGACTTTTAAGTTGTCGCGTCCGAACACCGGGCCCAAATACGCCTTGGCGGTGTTGACCGACCTGCCGTTCTTTATCACTCCTTGCATCGAGACGAAACCGACCTCGATGTCTTTGTCGTTGATGTCTCGCGCTTTTTTGCACCCGATGTGCTCGAACCCGGAGCATATGAGTTTCTCCAATACGGTCACTTCGGTTTTTCGGAAACTGCTGACCGGCAAAAGGCCGCACGTCCCGTAAATAGTCGTGTTCGTCTCGGTCTTCGTGACGGATCGAGTTTTTTCCACTTTTTTGAAATAAGTTTCCGTTGTGCTGTACGACCAAGTTTCCAAGCCTTTTTTCACAAGAGCGTTGTACATTTTTTCACTGCCCCTGACGTAAAGATGAGCGTTGGTAGTACTGCTGCCTCCCAAGCACCTGCCTTTGTGCAGTTTAAGATTGCCACTGGCTCCGAATCCAGTCGTACTGTCCGGCTCCAGTTTGTACTGCCAGTCCGCGACGCTGTTCAGAGTACGGTCCCAAAGGCCGGGGATCTGCGTGACGGGGAACGGGTCACCGCCGGCTTCGACGAGCAACACTCGGAAGTTCTCGTTTTCGGATAGTCTGTTCGCTAAAACGCAACCCGCGTTACCGCCGCCGGTTATAATGAAGTCGAACTCTTCTCCGTCGGTGACGAAACGAGTGCTGTCTCGGGGATATACAATGTCGTCCATGAGCGTGTAACGTTGGTAGTCCAGTTGGTTCAAGACTTCTCCGATTATTCCGACGGAATTCATGCCCTTGTCGAATCTGTACTTGCGGAACGTGTTCAAATACTCGTACACGGACACCTCGTCGTCCGACGTGTCGTCGTCGTCGTCATCGTCGTCGTCGTCGTCATCGTCGTCATCGTCGTCGTCGCTGCCCTCGTTCGATCCCCGACCAATGTCCCTTCGCACACTCGTTTCCGATACGCCGTTGTAGGCGACTTTTTTTACGCCCACGCTTCGCTGATGCGTCACGTTGACGGTTTGTTTGTTGATCGATTTCACTTCTTTTTTAGTGTAACCGACGTTTTGCTGCACTCCGTCGACGCCGGTATATGCCGTGCCGACGACGTTTCCGCTGACACTCCTTCCCGCGACCACGTTGACGTTGCCCGCGGTGCTCTTGCTCACTACTTTCGTCGCACTACTATGCTTGTTGACGACTTGGGTTTTGAATCGTTTAGTACCCTCGTCGTCATTGTCATTGTTGTCGTCATTGTCGTTGTTGTTGTCTTCGTTGTTGTTGTCTTCGTTGTTGTTATCGTCGTTGTTGTTGTCGTCGTTGTTGTTGTCGTCGTTGTTGTTGTCGTTGTTGTTGTCGTCGTCGTCGTTGTTGTTGTCGTCGTCGTTCTCAGACGATTTACCGCAGCCCGATTTGTCGGAAGAGCTCGTCGACGAGGTGCCGACCACCGCGGTGCCGACGCTTTTAACGTGTTTCGTCTCGGTCTTTTGATGACTGACGTGGCCGATCTGACCGACGACGGTCTTGTCGGCCGCTACCACGCCGCTCTTATAATTCTTTTCCGTCACCGCCGCGCCCTGGTACGACTGGCCTACACCGTTCGCGCCGGCGTTGTTCGCATAATCTACGCCGTTGCCGCCCACTGTCCCGTATCTGTTGACCCGATGTGACTTGACGTGTCTCACGCTCGTGTACGACCCGCCCGCGCCGCTGCCGACGTGCTGCGCGTTGCCGTAATATCCGTTCGCGTCGACGCCGTTCGCCGCTTGGAACACGTTGTTGTTGGTATTGATCGATCGGCTGACGGTCGCGCCCGACGAGCTGACGGTAGTGCCCGACGAACCTACTCCGACGCCGTTGTACGACGAACCGACGCCGTTGTACGACGAATCTACTCCGTTGTAAGACGAACCTACTCCGCTGTACGACGAACCGACGCCGTTGTACGACGACGAATACGAAGTGACGCCGCCCAGGGTCGACACGGTGGTCGCAATGAGTCCCAGACGGACGGCTTCTTGTTCGGTCAGCAAACGCGTCGTGGTCGTGGTCACGGTGTTCGCCACGTATCCGACCGGTATGGCCAGCAAGACGTTTCCGTTGGCGCCCAGCGTGCTGGCGGTGGTTATCGTGCTGGTGCTGTGCTGGAACGTCCTCTGGAAACCGTCGTTGACCGACCTGCCCGCGACGGCACCGGCCACGACGGTCCTGCCAGCGACGAGTTTGCGCCGGTGTACCGTCAGCCCGGTCTTCTGTACGGACTTTTTGATTTTCCTCGTCAGCGTGCGACTCTGCACGAACCGTTTCAGCTTTCGCGTCGAACAGCTGTCCCGGAACTTGAGGTCTTCGTTGCTGTCGTCGTCGTCCTCGCTGCTGTCTTCGGCCGAGTTCGCTTCGATTTTCTTCAGCCGCGTCTGCAGGTCAAGTATCGAGCTCTGCGAACTCACGGCCGCGCCGAATTTCCCCGACGTTTTCACCGTGGTCGACGACGAGCTGGCCGAACAGATCGACAACTTTTTCTGTCTCGGTTTTTTCCAGTAACACGTTCCATTGCAAAGCCTGCAACAATAAATATATTACAGCGTACAATAAGCTTCGTTTCGATTTCACCCGACAGTAGCCCGCCGCCCCGTATCTTTTCGTTTTTTTTTTCCGCGTAATATTTCTCGCGTTATTTATTTTTTTTTGTCACGTACATGCCAATCGATAAATTTAATTAATTTACATTTTTCACATTTTTTTTTCCTACTATAAAAATACATTGCAATAAAATACCTTCAATTTTTCGATTCGTTAATATGTTTAAATTTAATTTCCAATTAGGTGTGACAAAAACACGTTGAATCGTTTTTTTTCTTTATTATTATTATTAATGATAATTAAAAATTAAAAATAGCAATATCAAATAGTTGCATGTTATTGTCATTTATTCAACGAACAGCGTTTATGTTTTTTATTTTAATAATAATTTACATTACCGAGTAGATTGAAAAAAAAAAAATGTTTACAAAAAGATAATTTATTAATTATTATTTTCATTTTATTTTAGTATTTTAGTATTTTATCATACACAACCCAAATTATGAGAATTCTAACGTTTGTTTTAAACCATAAATCGTATTATTAATTTTATAACACTCACTAACGCCTGACAAGGCGTTTTAGATTTAATTTAAGAGAATGCAGTGTTAACGAATAAACACGTTCATAACTTTTGTCGTTCAACATTGGTAACGAGATGTGAGAATAATAATGAAAATTAAAATATTTAAACCGCGGAACGGACGATGATTTTGAAATCATTGGCGTTGAATTTTATAATCTAATTTAATGAATATTCGATCACTGATAATAATATTGTCGTCAATATTTATCCAACGTAGTAGTACTTATTAATGATTTCGGAAATGATTTGAGTTTAATTTTCAATACGCAAGTCAAAAACTTCGAATCTAATTCAATCATACTTCAAACGCAATGTAATACAGTTTCCCTCGGACGATATTCGGGTAACGATTTTCCATCGAATTAGACGATACGTTGCTCGTCTACGGCCGGAACCGACTTTGTTTCACAATGATAACTACGCGATTCTTTTAAAATACAATTAACATTGGGAACAGCGATAATTCGCGTTCTAAACGAGCCGTTATAACGATGAGGTAAAGTCGAGTCGCGTTTAATAATTTATACTCACTGTACAGCCAAGCAGACGATGATCAAAGACCGGAGCAAATGGAACATTGTCATTTTTTTAGGATGACAACACTTAATACTCGCAGACGCTGGCGTCGCGGGTATTTATAACGCGTTGCCGAATTAAAAGTAATTATTTTAACAGTTGTGCCGTACGCAAATCGCGCGTACATAAGTAAACATGTCCAGTTGGCGGGCGTCGACGGCGAAAACGGGACGAAAAATAATAAAAAAAAAAAATAATAAAACAACAACAAGATTAATGTGCATCATTAAACTTGCATCGATCGAACGAGTGATTAATGTGTTTTATCAGGTTTTCGCGACGGTTGTCGCGCGTGGAAAAACAACAGTTTTGGTCAAACAAATCGGTAATAGTTATTATACGCCGCCGGGGTGTCGTGTAGTTACCGATCGGCTCGGATTTTCAAACCGAACGGGTAAACAATAAACAGGACTTTATGTGAAAAAAAAAAAAATCAACAAAGCGGAGCGATCGAATGTTTAATTGATTCGTCCGAGTGAAAACGAATTATGACCAGTCCACTGACCATTTGCCGTAGGCGCGCGCGCGTGTTGGAGCACACCGTCTCGGATGTGAAATACTTTTCGAAAGTACTTCAAATACATAGTCCGAGTATTCACAAAAAGAATCGTGTTCGGAATACGAATTCCAACTGCCTCATAGCATTCCGAATATGTTTTTGAATACTATTATTGGTTTGGTTTTGTTTTGTTTTTTTTTTTCAGATAAATACAACGAAAAGTCGAGACTTTATTAAAAAACTTCTCGAGCACTCGTTACACAATCGTGTCGACCGTCATCAAACGATATCGCGGCAAAGTGAAATGACCAGCAGCACGAATCGGCGCCGAAGTAACGTCAAAAAAAAAATAAAAAAATAGTCGTGTTTATAGAAAAATCAAACAAAAGCGGTTATTATTTACACTGAAAGCCGAACCAAAAACAATCGATATGGCCGTGCTTTAAAAAGTGTATTTTTTTCCATAGAATAAAAATGTTTTTCAAAAGTATTCGCAATACGTCTTTATAAAACGCAATATCGTACGTTTACGTTGCGAATACTTTATTCGGAACACTACCCGAGTTTGAGGCGCATAATGTGAATAAATGGGTTTTTTTTCTTTCGTTTTAACGTTAAACATGTACTTTTGGTCGTCGTGTCGACGGGGGGAATAACTCGCGTCTAACACCCCGAACGCAAAACGGGATCGATAATATAAATATATAATATAGTAACGGTTTTAATAATTATTATCATGTCTTTGCTTTTCCTCCGCGCGCGTTGGACGACGTCGTCGTGTGCCCGACACGTTATCGGCGATCTGTTCGTTTTTCGGGTAATATGTATTGTCATCGGCAACAACGTGGTCTCGCCGCGTGCGCGTTTTCCCACGGCCAGCGTTTTCGACCAAACGTTTACCGCCGGGCTATCATATAAATATAACGCAGGTATAAAGTATGTTATTATGTATAGGACGCGGGTAGCGCGCCGCTGACAGTCGATAAAAACAACGTCGTAAATTACGCGCAAACTAAATCGCGCGCGGCCAACGTAGTCCGCGTGAAAACGCGCGCTCGTTTTCGGCACAAAAGGTAATCGTAAAGTTTTGCTTTCGTCCCGGGAAAATCGCGACGCGAAGTCTAGTCGCGTGCCCGGCGCTCGAGCTTATCGCGGATGGGTTAGGGGCGCGATCTAAATTCGCCTCTGCTCAAAACGCGCTCCGTTAAAATAAAAACTCATATTTATTTATTTTCGATATTTTTAACCGTGTCGTTTGATATAAATACATATAATATATTAATTCGTGTTGAGAAATCATAAACTTTCAACACTATTTATACTGCCATTAATGAAACCTAATAATCAGAATAGTTTAAATAGCTTAGACCAGCGTTTCTTAAACTTTTTTATCCGTGGAACCCTTTTTGACGTCCATTTTTATCGTAGAACCCCTACTTTGTTTTTTAGCTTTTAAGCTTTTTTAGGATTATTTGCAAAAAAAAATAATATAATTATTTCATACACAAATATTGTGTTAAAGGTAAAAAATATGCTTTAGTTAGACATTTTTAAGTAATTTTCTTGAAAATTTTGAAAAAACTACTTAAGCTTCGCGGAACACACTTTAAGAAACGCTGGCTTAGACCACAATTAAATAACATAATATAAAAATTATTCGTCGTCGAAATAAAAAGAAATTATTATTAAATAATTCTGAAACGCACACGCATAAATTAGTTTCTAGTCTTTTGCGGAGGAGGTCAAACTATTTCAACACATAAAATAAAACATGACAGCTTTAGTGGTGAGACAAGAGAGCTGGAATGCTCTTGAAATAATGAATTATTCTTTATCTATTCGTATTTATTTTTATTTGAAATTCGATAATTTAAACGTCTCTCCGAATAAATCAATATAAGGTTTAAGTAATAACAGTCGTGAAAACTTAGTTTGTCTCGTCTACGACGATAGAATAAAAAATTAACAGATGTCCAAACGGCAAGTAGCCGTGTCCAAAGTTCAAAAACAAACAAAAGACTCCGGTTGCTACCGCTTATACTATCTGTGGTATAGTTCGCAACAAAAATGTTATTTTTTTAAATTCCATTATTTCAAAGTGAAATTATTACTAAAAAAACAAGTCATTTCACTTTTTCTTTCTTTTTTTTTCGTACATTTAATTGTTTTTACACATAAATAATTATAACTATTCGTAGTGTACGTATTTAAATGTTCAACATTCCTTTTATCAGTTAGGATTCAGTCATCGTTTTATACATACGAGTATTATTATGACTGATCAGTAAAAATAAATCGTAATACGTAGTCTGTGATGTTGGGAAAAAATTATTTAAATTTTTAAGCTTTTTAGTTTTAATCAGTTCACCGACACAAAAACAAAATCATATTTTTGCCATCCAGTAAAAACAATCGTGATTTTTACACCACCTTAAACGTATAACAATCGAACAGATCAGTTAATCAGTAGATACCTAATTATAACAATGTAGGATGGTTCGTTATGAATGTACATAATTATGTAACAATAATAATAACAATAGATACGCGTGTTTGCGCGAAATCGGAATAAATTAAAGTTTACGTCATTCCAATGCTGCGTGGGTAACACGGCAAACGAAAGCCGAAGCTGCTGGTGCCGCCACCCGACCAACGACAGCCGAGCTGCGCGCGCAGTTGTTCGCGTGACGCACAAAAGCACAACAGACGACGTTGCGTCGCGTGCAGACTGATCAGTCTAGTGTCGACAGCGGTTCGGAAAGTTCCTCTCGGTTTTAACGTCGCGGTTTTTATTTTTCTAATAATGTCGTCAGTTATTGTGTTATTATATTTTATTTCGTCGACGACTGATCAAACTCTTAATCGTGACTTTTGTATCCTGTTTACTACACACTTCGTTTCACAGGCCAATACGAACAGCAGACCGTAAGTAGTATCGTTTATATTTATTTACAGTCAGTAGGACTGCTTCCCCGATATTTTTCACGAGGTAGGAAAGTCGTGATTTTTGCACCAGAAACGTATAAAAATCGTATAGATCAGTCATTCTGTTCCTATTTAATTATCACGATAAAACCTCTATTTTTTTTTTTATTGCCGTCGTGATAATTATTCGTAAACATTTCCATCGAGCTCATTTTTATTTTCAAAAATATCTGTTGTTCAATTGAATTAAATTTCAAAAAAACCTATTAATTTTTATTGTTTTATTAATTTTTTTTAATTTTGTCATATTATTATTAACTATTCATCTATAACACTATAATACCTAATTACCGGTTAGAACAATTCGTACGAGTTATTTTACTATTAATCTCTTATTCGATTAAAATCGTGTTAACGATTCGTTTATTTCCGGTGGTTTTTTTTTTTTTCGTAACAATTTGCTACCCCGGCGGTTAAATCAGTGATATTAATCGTAAAATATGGTTTGGATTATTGTAATATTTTAATTTTATAGATACTTCGTAAAATACTATAACTCTGTCAACTCGTCTAATATATAATATATAATTTATCGTAACTCGTAAAAGTACACCGAGGGCACCGCCAAAAACAATAACTCACCAAGTAATATATTAAAATATTATCTATTATTCTATTAATAATTGTCTATCGCAGTCGTTTTCAATATCGCATTGATTTTAAAGTAGCCGCATTATGTGTTTTTGTAGTCGGGTAGGGTTTGTATGAGTATGTTTACACGGACGGTCTTTGTACAACGTACCCCTTACTTACGCGTCATCTATACGAGCGCCCAAAGTCTATCTATAATTACATACAGCGTCGATTAAACAACCCCCGACGTACATTTATCATACGTCATCTCTTGTCGTTATATTTTTTCTTCTTCCGAGTTTCATTTGGTTTTTCCATTCGTTCAAATAAATCTCATATAATATCCGTGACATTAGTGACTACACGTCTTCAAGCGTCCCCCTCCCCCCCGGACTTTGGAGACTTAAATTAACGAGGACGCATAATCTCACCTTAAATAAGACTGGGAACTCTGTCCTCCCCCGTCCCCCATCCCCTCTCGACCGATTATTATGCGACCGGCTGTCCATAAACTTGACACGGTCGTTTTCTCCGTCATAGTGGAATCATAAAAGTATACGTACGCGTCTTCGCGCGGAAGATACTTATCACGGTGTTTTAATTAAATTTAATGAGGATTTTTTTCCCGACTAGATTCGAAATCTAATACGTTCGTTATTTCGTAAACACTCGAAACGTTCACACATTTCCTTTCGGAAAACCGTACATTAGTATATTACGATAATAATATGTATTATATATTCGACACGTACGCATTATATGCGTTCTATTATTTTTCGACGCGCGTCGACTTATGACAACAGTGGTCACTGGCGAGGACCGGGACTGATTTGCCGTTTTGACGTTTGGATCGATATATATATATATATTTCGGCATTCCGAATTACTTTTAAAATACACTCCCGCCGACATATTACGCGTATAGATGTATCTCGGAGATAACAGTTTTTTCTAATAGTTCGTCTCGCGTTATCCAAAACGGCGGACGCTTATATAACATTATGTATATTAGGTTTTTACCGGTGTCTCGGTGATTATGTAAAATACTAAGTATTTAAAAAATAAATAAGTCTTATTTTCGTATAAAAAAAAAAAAAACACCACGTCGGTTAATTACTTTAGTTCATCGACGATGTGTACCCACCACCTGAAATGGCAAAAAAAAAAAACTCGAAACGCGTTTTAATATGATTTGATTTTTATTCGAGATTGTGAACGGCCGAAAGAATTCTGTTTAAAATACGTGTCTATCTCACACGTTTCCTTTTCGCGTAACGCTTATATTATTAAACTATAATAGGCTTAACGCCGGTTTATTTTTCTATTCGAATGTAAATCGTCGCAGCTAGTTTTCAACAAAATAACATAATATCGCTCGCGTTTGGATAAACCGATGAACTAATTATAGAATCTCTCTGTTATGCGATGTTTTCGCCGTGTCGAAACTTTAAAATACAATCGGTATTGTTTTAACGGACAGTGATATTGTACAGGGCCTTAGACGCGGGGTTAGAGGGTTCGAATCCCCCTCCACCGCCCCTTACAACAGAGAAAATGTGCAAAATGTATTTTTAAAAATATTTAAAACTACTAAATAATTTGTAAAAATATGCTTTAAAATATATACGTATATTAAATTAAATATATTTCAGAGTGTTTTCGTTTTATTTATTAAAACACCTAATAATAAAATATTAAATGGTAGAATATAATATTATCTACAGCCGTCGTCCATGATTATTGGTTATAAAAATAAGCTCTTTCGTGTTTCGTCTACGGGTCACGTTGACAAATCACTATAATACTGTGTGACCTAACCTACCGTAGACATAATATTATATGGCTATAATAAATAGACAATAAAAACTATCTGACTGATAAAACCGAGAAAGTTTGATATTGTAATATATAAATATATTTATATAATATACAATATCAAAATATACCCGTTTTTCGAATTTTTTTTTTTTTTTAATTACTATAGTTACATTTACTGACCCCGTGTTGAATTCCTGTCTAAGGCAGTGATATTAAATATCGACCGTTGTGTTATTACGAGCGTAACGAGAATAGTGACCAATTACCGGTCAACGCGTTTCATTTTTCCTCTTCAATAACGACATTATATTATACATTCGATTAAAAAAAGTATTATTTTTGTTTGATCGTGAAAAGAAAAAAAAATGATTTGACGGACCGATTATTCTACTCTGAACCATATTTTTCTTCGATTTCTCGACTAAATTATTTAAAAAGTATTAACCATTGGGTATCGAATACAGAGCGTATAGAATATTTAATGACACTATATTGTTTTTAGATTATAAACTTTTGAATTATGGACGCATTTTGTTGATTATTCGTTTGCATAATAGTAGTTGCTTTAGACATAGTAACGGGTACGTTTTTACATCGATCGAAAGTATTGACGATTCGAATTTACCGAGCTTAAATTATTAGTTTTGAAATTGCACTGACGCCGACGAGTCACGCATCACACGATTGTCAATTTGTCATCTCTCTTATAACGCGGTATTAGTCGGTAACCATGGTGACGTTTTTTCCACCGACCAGATAAACTCTGAGGTCCCGTTTTTCAACAATATATATAAAACCTTCACGGAAATACAATTCAAACGAATGGATTGATTTTCAATAATCTAATCGGGTTTATTTTGTATTCACTCGTCGAGATCCGCCGAGCATCCATCGCTGCGCCGAACGCGTAATATAATACGATGTCAGTCCGACTAGATAAAAACAAAAATCTTGTAATCACTCTCGGATTTCGTTTTTTTTTCGCGCAAACCGCGAAACGTTTGAATCTGTAGGAATAATTACAAAGACGATATTTTACGCGGTCGATAAAGGTACGAGAAGTTTTTATTTTCGATTTTAATCGATCGAAACAACAATGTCGTCGTTATTGATCATTAATATATTATGTAATCGTTAATTTCACGCACGTTGCGAATTTTCCAGACTTTCAAGCTTGTTTTTCATAAGCTCGTTCTCGTTCTTGTCTTTTTTCATTGTCTTTTTTCCAGCCGAAACAGTCCAACTTTCAAATATCTCGACTTTAATAATCAACGTCACGTACACGAACGTTAATCGTCGATTATATTATGTACGTCAGGTACGAACGTGACGAACCGTTATACAAATAACCGTCTACGTTACCGTTTTCAAATAGTTTAATTGGTTTTGTTTTATAGCTTTAGAGAAAACATAAAAGAAAAAGAAAAACCGGCGACGTAATTAAATCTGTGAAAATGAGATTCGCATAGACGAAAATTCGACGGCAGCGGCGGCGGCGTTTTCTTCGAAATCGTTCGTTATATGAGTTTACGCGGAAGATATCGTTTGTGACGTTTCAGACGTACAAAGTCGACGGACGAACTGTTTGAAAACTTGAAAACTCTTTCGATTGACGGGCACCGAAAAACTCTGACGCTCGTTTCACATTTTACCGGATTTTCAGGTATGAATTTCAGAATAAATTCGATGGGGGGGGGGCGATTAAAATCCCAACGGTCGATCGGTACGTTTCGGTTCGCCGTCGGGCGCTCTGTGCACGCTCCGAAAACGGCGACCGTGCGACGGAATCGAATTTTTTCGGCGCGGTTATTGTGATATTTCGCCCGGCGATATTTACGCGAGCGTGCGCGGCGATTTTAACAATACGAAAACGAGTTTTAGGCGGACGCGCGTATCCATTGTATCGTCCGTCATAACACACGTATAATATTACACCCGTGTTCGTTAAATTCGTTGTTTAAACGTTCCGCGTTCATAATTTGATTTGGTGCCCATAATAACAACAACGCGTACAATATGGTTTGATAGTAGTCCCACGGCGTGTGTTGTATATCATATTATTATATAAATTTCGAGCACATCCTGTGAACCTTATTTTATTTTTTTATCTATCTCGTAAACTGTTGCAGGATTTACACCTCACTGATCTCGCACATCCGTGAAAAGTCATCCACTCCTATGTGTGTGGCTATGTAATGTATATATATATATATATATATAAATGTATATAGCACAGAGTCGGTATCCCCTATTTCACGTCGTTATTTCGTCGAGTGGAAATAATGCATTTCGTTCTCATTAGCCGGGTGCGTTATTACCGACACCGCAGTATTGTGGCGGTCCGATTTTCAAATCGCTCGTTCGATTGTAAAATTAAAAGTCGAAAAAACGGTACAATTAATCGCGTTGTCGAGTGAGGTGAGAATTTAGCGGTTTTTATTTTCGGATAGAGACGATGGCCGACCACCGTGTTCCGTCGTCTCTATCTGAAGAAAACGATCGTTTCGACCGAGCCCCTCCCTACTCCTCGTGTACGCGCGCGTACCGGACGAATAATAATTAACGCTCGACGTCGCATAGTATATTCTTCGTTAGTTGCTACTGCCGATATCGCATTTGGGATTATATTATTATTATTTAATCGCTCGCGTTCAATATACGAACTAATCGAAAGAAAAAGAAAAAAGTTTTCTCCGCGAGATCACAATTTATATTATATGAATAAAACATATTTAAGAGTACCCCTCCCACCTATACGGTTTTCTATTTTGTAAAACGAGCGCGGGCGTCGGACATTGTTTCGTTTGTAATTCTTATGGAATTTATAAAAATTTTTAAACGGAGAAAGTTTCGATTGAATAAATTGCGATACCCGCCGCAATTATCATTATTATTGATAAACGAATGAGTAAATGCGCGGTACGAGTGGTTGCGTTATTAAACCATTGTATTGTATTCGCGCAAACAAATTTAAATGTCTATTATATGTTTGCGTAAAATATTAAAATAATAACGAACGAAAAAAAAAATTACAATAACAATAAAAAAGAAACAACAAACTGACACGAATATTATGTTACAACAACATTGAGTAGGTATGTGGAACGTATGTAATGAAGCGTGTAGGCCCAATTTTACGACACATACCTATGCAACGCGTGATTTAGTGTACTGTTATAAAAATTTGCGAGATTTTTTTTCTTCTACACGCGAGTTTTTAATGTTAATACGTATGAAGGAAAAATGACGTATTATAATAATGTATTAAAAAAAAAGAAAAGAAAAAAAAGATTGATTATTTTTAAAAGTAGCCGAAAAATAAAATAATAACAAATAAATAAATATCTTAACACGGTTATTATTTTCGCCGTAAACGTAAAGAATTAAATAACGATAAAAAAATAAACGCCAATAATCTAGATCGTTATAATATCGTATGTGCGTTTTCGATAAACGATTCGAATCTTCTTACAGTTTAAAACCATAAAACGAGAACGAGTTCGTTCTTGGACGGACGTTGAAAAAAAAAAAAATGACCATGGTAATAATAATAATAAAAAAAACAAAAACGATCCGAAAACAAACTCGCGTCTTCTGGCGTCGCAAACACATCGTCGGTCCGACGATATTGGATGGTATGATATAGGTGTATCGCTCGCGCACGATTTTTTTGTGTCGACCGACCGACGGACGTTACATAAAGTCACCTCACGTCGCAGCGGAACGCGTATGACCAGCTGCACCGGGTAGTTTCTTGACCCAAGAGAAAACACGCGTCACAATAGTCTGCGACGCGACCGCACGTCGTCGTCGCCGTCTTCTCGTCCTGGAAAAAGTAATCACAGGTTGTGTAAAAAATAAATCGACGAGAGGTAAAAATAATAAAAGAAAAAAAAAACATAAAATAAAAACGCTGGTAGACGAGTGGATGATATTGGTTTCTTTTCACGAAAAACCGTCGAATCGACAGGTCGTTTAATTAATGATTTTAATAATTAACATTAATAATTCTAAAAATTAGCGTATCTTTTGTTTCGATTTTTATTTGAACGATTGGACGCGCGATTATACTCGTATTATGTCCGTCTTGATTTTAAAAATACAATTAATAATAAATGTACAGTATACAGAGAATTGTATTTCAATTGTTACAGAATTTCCTTACTTACTAGTCACTTGGCCAGTGACTCCGCCCGGTCTCGGGGTGCATCCTAAATATATTTACTTTCATCGTCTATAAAGTATCTATGTTTTTTTCAACTATAGTATCGGTGAGTAAAAAAAAATGTACGAAAGTTCAAAAAGAAAACGCAATCATTTCAACCGAAAGTCATCGTTAATTTAGTACCTAAATAAGACGGAGTACTTCTAAATGTAAGACTTAATGCACATTATACATTTTAATATTATGATACCTGATGACTGTTTTGGGGAATTTTTTTTTTCCCAGAAATTCTTAGCTTCCAACAAGATTTCACGGATCCAATTACACCTACGCACGCACAGAAATCGACAAAATCGACGTTTTGATGGGTATTACTAAAAAAAAAAGAAAAGAAAAAGATGCCTTGTGACATTCGGTTAGTACCTATATTACGTTTTATTATTTAAATCTTAGTTCAGTAGGTCAGACGTATTGGAGGTGTGTTTCTTTGACCATCAAGTACGTATTAGCTTTTGCATGGCCGCCCGTTAGTTTATTTTTTACCGTCTCGTATTAGCCATTTTCGCAATTTTGGAAATGAAAGAAGGCAATAAATAATCGTTGAACGTATTCGAAAAAAAAAAAAAAAAATCCGAAAGAAACGCGCCTCGCCAAAGGAGAATAATAATAATCCACACGAGTCCATTACTATATATCGTACGTATACACTATACATACAATATCGTAGTTATTAATTATTCGTACGTATAGACGACGCGCGACGATTGGATGGTGATTATTTTTGCTAGTAAAACACATTTAATTGGCCATTATTTATGTCATCAAACAGAATGCGTTATTATGTAAAACCAACGGAACGCGTTTCCGTGCAACGTATAAAACACCATTAAAATCATCAACAAAGGGGAAATTTAAACGTTAGATGTCGGCCGGCCGACTCCCGCTCGCGCCGTGAAAGAAGCCCGGGTTTTGCTCTGATTAAATATTAAAATTAAAATTACCATAATATCCGCGCGGAGAGAGAACGTCGAGTAGCACTAGACGACGACTCGCGCGGCCCCGTCGGCGGCGTCCCCGTCGACAATAACGCACAGACGAACGTTCAATCTTCCGCTCATTAGAACATTGTAATGTTACCCGGAATTCTAATCGAATTTTGTGCCGCCGACGACGCGAGAGATAAGCCGCGCGTGTACTTGAGCTTCCCGCGGAGAGAAGCCGTTCGATCTCAAAAGAGAGTACCTCGTACGCGAAAAGTCCGGCTCGCTCGGATGAGGAGGGCCTTTGAAATCGTACCGCAACGCCACGGGGGGGGGGGGAAGGGGGCCGTCGAATTCGAAATCCATTCGATTCGCGAGTCGTTTCGATTTTTTTTTTTTTTGTTCGAAACTCGCGGAAAACATTGACTTTTACGCGATTCAAACTCGCGTGGTTTTTATCGGGGCGGCCTGCGGGGGAATTTTCGTTTTACAAACGTTCGATGAATTTGAAAACGGAGGAAAAACAATGGTAAAAATAACGGTGCTCGGGTAACAACGAAACGACGACGGTGGCGTTTTCAGTCTTCTATTTGACGATGTTTGAAATACGCGCGTGCCCCTAAAATATTATTAATCGTCGCGAATAACATAGCCCCCCGATTCGCCGACAGTTATCATGATAACGTTAAACTATTAAATATGATTATTAAAAATTTATCGACGGATATAACTTCAAATTTAGAAACTGACTTTTAGAAACCACAGCAGTGCTCAATGTTCGTAATCTTCTAACTAATTCTATTCCGGAAAACTTTGCCGAAAGACTCGGACGACAATGACCTAATCTAATTTAAACAACACCGAATCCTTAACCCGAGCCGAAGTGGCATCATTGGATGATTTCCTCCTCACAATACCAAGCTCTATAGTAAATAAATACCATTACGTATGCTTATTGAATTATATATTATGTACAGACTATAGATATATATAAATGAATATAAATTTGTAACAGTCGATAAATATTTTAAAATAAACATAGAAAAAAATAATGAAGTCGTGAAGAGATCCTGCGGATTAGAGAAAAATAATTGAAAAAAGACTTAAAACTACAAACAGATTCGTTAAAAGTCACACGATTATGTAAAATAAAAATTAGTTGTTTGGACTGTTGTGTTGTCAAAACGTATTTTTAATAAGGAAAGCGCAAAAGTCATCAAAGTCTCCGGGCCCTAAATAATATATGTACATAAATAATTACTACGGCGGCGCAGGTCTTTGAATTTCCGGTCGTGAGGAGGGAGTGTTTGAACAACCGTTATCCTTACCCCCGTGAGCGCGTCCTTGTTTCTAATAGTAACCGTTCACTATATCACACCGGTAGGGCGTGTATTCTATACTTCGCCAGAAATTGTGTACTCTACGACGAGGTTATGGTAAAACAAAAAAAAACCAAAATAAATAAATAAAGCGTTTGAAAAATATTCGAAGACTCGTAAAAAGCGTATCCTTTTTTTACAAGACGACGATTCGACGTCGTCAGGAATATATGCTTCGGCCAAAATGTGTTTGGAATACGGACCGAAGATGTGCGCGCGACGATCGTTGACGATAGACGACGACGGGGTTTTGCAAAGCGCGACGATTCGGATTTCCTTGGGCGAACACACTTCGATCGAACAATTACTCAGATACGGAAATAATAATAATAATATATCGTACTCGGTTTGCATTCGAACGCGCGATAATTATCGGACGATTATTTTCATTCATTTTTTTTTTGTTGAAATTACGTCCGGTTTTTTTAATTTTTTTTTTTTTTTTTATTCGCGCGCCACTCGGTCTGTTGTTACGTGTTATTCATAACGCAGCGCAACGATAATACGTGAATAGGCATTATACGTGTACACGTGATGCATTGTGGTGAGATTCTTTTCATTCGTTTCTGTGTGGTGATTTTGTCCTTGAGGTCGTCCATAACGATGCGTGTGATATACTTTGGAATTTTAATGGCTCACGCGTACGGCACACAGAAAACACCTAGAACCCAATGCGAGTAAATCTGCCGTCTGTGACCGTAGGGGGAGTATAAATTTACCTATAAATTTAATTTTGCTCCGACTAAAAATGGAATATCGTAGTTGTCAATAATAATAATAAAAAATAAAACGACCTCGTTCCTAGTGGAATAATTGCGTGGATATAATTATTGTCTATGCGTATAGACAATTATTTAATATTAACGTGCGTTTCGTGCGTGGAAAATTAACGCGATCGAATTTTTTTCACTCGTAGGTCCGAGAATAGTGATCGCGGTGAGTTTCGCCGTTGGGCAATAATCATGGAATTTATTTTAGAACGTTTGAAAAGAAAAACATTTCAAAATTTGCCTGTTGGAAGAACAACATGACGCTCGTTTGAAAATGAAACTCATTTTGATTATCGTTCGATAATCGCCAGACGGCGGAAGATGTTCCATCGAAAGACGAGGGTAAATATATGATTTTTGTACATTTTTCATTACGAAACGAACAAGTAGACCGTTCCGTTAACATCTCCTACACATTGTGTTTAAGTTTTCATATTGTCGTTCATTGTTCGTAGATTACAATACGGTGTTCTGACGAAAACATCGTCGACGTTAAATTAGCTTGTTAATTGGCATTGCTTTTGCTGATAATCAATAGGCAATGCAAATTGAAGGTAAATATTTCAAAACATTTACTAGTTTCTGAAAACAATTAACATTAATCATTTTACCATTATGCGTGTCCTATTGATTCGGGTAACAAACGTTGTGATTTAAAATAAACAACAAATATTTTTTAAATAAAAATTTAAAAATATCTAACAATCATAAAAACTTCTATTGACGTCGATTTACAGACGATCAAATCGAATAGGAAAAGCGATACTTGTAATCCGTTATTTCTCATCAACGGACGAATAATCATCAAGATTTAGTGGGGATTTTATGATTGCCCTAATCGACGTTCAAGGGGATGTGTATAATTGATGAAAATACGCGAAATGTGTTTGCCTTTTTGAGACAGATGCGTTTTGCTATTTTCAGTACTCGCTATTATTGGAGAAGTCAAAAAGTTTCAATTCAAAAATTCAATGTACAAGTAGTTTCACCAGCGAAGCTGTTTTAAGATAAAATCACCAAGGCTAACAATCATTAAAGAAAAGTCTCTGTCGAGTGTGGAGAAATATTGCACGTGAATATCGAGAATTACGGTTTGTTGCACATACCTATTTCGAAAACAGTATATTATTATTATAGTCGGAGTAAAAACTTGAGAAAAGCATATTATAATAATTGTTCGCTGATGAATTCTATTATTTTTACTAGAACAGTAGTGTTTTTCATTAATAAATTGCGGAGAAACTAATTTTTTCATCTAACATTATTGTACGACGAACCGAATAAAGTCTAATAACAAAATAACCCGGAAGACACGACGGCCCGGACGCTGACCTTTAGAACCGAATTTTAAAACACTTTATTATCAAAAGTTAGAATTCGTAATAGCGAGTGATTATAATGACGTTCTATTTTTAAAATAGATTAATTTGCACGTTAACTGTATCGTTCTATTCGAGTGCGCGTTTAGCAAAAGCACGCGCGTAATATTATTTTACAACGACAAAACACAAACCGTTTGCCCGGGGCGTTTGAAAATCGTATCGACTCGATGTTGTCGACTCTATTCATAGATGATTACGTTCTCAATTATTTCGCAGACCGCTTGCGCCAGTAGAAACGAACGATTGAAAAATAAATATAATTTTACAGCCTCGCGACGCAATCGCTTTTAGATTTGGTATTTTCTAGATGCCTGATCGGCGTCATTTTATTTCGCCACCTTGTAACAACAACACGTCATCGCGCTAGAACGTCGGCCGGTAGGCGGTACACTTTGGGAGATTCATACCTGACCATTCCATTCCATTGTTGGCCATCGCCGAAAACGGCCAGAGAGTAATATTATTATTAGAAAATTCGTTTTACACATTCGAACCGCATGCGAAAAGACCGGAGAGCTGTTGTCGAACGGACCTGCTACGCTTTTCGAGGTAATTCTCAGTCGGTTAATATATTGTTGTCGGCTGCACTGTGCCCGTCGCATCAGTACGAGATTGAGCAATTCGCGACCTGCAGACGGAGAGAAGTCCAACATTTACATGAGTTTTTAATTTTCTGCGAACCGACAAAACGCCAAAAGAATTCATTAAACAACCCGTTATTTACTACTTAAAAATATATATAAACCGCGGCTAAGCGCGCAAAACTCGAAACAACAAACCGTATGTTATTGGGAGAAAAAAAAAATCATAAGTTTTACTAAAACTCAATATACCAGCGCGGCGGCGGGCAGACGACTTTTGGTGAAATCTATTAAAGGCCCGTATTTTTTTTTTATACACTCATTTAATGTACTTCTTTACACGCGTTGCGTGCTAAAAACCAAAGGTATTATTATATAATATTATCATAAGGTTTATATAGTAGAAAGGCCGCGAAAGCGACTTCCGATTGGCGGCGACTCACAATAAAACCGGTGGCCCGTCGTCGGCATTGGTCAATCAAACGACCGTCACAGCAGCCGTCGAGAACGTCGAGCGACGTGTCTAGGGAGACTAAAAAATCATCTCGTACATAATATTTTATTGTATTTACACGAGACCCGGCCAAGGGTAAGCGTGTAGTTTGAAGACGAAATGGAATACAAACTGTCGGTACGATACTTTGGTCTTGACTTTTCTTTCGGGGAATCGACGGTTAGACGAAAAGACCCGGAAAGCAAATATACAGACGAGGGCCCCCCGCGGGGGCTGTAACGCGAATTCGACTGCCCCGGTCCGACCGCTCCCGAACAGAACGTTGAAAGCGTTTTCGAAACGTTTTATTTGTTTTCTTCCCGAAATGAACGCATCGCGTCTACTAGGAAATAACGCGCGTTTTATCACGACACACAGCGGCGGCGGCGGCGTGCGCGTAAATAATAATAATAATAAACGGCGCGGGGGAAAATTCGTCAGAAGACGATCGGAACTTTTCAGACGGACAAACCGACACGATAATAAATAATAAATTCGATTGTAATATTGATTTTGATCGTTGTGAAATGACACTGCAGGCGCACCGGATAGGCATTCGCCGTGCAGCTCCCCGGGCATTCGCACCGTAATTATTATTCGAAAACACAACGCGGCCGCCGAAACTATTTAGCAATATTTCACCGACAACTCGTGGCCACCATCCCGTAAAAAAGATAAATTGACACTATTTCAATTTTTAAAATACACGAATAGAAAAATCGCCCGTCCCGTCCGTTTTTTAAAATTTTTACATTCAAGGGTTTGTGGTTTTCGTTTTTTACCTGGCTGTTTTTTTTGTGGTCTTTACTAAAAATGCATATCCCCATCGCTCAAAGTAAATTCCTAATAATATCACTGACACTACCCGCGACTGAACATTGACCCCCGTCGACGACGCCGTCTTACCCGATAAAAAAAAATATTTATAATAATTAATTTAACGTTGAGCTACACAGACTAAAAATAAATTAAAACTGAATTTATTTATATTTTACGTATTTACAAAATACGTGTAAAATTGATATAAGATCAAAGAAAGAAGAACAAAAACCACTGGGTATTTTTATTTTTGTAATTTACTTGTCGATAAAAAGGTCGGATTCTCGACAATTCGTATAAGAATATCGAAACGCATCGTAATTTCCGTTTTCACCGTTTCCACGTCGATTTCTCTCATCTGTCAAAATATTATTCATAACACTAAACACTCATAATAATGCTGTATGAACTTTTCAAAAAACCGGACATTCTCTTTCCGTTCGGAGTTTTTTCAACCAGGCACCGATAGGATCGTGTTAAAACCGGAAGGTTGGTTACCCATTACCCCCATATTATTATTAGAGTGGTACATCTTGAGCAGTAGCGAGATTTTTGAATAACTTTCGTTCCCCCCCCCATGATTATGATAAAAATAAAGATTTCGACAGCATAAAATCAAACATACAATACATGTATTATGAAATATCATAACTTATTATATTATTTTCTACTGTAATGTGGGTATCTACTGAATACTCGCGATTGAATATAATATTATTATAAAATAATTATTATGATCAGGTAACACGATAGAATTATTTATTACTGTTATTACTTATCATCAAACATTGAGATTCGAAGCGTTTAATATTATCGAAATAAGTGCTTATAAAAGCGTTTAAAAACTTCATTAAAAGCATTCAAATAAGCACTTAAAATGCATAAAAAAAAATGAACTCGATAGTAATCTCGAAAAGAGTAAAGAGTAAATACCCACTCAAAAACTTACACAAGTTTTCTTTTTCTGATATTATATTAAATACTATATAATATAATTATCTGTAATTGTAATCAATCGTAATGGGCATTTTTTTTTTAAACTGGAAAAACACGGAACAATTTATTCAATACTCTGTATTTACCGTGTTCGATTATTGTTGATTTGATTGAAAAATTGAATATTATAAATAATAATATTTAACCTTATAAATTTTAGTTTCTGAAAACTTATTGACTTTTAAATTTATAGGTTATTAAGAAAAAAAACATTCAATACAAATAAAAATTAGTAAAAAGCATTTATTTTTTTTTTTTTTGTCAAATCACCGAAATAAGCGAAAATAGGCAAGTACTATAAAAAAAATAGACCATTGTTATACGTGTTCATAGCAACGTGTTAGATTTTATGTCGAGCAAAAAATAAAAAAAAAACAAATGCTTCTAGTGTCCCGAACCCATCAGTTATTATCATAACGCCGGCCACCACTGACGCCGGATGCACGTGATCCCGTCCCACCTCCCACACTCACGAACACCTGCACGTACACACACACGCACACGCACGCACGGCTTATTCGAAGGATATTTCCCTACTGACCAAAAACCAAATATATTTCGTTAAAATTTATTTGAACCATTATTATGGTTATTACACAATAATAATCTATATTTTTTTTCTCATAAATAACACGAGAACTTTTCGGTTTGAAAAAATATTATTATTTCACTTGTGAGTTATTGAAAAATAAATCGTAAACTTAAATAATACATATCGTGTACGGTGAAAACAGAGTTTTTTTTTGTTTCTTTTTGAGAGTTTACGTCACAGAAAGCTTGAAAAAAAAATTGTAAAAGATGTTTTAGTAATACTTCAATGAAATAAAAATATCGCGTACGCGTTAAAATTATTTTTACCTATTTATTATATCCGTCAATGTGTCATTAATTATTTATTTTCGCGTAACTCGATGATCGTTACATACTTACTATAATATACAATTATAATCTATCACAATAGTTTCCTACGCGATAATCAAACTGGTCAGACGTAAAACTTGGCGATATTTGCGCGTTCCGAAGAGCCGCGACGGACGAAAATATTACGGCGCACAGTGGTGGGATATTTTCATAAAAACCTGGCCAAAATATAATATAAATATTAACAAAAAAATTGATTTCACTAACTTATTTACATTTTTATGTTATTAGAGTAGAATAATAATATTATCATACATAAAACATACATAGATAAAATGCATATTTTGAAATTTCTAATTTTCGCCAGGTTTTTATGAAAATATTCCACCGTGCGGCGGCGGCGGCGTAACTAAATAAATCGAGTAGGCCAGGAGGTATTTTTCGATTTTCAATCGCGTCCGCGCTTTCCGTTGCACTTTCGACGTTTCCCGTTGCAACCGGGGGTCCTTTTTACACAATAACGCCTGATGCACGCGCGCACGCACGCACACGTCTCGATACTTCCACCGGTGGCTGTGCGGCTGTGCGCACCGAACGAGACGATGCGCAGCGGCGGCGGCGGCGGCAATTGTTAGTGTTCGCGCGCCGTAGCGGGTTCTATTCGGTCCGCGACGTTTAGTAGCCGTAGTCACGTGCCTCGTGTCTGTCCGTCCGTCCGTCGGCTGTGTCGCGTACGGTGATTTCACTTGTAGAATAGCTCTCTCCGTGTCTGCGAGTGCGTGTGATGTATTTTTGCGATTCTCGCCAGCCCGTAGAACCGTAGACTTTTCGTTTTTCGCGCGGGCAAAGGACGAAAAAAAAAGAAAACCGTTTGGAAAATCGCGAGGGTTTTTTTTAGTGTGTGTGTGTGTGTGTGTGTGTGTGTGTGTTTTTTTCTTCTAATTTAATCCGCCCGGAGGACGCGAGTTCGGAAAAACAAAAGTGACGTCGACGTAGCGGCGCAACCGTCATGAAGTCGTCGCGACAGTCGCAGCCGCAGCGGTCGCCGTCCCGACTCGGCCGCTACACGCTCGCGGTCGTTCCGTTTTGTCTGGTAGTGTTGCAGATCGTGTCCAACACGGGTGAGTAGATTTTGATTTATTTCCTTACTATCTTGCCCTTACTATCTTTACTATCTTGCCGATCGAGACCGGCGGAAAATCGCGTATCCTCGTCGCTACCTAACCGCGCGCACTGTCGATCGCACGAGACACGAACGCCGACTATTTTTTCAAAAATGTACCCGATTTAAATTTCACGCGTAGAGTTTCGGTTTTTATCACATGGAATTATTATTATAGCTTGGAATACGGTATTATTTGTCGTCTCTTTTCAGAGTCCGAGTGCTGCGAGTCTCTCGTTCGCCGCTAAAATACGTATTATCGAGTTGCGGGTGATAATCGACGTATAATTATTTTCACCGTCTAATCACATTTAGGGGCGGGTCGTGGCTTTTTCTCTCTTTCCGGAGGAGTGAACAAATGCCGAGTACGATTTGTTGTGTTTCAACGCGTCCCCGTTACTTTGATTTTCGAGCACTGCAGTTTATTTATTAAATCACGACGCTTTACGGACGATAATAATTATTGTCGGGCATGTTCCGTCCCCGCAGAACGTACGGACCCCGCGCGCTCGTACGCGCAGTGCGCCGTCACGCACGGGCGTCGTCGTCGCGGTTGCCAAAAATAGTCGACGAAAATGTCCGAAAGTAACCGTCGGATCGCCGCGCAGCGGGAATTTCGTGCTCGTCCTCGAACGCGTTTATTATAGCGATTACGATATTATATCATTATTGCCAGTTATTTCGTACGATAAATTCAGCGGGGCCGGCGGAACGTTTTGCGGCGCGCCGGGCTGATATTTGCGCGAGCGTCTCGAAATACGACCGCTCTTTTTAGTCGACCTACCGACGTTTTCCCCAACCACGTTACGTACTAAATGGAAACGTATTTTAGTTTTTTTTTTTTTTTTTTCCGGTACAAATCGAATAGTCACAGGTTTACAAATTTTTATCTTTCAGCGTAAAAACCGTAAAAATATTAATAATATTACGCGTTGTCGGTATAGGGAACGAATTGAGAAAAATGTAGAAAAACCAATTTAGTTGTTTTATATAACGCAGGCCTCGTGACGGGGTCAGCAAAATTGCCATGTCCTGGGCCCTTTCGCCGGCGTTGAATCCGGCACCCGAATCCGAGTGTCTCGGAAGACTTCGGGTCGAAGTAAAAAAATACATATCGTTTGAGTACA
Organism: Drepanosiphum platanoidis; assembly: GCA_948098885.1. NCBI lineage: Eukaryota > Metazoa > Arthropoda > Insecta > Hemiptera > Aphididae > Drepanosiphum > Drepanosiphum platanoidis. Next base: position 11,509,113 of record OX402528.1, read on the forward strand.
CCGTGTCGCGTCCACAACGCTTATTGGGACGTATGTTTATGATTTTCGATCAAGAGAATCGTGATTTGTATGCTTTTGTCTGCCGTCACAGGACGCGTATGCGCGTTTTACCGCATAGGAGCGCGAAAACTTCAATCGTTTTAAACGCCACTCGACCGAAAATAGTTTTTGTTTCAATGTCATCGTTGACACGAATGCATCACCGATTACCGATGTACTGACGTCATGATATTTACCGCCGGGTCACCGACGACGATCGCGCGAATTACGTTCGACGAACAACAATGATTTACTCGATTATTGTCATTCTTAAATATTGTACTATTGCTAGTATCACTATGGTTTTAGTCTCGAATCGTTCGTGTTCTCTCGATCGAAATCGTGCAGTCATTATTACGTACGACTCGAATGGAGATCGTTTATGATTTTACACATTCGCATTGTCGGTAATACGATTTATTTATAACGTATATTTTCTACTCGCCCATCCGACCGCGAGAAAATGGAAACGTAAAACAATACGAACGCGACTAATTTATTCCTCGGGAATCGTTCACGTTTTCCACTGCTATTGGGGCATAAATACATAATATGCTAGGCGAATCGTAGATATAAGTGGGTGCCGGGTTGTTTAGGTCGTTCGCGATCGAGGGGAAGCCAGTGTAACACCCGGACCGTGTATTTTGCATACAACTCCTCCGCTCACAGCTCTCGAGTTTTTTTACTTTGCCCGTAACACGTGCAATAGACATGTACGCGTATATATACAATGCACATAGTTATCCTAACCGTTTTGGATCGGTTCGTTAACTCGATTATAATAGCTTACGTTTTATCGAACAACGGTATTGGCCGATCGCGTCGAAAACGAACTCGGACGGACAGCGATCGCGTAGAATATATTGTGTCGTGCTTTTCCTGCCCCCGGTAAAAACTGTCATTAGTGGGGGTAGATGCAAGTCTAACACTTTTTCCAAACTCGAAACGATAATATTCGACACAGTTATCGATTGCACTTTGAGTAAATAACCAAATTTCTGGTTGGTATGACGGAACAAGCGCGAATATAATATCGTACCGTTACGCAGCAATATACGAGTCGAAAGTGAAACGGCAATAAAAACGGAAAATCGTTCAGATTCATCTCGTCAGCGTTTGAAGCGGATCGAAAATCCGAATTTAGGGCTTGGCTTTGTGTGCGTGTGCGCATTTTTTCGATTGTGCCGCGTGTGTGTCGAGCGAGCACAAAACGTGTGTCCACGCAGGTGTGATCGAACACGCGCGGTTTTTTCTTTTTAGGGTTTTTACTTATTTCTAAAATTTAACCGTTGTTTTTAAAGCATATTTTTTCCGATTTCAAGACCATATTGTCGTTAAACGCATAATATTTTGTCGTTTTGATATTTTACGTATTATATTTTAGTACGAATTTTTACGATACGTGTTGGTTTTTCGACACCACAGTCCCTATGATAAATAGTTATTATTTATCGTGTTATGAGTTTATTACTAAACGAAATAATTCTTATTTCGCGTCGTGCCGTCGATTCTCTCTCGTTTGACGCGTTAGTGATATTTTTACCATCTACAAATGCATCTGAGATGTCACGATTTCTACGATTTCACAATTCGTTTTATTAGATTTTTAACTTTGGTTTTTTTTTTCGTCGACATTTTACGTTAAAAAAAAAAAAAATAACATTTTTACGAGCATATATTTTAATCACACGTTTAGCCATTTTCGGTGCATAGATGCACGCTATTTTCTAGAGCGTATTTCGTTACTTTTCAGAGCATATAAATCCTATCCACGTCGTTGTAATATCAATTAAATACAATACGAATTTATGCGAAACCGTTATGCGAAAGAATAGCAAAAGAAAAAAAAAACCCCTCAGGAAACGGCAGTGTGTCGCGCGGCACTCGTTCCGTTCACTCGGTTCACTCGGATATAACGTCGAGATTTCGCCACGAAGACGATCGCGGAGGTGTACGGTGCTTACGTGATGTTGCGTTTATTGGAGATCGACTAGTAAATGAAACACGGAACAATCCGGTTCGTGAAAATGTCGCGTCCGCGATTCCCGCTCTGCCGAGGCGTTTTTGTGCCTTTTGCCCGCCGAGAAACGAAAATAAAAATAGATCGAGGAACACACACACGCTCGCACGACGCGTTTTCTCGCGGAATCTAAAATAAAAGCCCGTCGTGCCCCGCCAACGCCGCCGCGTTACCGAAAAACACTTATATTTAATTGGTAACAAGTACTCGGTTCGGATGGAATTAGATATCTCTCCGGAGTACGGCCGAGCGGCGGGATAGAATTACCGATCACAACGGATGACCACGATCAATCAAGTAATAAACGCGAGGTTTCCCCCTCCCCCCCCCCCCGCCCCTCGCGTTTTGCGGGCGATATTTCGGCGTAGTGTATAAAAAGTGACAAACGATCGATTCTGTTATATAGTGTTTAGCGGGTCCGATTTCAACGGTTTTAACAGTATTTAAGATTATTATTACATTTGACCTACCTATAATGTGATATATACATGTATATTGTATTTTGTGACTGCGTGGTTTTTCCTTCTTGTTGAGAACGGATGTCTTCCGCGACATCGCGAATAATATAAAGCATAACACATTCGTTCGCCGCCGCCGAGGTGGTTTTAAATTTCCAACGAACCGTTTGAATAATAAATGCGCCGGCCAAAGTGTTATTTGTTTTCGACGGGGAATTATTGTCTTTAATCTTACCGCGTTCTTACGATTCCGTTGATGACGTACAACGCGCACGCCGACCGCTTTCAACGCAAATCGGATTCCTCTTCGCTCCGCAAGCGGTTAATTCGAAAACGATGGACGCGAAAGGAAAAATTCATCCAGGCTTTTTTGTCTTTAAAAATTTACGTGGCTTTTCGCCGTGTTCTCACACCAATCCGAATGAAATATTAAAACCGCGTCGCTGTACTGTGAACTGATTTTTCAGGTCAGCCAGTATAGTCAGATCAATAGTTTTAACGAAATTTAGTCCGTCTGCTCGCGGGGTCGAATAAATTCGAGAACGCGTGGTGTAAAAACTTGGAAATTACTTTGTAAAATGTATTTACATTATACGATATGACTTATCGTTATTGCTAAATTTTTTTACGACATGACATCAAATTGCAAACCTTTGTTTCTTTTTATAAACGGAAGGAACATTATTATTTTTCGGTAGCTTATCAACCTCATGAGATTTATCTTCGTACAAGATGGCAAAAATTACGTTTAAACGACTATACATTTTTCAATTAAACTAGAAAGAAAAATAATTACTGAACAACGAAATATTGGTAAAACAAAGTAATTTAATTCTACGAAAATTTGTTTAACATGTTCACGGCGAACACACTTATTGTGAACATATTATCAGACACCTCTACACCTGCGTTGTCGTTGCTTCGATTTTCATCAATCAAATTAAAATAATCATTTTTTTTTTCTTTCCACATTTTTATTACGGCTAAAACGTTTGGTTTTTTGGTTTTTTTTTTTTTATGTAAAGAACGTTGAAAGATTATTAAAGTTTGTTTCAATATTTTTCATTTTCTATTGAACGCGTAGATAAATACATGCTGCATTGTTGTGTTGTATCAATATTTTTACGTTCCGATTGTTTCGAAGTACATAAAACCTTTTCAGGTTTTCAATAATAAAACGTATTTTTATTCAATCTTTTATCGTTAAGATGAAAATGTTTCGCCAACAATCGTTTTCATCATACCTTCACGAGTGTGATGCTCAGACGAATACTCGTCGTGCAAATGTACAGGAAACAAACCGACGAATTCGCGGGTCTTAATGACCCGATACATTTTTCTATCAGAACTGAAGAGTAGATATTTGTCCGAAGCCGTCCGCGCGATTTCCAACTCCGAGTAATCTCACAACTTAAATCGTAACTTTTTATCATTATAATAGTTACTCCGTCGTAACTTTTTATACTTATAACCGCAGTTTTATCCATCGAAATCCATAAAATCGATTATGTTAGTCGTTTACGTTGTCGTCGCGGCCGTTAAAATGCGATGTCGCATAGACAAACGAATTTTCAAAACTATAGTTTAGTCGTCGCGTGCGGTGTATATAATATCTGTCTCTTATTATTTTAATATTCGCTCACTCGAATCGCACGCGACACTTTTCGTTGGCACACACGTTAATACAATATTATGTAATTTGGATCTCGCCAAAAGTCGAACTGCGGCGAGTCGTTTTTCTTTCTCCTCTCGCTCTATATTATATTTTAATGCGCGTGCGCTTTGTGCGCTCGACGCGCCGTTCAACGCTCGAGAAATCATCGGCGCGAACAATAATATCAAATAACGAATGTCGCGACGGTTTATGTGATACTGTCGAACGAAACGGTCGCGGAGAACGCGTTATAACAATAATAATATCGTCGTCGTATAGGTATTAATATCCGAGCGTTGTGCTAAAAAAATAAAAACGGATTTATATTTTCCCTTACGATATCCGTGTCGCGCGTGTGAATTGTACACTCGTTTACGCGGCAATATATTTCGAGTTACGCGGCGGCGGTCGAGGGCTAAAGTCGTAATGATGGGCACACAAGCGAGCCGGTTAAAAACGCGTTAGCTTACGTATATCATCAGGCCCGCGCGTTACGACTCTCCGACGGTTCTTTTTATTTTTATTTTTTGCCATTCTCTCTCTCCCGCAGTCGACGCGCTGCGAAACCGCCGCAGTCGCCACCGCGACAACAGCAGCAGCAGCAGCGGCAGCAGCGAAATCGCACTGCGTTTCGTTATATTATTTATCATGCGTAGGCGGTTAAGTATGTTTACGCGCCGCTAAATAGAACGTTTAAATGGTCGCGTAGCCTTGACAAAACGGAATCCGCCTGGGATCCTTTTAACGCGTAGGAACCGCGGACATCATCAGCCCACTTGCGTTATAGACCCCATTCATTTAGCCCCGGTCGAGCGAGCGGAGAAGTAAAACATTGAATTAATAACAATCACGCGGCCGCCGTCGCGTGCCACGTGATTTCGTTTCGCGTTCGAACCGGTGTAAAACGCCGTTTCTCGATGTTTTGTCGGTTTTTTATTTATTTTTTCTATCGGTGAAACCTTTTCTTTTTTTTTTTTTGTTTATCTTCCGTTTTTATCGCGGGCCCCACGTAGGAATTATCGTTCACCACAAAAATGACAATCGCCTGTTTCAAATGTAATAGTCGTAATATTTGTTTGATTCGTAATTTCAATATTAGTAGAGTAGAACGCCAGCGTTTAAAAATCATAAAGGCTCCGAGTAGAATATACATCTTTGGTTAGATTTCTAGGTGTATTTCTAGGTTTAAGAAACTCTGCTAAAAAACGTTGTGCGCGCCTCCCGCGAGACGATAAATCAACGACGATAGTAATTATCCGCGATCGCACGTCAATGCTTTATACACGCTACGGGTAGGTAGGTATGATAACTACGACGACGCGTGCAAACTACGCGACGGCATGGCCGTACTCGGGGAGGGAGTTTCCGGCTTCAAACCCCTCCCCGAAATGTTATCGAAATTTCGATTAAAGACGTTTTATCAAATTTATAAAAAAAAACGTATAATTGAATAATAATAAATACCTACGGATAATTTGATTATTTGATTATAACAGTATTTATAATGTATAATTCAATGGTTGAAGTACCTTTAAAGAAAAATGTATATATCAGTTTCATATGAAATCGAATCCCTCACCCCTCAAACGAATGCTCGATACGGCCATGGGTAGTACATAGGCGGCGAGTGGCGAGTTGAATAAAACATTAGTCGAAAACCATGTGTTTTTTTTGTCAGTAAGTCGGAATTACCTTTGACGATCCGCCGTAGCGAAGGAAAAAGAACGGTTTTTCTTTCGTTTGAATTTTAAAATTATAAAGCAAATAATTTGTTCGCATCGCGCGCCCACCTCGTGGTCGTCGCGCGCACTTGACGCGCGTTAACGATTCAAATCGAATTCGCTCTCGCGCCGCGGCCAAGGGAACGGGGGGCGACATAATTCCGTCGACCCTGTCCGCGTTTGTTTTTCACGACGACGACGTCCACTCGGAATAAATCTCGTTTTATTCGATACGCGACGTTTCATAACGATATGCGTATTATTATAACGCGTAATAAATAGCGTGACGTGTAAGTACACACACACACACACCGAACGAACGGCTCGAAGTAGGCCGCAGCGCCCATTACATACCGCACACGTTTTTTTAAAATTGTGTCCAGTGACCTACCCCGCGGTGGCCACGGCGGATTTTATTGGTAATCCGGATTTGATGATCCGTTTAGTATTGTTTTGTCCGCGACGGCGCACGCTACGAGCCGGCAAAATGCAATTAGTCTGTAATAAAATTGCGCGTCGGATTGTTGTTATTATTTCATATAGGATTTCCCCGGTGCGACGAGACGGCATTTGCATAATATCTACTGACCGTACGAAACCGAACAATGAGCGTTATATAATAACATCGCGTGTACGAAACAAAAACATAAAATAAAACAGACGAACGCGCGGGGATCGTCGGAACGTCGATCGTCTCGGTCGCGACCGTTGCAAAGCCGCGCGTGGTCATTTCGTTTCTTCTCTCGCGCGCGTCGTTCACAACGCGTGCGTTTCGCGGATTTTGTTTTCCTGCCATTGGCCCGAGCTCTCGAAAACGCGATTCACCTGCGGCAGCGTGTTTCGTTCCGAGTCGCCGTCGGACCGATACGCAAAAGCATATTAACGTTTCATTGTTACGCGATTTGCGATAAGCCGGTAACAGCGTATCGGCGAGACGGTGAATAATAATGAGATGCAATATTATGCGGTACCGATAGACAAGAGAGAGAGAATAACAAACGCAACACTGTCTCGACACCACTCGCGTTCGTCTATCTAATTGTTATGTCCCCCGCGTATTATTTTATACCTTCGCGTATCGAACGAAATACTATTCCTTTCGAATCTCTCGAAATCGTCGCGCGACGGGGTTTTCAAATCGTCGTTATTGTAAATCTCGCTTTTGTCTGCACTCGGGTTCGGTCTGATCGTACTTTTCTTATTTTCCAACGAAATCGCTTTTGACTTTTGAAGACACGCTATTATTAAAATATTGCGACGACGACTGCTCGCGCGCGCGCGCGCGTGTGTGTGCGCACGTGTATAACGTCGCGGCGTCGTCGGCGTTATTACTATACCGTGCGACTTGGTTTTATTTAAAAAACACATCTCGTCCGCAATCGCGAAAATCTCAGACACAAAAACGTCGTTATTAATTTGTCCTCCCGTTCTATTCGATCAACATACCATATTAAATTATTTGCATCCCGTTTTTTCTCCTCTCATTATTACCGTACGCCGGCCATTGTGCCGCATCATCTTCAGATTATAATCGACACATCCTCCGGTCTTCGGTCGTTTTGTCAATCAATTTCACACACCGACCGATCTCGTCGTTCGCGACGGCTGTTTTATTATTATATTTTTTTTTCTCTCGTTTTCTATTATAGGTACCTACCTGCCTGCCTATAGCCGCGGCGGCGTCTATGTTTTATATTCTTTTTCACAAACCATAATATCTAACCGAGCATTCCCGTGATTTATGACTGGATCTCTCTGCGTATACCAAACACATTCTCTCCGCATAATGTGTGTATTATACATATATTATATAAGTCTATAACGAACCGTAAAAACCAACAGAAACGATTTTCTCTCCGCGGCTGTGAACGTACAAAACGTTTCATACCCACGTAACGTGTGACGAGACGAAACCCTTGCCGTGTAAAAAGAAAAAAGAAGAAAAATATAATATGAAAAAAGTGCTTCGTATTTCAACCGATTACCTTGATCCTTCTTTTTTTACTTTTTCGATGTTTTCACATCGCGTTTTCCGCTATCGGCGTGTGCGTTTCGATTGATAAATATATCGCGTTGTCGACAGCACGTCATACAGTTTAATCGATTCGGTAAATTTCAATCGGGATTCTCGAACGTTGACGAAGTATTCCGGATTCTTATACGATTCTCTACGACGACGACGCGTACCTCTGTGATTCGATCTGTGAAAAACGCACACCTCTAGACGTTTTGCCGTGCACTTAATGTAATACGTAATATTTTCGTACGTCGCGTCGGGTTTTTTACTGGGGTATTTTTTGTTTTCGAGTGCGCGGTCGTCGGAGTGTTCACTAATCTCTAATATTATCGTTGAATACGGACGGCGAATGGATATTATATGCGTAGTGAAAAAACATGAAATAACCTGTGAAAGGGCTCGACGATAATGATATTATTAATACGATTTGATATCGCGAAAAACTCTAAAAACATAACAAAGTAGCTATTCATACCGCACGATAGTGCAGATACCTAGTGTGTATATAATATACAGACAGTACGAGATGTGATATCGTATTACCGTTAAAGATCGAAAAGAAAAAAAATCCAACAAACAACAATATATGATATATGTGTTTCGCTTTGAAGACGCTTCTATACAGATGAAATATAGACACAATAGGTACATACTACATATATTATATGTGTTTGTTTGTGTGTATGTGTACATACATATGTATATATTTTATACTTATTGTCACGAGTATTATTTAACGTTTCGAGTACGCACGTGTACAATAACGCGATATTATTATAATACTATATAAACGTGTGCATCGCGGCGTTCCGTAGTGTGTGTGTGTGTGTGTGTGTGTGTGTGTGTGTGTGTGTGTGTACTTGTGTGCACTGCAGTTGCTGCACAGGCGCAGCGTCCTGTAATATTACATTTGTCATGCACCGCAGAGTTTGCAACACAGGAAGGGCTGAGTTGTGCTTGTAATATTATAAACCTAGATATGACCGGAGACCGGGTTTTCGTCATTTCGCGTGTGTAGATTGAGAGTTTTAATCGGGCAAGCTTTCCGGGCGTTTTATCGCGCGATTACGTTGAGCGCGACATTTTTTAAAATACACGACAATGCATGTTTTACGGGCTAAAAATGTTGAGTTCAACATGTGATCCGTGTTTTATCGTGGGAATACATCAGTGTTTATTTTTTTTCTCATCCGGGCGATTATAATTATTTTTGAAATTATTATAATCTAAAATATTGAAAATAAAATAGGAATTAATACTCTTGATGGATCGTTTATTTTTATCTCGTGACAAACCGATAAAGTTGATTCAGTATTTCGGTCGTTGTTACCGTGTACAGTGTAGGTACACTGTACACGCTTCTATTAGGTATATTATGATTTGTCACTTTTCGTCGGCTAAAGTGTGTAATAAATCTTACGTGTGAACACTTTTATGAATTGGATATAAGATAAGGTAGGTGCGAGGGATTTTTATTTTTCGTAAAATAAGCATATTTTTAATTTTCTTTTTTAGATAATATCAAAACAATATTTAAAGGATTCTTCCGTATAATATTAATAGTATATTATATCCAGTTTCTTTAGTTATAATATTCGGCTTCGGGACTTCTTACATTTGCGTATTTTCAAACGATAGGTCGTAGACCATTCAAATATAATATATAAGATATAAATTTGTTATGAAAAATGACAAATTAAATACGAAATTTATACTGTATATTTTCGTAAGCTCTGTTTTTTTTTTAAGCTAAACACTTCTTTGGCAAATTTAAGAGAAACTTAATTATTATTTTAAACATATTTACGAATGTTCGCGTTATTAAATTGAAAAGTACCCACCAATGTATAGTATATACATTTCGACCTACCCAAATAGATGAAGCACGAGTAAAAGCGGTGAAAATATAAATATAAACTGTGTTAGAAGATAACGAGGGTTACGAAATTGTGGTCAAATTTTCTAAAATTGTATCCAGAGACAAAGACATCTAGCTTTGAAGAATTACCTGGAAGTTTAAAAGTAAATTGCTTTGTATACTTCAAACATGCGTTGATAACGTCTGGTAGAAGTGAAACGCCCGTTTTAAACTCGCAAAAACATGTTCTAACTAAATACACGGTCTGTTTTGTTGTAAAAAAAAAACATATTAAAATGATAATTTTCAAATGAAAATAAAATATTTAATACAATTTAATTATATACTAACTAATAATTGTTATAAACTAACCTAATCGAGTTTTTTTATCGTCTTTTTTTCTACTCGATACTAAAACATTTTAATATTTTTTGCATATTATATCAGTTTAGCGTTTCGTTATAATATTTCGATACAATAAATCTCGAGCTCTAGTCGCTATAACTTGTAATGATAATATTGTTTTCGCGGTGTTGCTACGCGTGTGCTGCGCAGCACTGTCGTTCGAATCCGAGGGCCGTCTATTTTTAAACGAACCGCGCACTCCCACAGTCGATATGATAATACTCGTAATATCATAGAGGCATGTTGCAGCTGCAGTCGGCAACGGATGTGCCGAGAAAACAACGTCAAACGAGTAAATATGCACGCGCAAACGGTCCAACCCCGGGGATAGCGAACCTATGACGCGCTCGCGCGTCGTCGCCGTTTGGCACGAAAATGCTTTTTCGGCGGCACGCGGAATTTATTGGAAATCAGTCTGCGTAATAACTTATAAACTTGGGTTAGTGAATAACAAGTTGATCAGAGTATGTCGATTCCGCCGATTTGGTATCGATAACCCCCCCCCCCGCCTGTTCATAAAAAGTATCCGTCGATTCCGTTGGCTATCGTCGTTCCGCCGTCTACTGTCGTCACAATAGAGACAGAGAAGAAGGACCCGAGAAACAAATACATTAATATTGGCACAATATTTGCGTTTGAAAAAAAAAATTAATTTATATTATTTTACAAAAATTATTGATTGTAGGTAAAAAAAGTCGAAAGATTATTTAGATGAATATTACTATTTCGATACTGTTTGGTCGATACCCGTTTTACGTTAGTGAGCATTGAAATGTTCACTAGCAATTCCACAGACAAATCGTCGACAATTCGTTAAAAACACAATCATTTTTTTTTTGAAACATTTATTCTATTTATAAGGAAAATAACTATCAATTTTAAAACATGAGTCATATTATAATATGACGTATAGTCGTAATATATTACGTTTCCTTTTTTCGAAACCGGAAGTTCGGCGCAACAGATAAAATATCCTCGGCTGATGATAAACTAATCGGATACGGTAACAATACGGATCGGATCTTCGGGGTCAACGTGCAACGTAAACGGAACAAACGTACAGCGCAGTCGAAATTTCACACGGACACCTGTCGGAGTTGTCTTTATATGTGTTTTTCGCTTTGCCGCGAGGTTTCGACCACTTTGCGGACGGACAATTTTCTTTCGACTCGACGAGATTCCGCCGCATCTATTCGACCGTGTTGTGGGTTACGCGCGTGTCCGACGGAAACGCAACTGGACCGAAAAAATCTCGAAGAACACGTCGACGAATGGCGGACGCAATTCGGCCGCCGACCGCCTCGTCGCTTTGTGCGTATTCGTACGGGCGACATTTGTTTTCATTTCGCGGAACGTATGTGAACCGCTCGCGGCGTTCTCTCGCAGAGCAGCCCCCGGGTAACGTTGAACACTCGAAATATTTCAAAAATCTAGAATATCGTCGGCGTGTCGGGGCGTCGAGCGCCGTCCCTTCGGCAGTTGCGGTTGTGCCGACGTTTTACCGCCGCCGTGTGTTTGAAAAAATAAAAATAAATAAACCCGCGGCAGCCAGTGTATTATTACAGCGATGGCGGGGCGCACAGCGAAAACGCGCGGCAGAATTCTTCGACGGCGGTGGAACGGTATTTCATAAATGAAACGAAGGAAAATTTCATAAATTTCATAAACGCCGAGCGGATATACGTATCTCACACGAGCGATGCGCGCAATAATGGCGGCGTGCGATGACGTAGGTACCGGCGATATTGTTGTCCAGGTATCGCGCGATATTCACACCTATTCCCGCCCTCCGGGGTAGTGACTATAATCGTAAATTTCAGACGCGCCGCAATAACGCGCGTCCGGACACTCTCGTCGTCGCGCGGACGAGGGACGACTATTATTATTTATTTTCATTACGTCAGGAATTATCTGGTCTGGGCTTTCGGAGAATTCGATATTTCGCGTACAACAACAGCGGCCGATATGGGCGCCGGTAACGATATTTACTCGATTATAAGTCTGTTCACTAGCTAATGGTGTATAGCCGTACGCAATAGCTAATAGTAGGGTCGCCGCATTCGATGCGAGTGATCTATCGGCCAGTATATCTATCGGTATAGTGTCCGGACCGAAAGTTTTTTTTTCACATCATAGCATGATTATTATCGATATATACTTGAGATGAATAACAATCGCTGACGTGCAATATACGCCGCTAAAGACGATAAAACGAACCACAGTTCACAAAAGTTACGAGAATCGGTTTCTAACGGTTCGCGATACGTGATGTTTTTCATCTGTCCGGATCCTGGACTAGATCTTAGGCGACTAAATCAAATGTACAGTTTGATAAGGAAAGGGTTATTACTATACTGAAAATTGTAATTTTGGTTTGTTTCGTTTTGTAATAATAAACATATCAACAGAAACGGATTGGGAGATCACGCGTAACAATGAAAACCGATAGGTAGATTACAAGTAACAATGGTACCCTAATAAGCACCTCGTAATATTATACAAATATATAATATACAACCGAGTAATTTGGGTTTATTTTTTAAAACACTGACATTTAGGTTTCACATAACGTACTTAAAACTTTAAGGTTTTGAGTGTGAGTTCGAAACGTACACACTGTAATATAGTGTGACCGATCGGTACGTCGCGACGTGTCACGACGAACACACGGTTTTATATTTCAGACGATTTCTGCAAGCCCTAAACGGAATTTCTTAGACCGCGAACAGACGATCCCCGACGTGAAAGAAAGAAACGTTACGATTCGTTTCGACTTGAAACGATAGAAACTCACGGAAATCATCAACCGACGACATTGGCGCTCGCCGATTTCTCCCGGGACTCCCTTCTCGAAAACACGCTTCCCGAAGTATAGATTTTCGCTGCGGCATTAAAAATACACCGGGCCTCGGCGGGCTTTTAATTAATACCTCCTATATATCACGCTATGACTGCAGTGTACACCGTCACAACGGGCCCGTCGTCGTAATAACACCCGGAGTCTGTGTTATCGGCGCGCGACGCGACGCGCATACTCCGCGTATAATAACAATAATATAATATTGCCGCTTTTATACCACCATATATAATATAATATCTCGACGACGACGCGGTGTCGAGAGCAAACAATAAAGGGATAATTTATGTGAGCGTTCGGGGAAGGGAACGCGAGCGCGCGCGCGCGCGCCCCGTTTTCACCTGGAAATGAAGTTCGCCGATAATAATTATTATTTGTGAATTACGCGAATACAGGTGGATGTTTTGGAGCGCGTGTGCGATACAACCTAATATATTATTATTTTAACCTAACCGTCGTGGCGACGGCGGCGTAGTTCTTTGCGCGCGCGACGATACGAATGTTTAATAACTATTTGAAAACCGTGTACTCTTTCGCACTGGTAAAACGCGCCATCGATGCCTGAGAGAAAAGAGTTTCTAACGCTTGGCTTTAGTACAGTCCACGTGGACCCGGTTTAGATTTACCTACCGCAGATTGTCTCTGATAATACCGCGGACGTGTTTTCAGTAAATCGACGAATCGTTTTGAACACCGTGCGTATATACACGGGGATTTCTCTACCGAAACGAACGTTTAGAAGCGTAAAGTCGACGGGGGAAAACAATTTCAGACCAAGTAGAATTCGAGGACACATTATAATAGACACGTTAATCAAATATGTTCGTTCGCGGTAGAATATTCGATTTTCCATCAATCGACGAAACTATAATAAATCAATCGAATGCGATATATGAAAAATATAACACGTTGTTCATTGAAAAACCGGCCGAAATTCGAGCACGTTCGAGTCCCTCGTGGGACGCCGCACGTTCGCGCGGGCAGAAGTACGGGTTTTCGAAAATTTCGAAAAACTCTATTATGACTCGTAATTTATTATGTACTCGGCGCGGAATTGCGGACGGTCTCGGTTTCGACGAAAAATCCGCCTCACGACGAGCAGTCGACGGGTTTAGGGTTTAATCAGCGTAGATCGTATATAAAACGGCCGTACGAAATGCATCGCACATCGTACCGTATTGTAACAAAAAGTAATCTTTTTTTTTTCTCGTAATGTATATTCCGCGAATTTCTCCATCACAATATACGTACATTACCCGATATCATGCACTTTTATACGTGCGACGAATTAAAACTCACCCCCACGTGGATTATATTACGAACGCGTCGAGTTGAATTCGCGACATTCGTATGCGACGACGACGACGACGACCGTCGTTTCTTATTTTTAGCCACATCGATTATCACACGCACTCGCGTGTATACAATACACGATATTACACACACACACACGCGTCACTTAGTCACACCGGGCGCCGCCGTAATTGCGCAACGTAGAAAATATAAAACAACGACGACGACGACGACGACGACAACAAAGTCCGACGGGTTAACACTGTACGTATTTAAAAGGTTTTAAACCCTCTCTTTTGTTGTTGTTTTATTATTATTATTATTATTATTATTTCACGTTGACGATAATTATTATGACACGGAGTGATATGTATTGTATTTTTCCGGAACGCAGTTCGTACACGACGAACGTATTACGTTTACGTATATATGTATATTATATAGGTATATATAGAGTCGGGTACCTACTTCGGCCCCCCCGGTGCACTCTGACGGCGGATAACGCAATTACAGCGCGCGGGAGAGAGAATCTAATTTGTCTTCCTATTTCGCCGTTTAAACTTTAAGCCTTGTGAATAAATTATTTACGAATATATATACGAGTATATATATATATGTATATTATGTATTTATATGCGCGTTCTCGTAACGCGGAGAAACTATAATGTTCGCCGGGGTAGGCTGCAAACAATATTATAACTAAGTTAACGCGCGCGTGCGCCACACGCACTGCACCCGTTGCTGCTGTACAGGACGCAGGTACATTTCGTTTTGTACATAGGTACATAACGTGCAGGAGCTAGTACATTCGCACGTGTAATCGAATTCGCGTAAACTTGACGGCGCGCGATGGCTAGAAATATTTCGGTCGGCGTTCTATGACTTTGTTGACATCTGTTCAAATCGACTCGAATAAACGACAATTACGTATATTGGCGATCATCGAAGCGCAACCCAAAAAATTCTAATAACCCTCGAGTCTCGATAACGGTTTTCATTACGTACACGATTTGAAACAACAGCTCGCGGCCGATCAGCCAGAGTCCCGATTATCGATTCGAACCGGGAGTTCAACCGGGAAACGAATAATATCAAGGAGAACTGTCCGGAAAAGCTCCTCGGAAACGAATACTACATGTAAAAATGGGTCGAATCGAAGACCATAAATATCATGACGACCAGCCCCCCCCCACCTCCCGGGAGGCAGTCGTCTAATATCATCGTAAACGCCGTGGGATTCTCGGGACGTAATATTTAAGTACACTAGATTTTCGAATTTCCACGCGCAACCCATACGGTTATGACAATATAATATAATGTAGGTCGATTCGAAACGCGGATCGTCTCGACGAGTCGCATTACCCATTGTGAGCGCGATAAAAGGAAACGGCGAGCAGTCTTTTTTTCACGCGACGCGTTCGTTATGACGTTTTAACAACAGTATATAATATAGACACGGGCTTGCCGTACATATGATCGCGGCGGCGGCGGCGGCGGCGGTTTCCCGTCAGTCCAACTGACCCGCACCGGACCGAGACGGCGGCGCGGCGGTCGGCCGAACGCGCGGGCGCGACGCACATTGTATACAACGCACGGTATAAAACACTATAATAATGTATCGTCGTTATCTGGGCACAGGACCGTGTCGCGCGCAGCATACGGCGAATCGCGCCCGCGCACTTAAATAAATAATTTAATATGTATTTATCTATTCGAGGGAAGTGCGGGTAATACGTATGCACTATGAAAAGTAGGTACGCCGACGACGACTACGGAATGACCCGGTGGTAACCGGTATGCGTGACACACACGCGAGCACGGGTGGTATATACGGTTTCCATTATTATACCTTCTGTTATTATATTTTCGCGGTTTGATGGAGACGGCCGGCAGCCGGCGGAACGCGACTTCAACAACGCGTAACGCCGCCGCCGCTCGTGCGGGAGCATGTGTCCGACAACGGTCGGAGCGAGACAGAGTGAAAAGGACCGACAGAAGGACAAAAGCAAATGAGATGTCGTCGCGAGTGCGTGCGCGCGTGTCAGAGAGCGGGTCAGAGAGTTCGACGCCGAGAGAGAAATAGCTTCGGAACGCATCCGTTTCGAGCCCTTTTCGGCTCGTTCTCGTATATTACAAAACATACCGCGCGCGCGTATTGTTCTTTACGCGCGCGCGTGTCGTCGCCAGAGCAGTCCTCCAACGGAGCACGACGACGACGTTTTTACTCGAGGAGACCGGTGGAACGCGATCGTCTCGCCGCGTTTCCTGTGCGAGCCGACGACTCGGTGCCGGGCAGGTGCGGGAAACCGCGGGCCAAAGGGTTACGACGACCGAACGCGTGTTTCGCATAATCGGCCGCGGCGGAACGATCGGCGCGCGACGACCGGACGAAAACAATACGTATTATTTATGCGCGTATACGTATCACGCTATTATTATAACGTCGTCGTCTATTCGTCAATGAACCGCCACCGGTAATCGATTCCTCTCGACGACGACGACGACTGTAACGGTTACCGATGTTTACGCAGCAAATCGTCCGCGGAATCTGCGATTGAAAAATCGCTCGGAATTCGACACGCCGCCGATCGTAGTTTCCCTTCGCCTCGTACCCGACCGCTCCTTCGCGTATCCGTTACCGTGCGCGCGACGAATTTCCCGAATGCGACGAATATCGGTTGTGCGCGCACGTTATTTCGGCGATGCAGGTGAAAAATCGCGTTTTTTACACGGGCACCGAGGAAAACGAGCCGAAAACACTGTTACTTCACACCAGTGGTTCGCAACATTTTTTCTACGCCCTTTTTGTGGATTTTCATATATTATTATATTTATTCAAATCGAAATCGCTTATAAGTGTGTATAGAGTGATAGAAAAAAAAAAGAAGGTTTTACGTCTCTTATATCGTGCAACATTTTAATAATAACGAATAAATAACATGTATTGTTGTACTATATACGTATACATAGTATATTATAGTTGAAACTCACGCCAAAACGTATACTACCTATAATATGTATAATTCTTTTGAAATATTGCGTTACATAGAAACGAAACATTATGTTTCAAGAGTCCCGCGTCAAGGTCTTCGTAAATAAGTTTCTTACGACTGCGAATATAAATTGAAAATTTCCCGACTTATCATTAAAATTACACGAATTGTATCACGTTTGAAACGGAACAAACGTACGCGATAAAATTTGATCTTTGTATTCAGTACGATGTGAAGTGTCTGCTGCCGTCCAAACAATCGCTATACGGTCGCTAGAAATAAACTATATGCGCGTGCTAATTATCACGATGAAATCCGTTCATCTCTTTAACAAACCGTATTAAAATTTCCAGAAATAAACCCATTCGAACGGCGCGGCGGCGGTCCCGTAACACCCACTTTTTGTTGTCGGCTTCGTATATTTTATAATAACATGATAATATTTGCGGCGGTGCTACGCGCGTCGAGTTTGAGTTGAAATTAAAATAAACACTTGGGTTTTAATTAAACGAATAACTCTGTTGTTTATTCACAAACACCGAAGTTATAATTAACATCATTGCCGAGTATAAAGTGTAAAGACATCGACGCCAACGGCATAACGTAATATTATATAATACGACGACGACGTGTAACTGCAGCAGTGCGGTCGGCAAGATGACGTGTAAAGGTTTTGCGTGGCGTTTGGACGGTGACGCGATAAACATAACAAGCGTGGCTGCGCGGCTGAAACGTTGAACTATCGATTCCATAATCTACGACGACCGTTATTCGTGTGCGAGAAAAAAATAAATAACGTTCCAGCCACTGCGCAACATGTCGGCGACGTGTACGGACGAGCACGGGCGCGGGCTGCTACGTACACGGAACGGATCGAATATTGCTCGCAAAGAGACGAATTCATACGTATCGCACGACACTTTGTTTTCGATCCCTCTCCCCCGTGTTTTACGCCTCGTGTTTTTCGCGCTCTCGACGACACCTGGTCCCGTCGGAAAATCTATACTCGCGCCTTCGTCGATGTCATTCCTTTTTATTATAATATTACATCGTCTCCGATGTCGCGTGACTCGGACGCGCGCGCTCGGGATTTTCGTTCCGAAGAGTCGGGCGGAATTTCGCGCGCCGCCGCTTTCGAATGCCGATTTTCGTCTGCGATATGAAAGTCGTGGGGACTTAATCAAATGCGCGCCGCGACGACGCTTCGATAAACTCTCTCCTTTTTTTCTTTTTTTTCTCACTCGTTATTATTATTTTTATTATTTCGACGGAGCTTTAGCCTCTGATAGCGGGCCACGCATACTCGGCGAACACATAGCGCCAGGGATGGCGAACCGAATAACTAACCCGACCGTTTAGTGTCTGCGGCGACGGGTCGATTAAAATAAATCATACGTCCGCGCGAGAAAACGTTTATTTTAATTTTTTTTTTACCGCGTCTCGGCCATAACGATAAATAATATCGGGGTATAATATTACGTATTTCTATTGAAATAACGCGATGAATTTTCATTATTTTTTTTCTTCTCGCCGACGCAAACGCCTCCGCCGCGCCGGTGGTCCGTGAGCGTAAATATTCGAGACTAAATATGTGACTGCGGCACGTGCAAAATAGTTTTTATGTCTGTGACGGGCAGCCCGCGACGCGCGTGGATGCGGGCGGTACGACGACGACGGCGTGTGTGTAATAATTAATTGTCACTCGCCGCCCCCGCGACAACTCGCGAGACACCACACACATTATTATCATACGAACGTCAACGGTTTCGTCGGTTTTTAATCTCGGCGAACCGTCGAGTGCGCGCTGTTTCTATGCGGCGCGAAACGTGACAGAGTCTGTTGTTTTAATCATCGCACGCTGCACGTTTGATAAGCTCTGAATTACCGAGTCCTTTTGCCCGCGCGCGTTATGGTTTTTCATTTTCTTTTATTTCGCACGTAATACACTTTTATACTCTCTTATTATAACCGTCGCTCTTTTACGTTTGGGGAAAAAAAAAACTATCCCCGTTTTTGTCTCGTCGTCGGTGAGCAACGTTCGCGAACGGCTCGGCGGAGCGCACAATAAGGCGGTGTAATTAAAACGACGACGACGATAATAATAACACTCGAGAGCAGAAGTTTATCGGCGAGAAACGCTTTTTTCCCCCGTCTCTCTACGACTCCGGCGGCGTAATTAAGTTTTAATTGATTAATAATATCTAATCCGCGCGACTGTGCGGCGGCGTCGTAGTCGAGCACTCGTAACGCAATGCGTTTTTATGAAATCGAATTCCAGCGGTGGCGGCGGCGGCGGCGGCGACGAGCATAATCTCATCAGCGGCCCGTGCACTGTGAATAACATTATACCGCGTTATAACGTACATTCGCGGCAATTAGGAGAAATTGAACGAACGTGTCTAAATGTTAATTGGACGCGGTAATTTGGACACACATCAATATCGCGATAATTGCAAGGCGCGCGCGCGCGCGCGCGTTCCGGACGCGGCGAATGTTTTAATTTTCAATCCTACGTTTTACCAAATGCAACGATAACGTTTTGTCAAAACCGCGCTGGCAAAAAGAAAAGGAATCGACGGGATGATTGAAATGAGAAGACCCGGATGCCGTACAGGATTTGTTGCCGAGCGAACGAGGCATCTGTTTCTCAACCGTGTACTCGGAAATCGCTGAAACGTCCGGTTTCGTAAAAATTACATTTTCAAACGTTCAAAACTTTTTTTTGTTGATTCGAAAGAGTGAGGAGAGAGAGAGTAGATTGTGAAGGAAATCGTGTTAAATTTTTAGTATTGAAAGCTTTATAGATGTGAAATTCAAACGTTACAGAAAACAAATTGCGACGACTGCGTTTTTACACGAGTTAGAATATACAATACGCCGGCAAATCTAACTCCGAAACAATATCGACGGGACGATTCGGTTGAGACCTGACAACAGTAGTACTTTCGCGATGCGTAAAAAACGGTTACGACTTGCTACGCTTCGAGTCGGATTTAAAAGTATGCGACATTACATATTATCGTGTGTTGCTGTTTTGTACGTATATGTAGTAGTCATATCGCGAATAGTGCCGAAAACTGCTGCGCAGACATGAGATAACACCGCCGGAAGTACAGTAATATTTCGTACATCGGAAAGTGCAAACGGAAATAAATAAGTGGATTCCTCTCACGGGAGAGCGAAAAAAACAAATCAAAACAAACACGACAAACCGCCGTCATCGATTTTCTCTTCTTCTTGGCACGTTGAGACGAGGCGAACAAATAAGAAAAAAAAAAAAATTGATTAATAGAATCGCCAAGAAATCGTTTGATGTCTACAACAATAGTCGAGTTGAATATTTGCTTGAAAAAAAAAAAAAAAAAACAATTATTTGATTCGCTCTAAAACGAGTTTTTTGAGATATTCCGAGAGGGGGGGCTAAGAAATTACTTTCGTACGGACGAACGGTAGAGTACAGTTATAATAAAATCACGAAATTACGGTTTAATCCGAATTATTCAATTAAGACGAAAAAAATAATGTAAACGTACTGCGACCGGCGCTAATATAATATTAGAACAATTAAACGCGAAGTTTGTTTAAGAATATTAATTCAACACCGAAAACTTAACACCGTTAAGAAATGGCCCGGTTCGAGTGCACCCGGGTGAATTAAAGTTTTACCAACCCCCTCGCTTGTTAAAACGAATACGATTGTTTTGTAACATCGGATATTTATTTACGTAAATATCAATATGATATTATACTACGAGCACATAACGTCCGACGAGTCTCCTAGATGGCCTTACGAAAAATATTCGCGCACGTTCGAAAAGGAAAGACAATGAAATTTTAGATTCGCGTGTGTTCGCCCATGGTTTTCAAACGCGTAAATATTAAAATACGTCGCCTTTTCTCGTTGCTCGACGGAGAACAACAAAATTTTATTAAATATGTTTAAAGAATAATAAAATAAAAATAATGGACTTGCCTTGAGTATTATAATAATTAGTGTGCGAAAAAGTCACGACCGGTTTCGATTAAAAATCATCGTCGGGTGTAAATTAATTGTTCAATAAGTTTTTTTCCGTTCATTCTCGAAATGTGTTATTTCAGGTCGGTTTTGTTAGATCCGCCGGCGATTATTACGCGCCATATGAAAGTATAGACTTTTCTCGAGTGGCTAATATTCAAAACGCATTCCGATTGTCTAAAAGCGTACGAGAGTTTCCTCGATTTTCCTCGGCCGAAGAATTTACACTGTCTTTCCGTTTCGGGCTACCATCGTCGTATACCGTTTAGTTTAGAAACACTAAAGAAATACTAGAAATCAATAAACCAAACTCGCGTTTAGTAGTATTAAACACTCGACGATATCTTTACTCGACGCGCAATCGAGGCGGGCGACAGTTCAGAGATCGGTTTTAAAAACGTACGGATTTGCATTTTGTTTTTCCTACGCGTGTTTTATATCTGGTCGCAACGATTAAACGACGATTTTGTTTACACTCGCACGGGCGCTCGTGCGATCCGGGGGCCGTTTGCGCGGCGGCGGCGGACGAACGACGTTTATTGTACATTCCGGTCCGCACACCGGCGCGCGGGATATCACGTCGCATCGCATAACGATTGCTCGAGATTTTTTTTATTTTTCACAAGACGTGATTTATTTACCGCCGCGTTTATATAGGTTACAGGTACGCGGCGTACGCTTTCTACGCGTTTCCTATATGTTGCCCACACGGTGTAACAGCGTTTTGTGTGCGTAACGATGCGCGCGCGCGCGCGTGTGTGTGCAGATCATCACTGGATGACGCCCCGCGTGTTGAAATATCGGTTTCTCGTGCATTGTTCTAAAGCGGCGAGCAACTCGATACGCCGATTGCCACACAGACACGATTGTTTGCATTTCCCCACCCCCTCCCCCCGGTATTCCTTTCGAAAGATATCGTATTATATACGAGGATGTGTACCGCGTACGGTTTGTATCGTACGAGTAGGTATGTGTTTTTCGTCGAGGAAAACGCATTATTTTTCCGGTCAAAACCTTTTCAACGAAAAATCGTTTTTATTTATTTTAAAACGGGTTTTTGTAATTATTTCCAGTTTTTATTTATTGTTATTATGTGTATAAATATGATGTGATGTTATATTATTAGTTTCATAATAACATTCTGTAGCGGAGTACTTTTTTTTTTTTTTGCGAGAACGTCAACGCATACCAAACATCTGTCGAATAAATAGTTAATGATTTCATTAGCGATCAAAGTTCTGACTGGTGCATCGGAACGGAGTGAAGTGCATAGGTACTCCACAAAATGTTTGTGCGGTATTGAATGTAATATGTATGGGTACAGCAGCACGTAAAAATTTGAAGTATTCATAAATAATTAATTATCAATTTAATATTACATCATTGTACGTCGACATTCTCGGAAAATCATTCTCCGCAGAATATATGAAAAAAAATTGCATTTTGCCGTTTAAAAAAATTGAAAAAGTCAAAACGTCTTTTACGTGATTCATATTTTTTCTCATATACTACTCGTATATATGAATATACTTATATTTGAGGATGAAGTGGCCGAGAAGTATGAGATGGCACTGTCGCGGCCGACGATCAATGTCACCGGACCGACCGAACCCGACCACGGATGACCTCTCTCTGTCTGAGGAGATGACTGTTGGGAAAATGAGAAACCGCCATATCCACGCCCTGTGGAGAAGGCGACAGGAAAACAGTGCGCAGTGTCAACAAATGCAGGCTGTTTTCAAACCAAACAAATGGTTTTAATATAAAATATATATTACACGTCGGCGTAGCTGGAATAATGATTTCGACGTTTAAGTAAAAACGATGTGGGGGAAAAAAAAACATTATTTCTGTGACACAATAAGTTTTCGTTGGTACGTCGAATATCGTTCGAGATGGACAGAAATAAAAACGTGATGTACAATATAGAATCATAAAATATTTCCCCGCGAGTCGGCGATTACGAAATATATCTATAGATAATGTACAACACTTGAAACAAAGATACTTCCTAAGAGGGATGAAAAAAAAACCCCCCCTCGAACAATAGTAAACATTCGTAACAAAACCGAAAATTACCATAAATAATCCGCGGTATTATCCGCGTTGTATATAACATACTGTAAAATAACGATCCAACGCGCATTGTTTACTACGTTATTATATTTTCATATAAAATCGTATAAATATTTTATATACGGTCGCTCGGAACGATTTGGTTCTGAAACACGACGGTTTCGCGTTCGGCGGACGTTCGAGACGCCATTGTTCAAGGACGCGCTCGAGGAAACTCCCGATTTACGCGACGTACGTACTACGCAACAACACGTTGTAATATATTATAACAATATAAAAATACGATATCGTACACGCTCTTATTAACACGCGGTGACGCGATCTGCTGCACTAGAAAAATCTTTCATTGTTTTTTTCTTTTTTCTTTTCCTCGGAGAACCACATAAAACGAAACGTTTTTTCGTTTTTTTTCCAACCCCTTCTCGTCTCGTAGAAATGTCGAGATTAATATTATCATACATTTTTATGCCGCGCGATAATTTTTTGATTGTCTCTCGTCGTTATCGATGTAATTATGCGAAAAGAAATACATAATATAATACATTTTCCATTATTATACAATAACGCCGAAAAAACCATTATTTTTAAAGCGCAACGAAATAATGATGTCATCGACTTTCTTTTACCGCCTTTTACGTCTGCGGACACGATGAGGAATCGATTTTATTCGTTCCCCCGTCGTCGTCTGAATAATATCGCGTCACAACGTTTATAACAAGTACTGCGCCGTTTCTCCTCTTCCTCGCCATATTAATAATCATATTATTATTATTAATATGATTGCGTACTGCGGCGCTCCTGTCGCAGAGCGAATTCGCGCGTCGTGTTTTTTTTCGCTAAATTTAAACTCTCCGTCGGGTCGCCAGCTGGACGCGGCGTCGCGGTCGGCGGCGGCGGCGGCGACGCGAACGGTCCGTGTGGTACCTAACGTATTCGTATTATAGGTTTTTTTTTTTTTTTTTACCCGCCTCCACGACCGTCTCTCTGTGCGTACCGCCGTGCGCTGCTAATAATAATCGTATTTTCTCGTGACGCCGCCACGGCGATGGCTTATTATTTCGAACGAGTGACGCGGCCAACGCGTTATATTTACGATAACCCCTGCCGTAAGCATACGCACACCGCTCGCTATAATTTTAACGTATAGTTTACGCGCGCTATGACGTTACGACGTGTGTACACAGCAACACTGTAATACGGCGCGGCACGTGCGTATAGTGACTAACCAGGTCGTTGGACGTGTCATGTTCTTTATAATCCGCCGGCGCCTCGAACGATTACACTCTGACCCACCGTCTTCGCGGTATCGAGCGAGCTAGGCGTTTCGATTTGATCGACGGTTATTTTTCCTCGCTCCTCTATCGTACTCGATCGATCGCCCGCGAACGGAAAATAATCGCTTTTAGAATGAGAAAAAACACATCGTATATACACGGCCGTGTATAGGTATCGATTAAACGTGATATAAATATTGTTTATATTATATACGATATACACATACATATTCGTTTATATATAAGTCATACCTTCATAACGCGATCGGTATAATATATAATTCCATTTCGTCGCAATATCCGCGTAATGGCCCGGCGGCGGCGGCGTGTCTTCGCTACGTATATAGACCGCGAGCTGTGATCGGTTTCGAATTTCGGTGGGTCGATATCGGTCGCGAAAAGAAAAACAGTAAAAAACTATAAATACGGCGGATTATAATCGCCAGGTATAATACCTCGGAACCATACTCGTAAACGATGGCTCGAAATCTCCCGACGATTCGAAAAAAAAAAAAAATTATTTAGTTGGATTATTTCGAATAAAAAGAAACCCTACGAACGAAAGTCTGTCGTCGATTCGATCGGATTAAAATATAATTTGTGCAGACGTAAAGATGCAGCCGAGCGAGTTAACTAGTTTTTTTATATATATATACGTATATATACGTATTTTAACTCGTCGCGTAAAACAAATAGATGGAAACGAATCAAGTCAAGCTAAAAGTCGCCTACCGTTCTTTTTCCGATTTCGATGAGAACTATAAAAGTTAATACGTGTAAAGCAATCAACTTATTTGATTAAAGTCAAAACACGTTTGGTCGTTAATAGGTAGTTGAAGAAAAAAAAAAATTGCGAACGGTACGAATATGTGAATATTTATTTCTTTTATAAATTATCATAAACCGGAAAACAATGATTATTTGTATTCGACGGAAAATTCGACTCGATTAATACCTTTAAAAGTATACATTTCTATAGCGAAATAACCCGCAGTGCACGAGCTTTGCATTTATAGACTAACGTATAAGACGACGGAATTGATACACATCTCGTCGGGCGGACTTAAAACGAAATAAACTCGATTGCTTTTCGATTTTCAATTATAACAAATTTAACACGCGCTCGCAGATAGACTTTGATGTGTATAAATGATCTCGTACACGCGACGTAGACGAATAGTTCGAGACGACGACGACGTCCGTATACTTATTACCTCGTAGCGTATATTTATAGGACTTCTATACTTTCAAAGAGTCCCGCGAAGTGTGTTTTTCTGGTGCGCGTCCCGGGACGAGGATATTATAAGGATACTATGACGCGTCCGTATCACGCGTGCACGTGCTACGGGGGTCGCCGATAGAACAGCGCGATTTCTTTCTCGAATCTTAGCGTACGATATGATTACGTGTTATTATTAAATCTATACGGTACATTAATCGTACGCCCGCGCGATACATCCGGTGGTAAAACCGTTCTCGGTTTCGATTTCTGTCCCTTCCCGCGACCGAGACGAAAAACCCGGAGGCTCGACGTCGTCGGAACCGCGCGCGCGCGCACCGTCGGAAACGGTGTCCGATTACGGGCCTCATTAGAATAACGCGAGTTGTGTAGACGAACATATTTTTACGTACACAATAATGTATAATATCGCGTCGAGTACAGAGGATTTTCCAGAAAAAGGGGAAAAAAATCGTCGTTCCGATTGCGCCGGGTACTCGAGGAGAGCAAAATAAGAGGGGCGGTGAAGTGTTCGCTTATCCTTACCGTGTGATGAAGACTTAACAGTCGTTTCAACGACCAAACTATGATAAAAAAAAAAAAAAAAAATTAAGATTTAAGACTCGAACGAAACGGGCGATTGAAATCGGTGAAGTTTTCTGATCCTTTTTGAAACGAATGCGCCGCCGTTAGAAAAGCGCGACTCTCGGAGGAGAATCAGCCTCTAATTCGACATCGTTGAATAGAAATTCGTCGTCGACGTACTCGATGTCGTCAAAATCTAATTTTCCAACGCTCGCAACGACTTTTTCATGACTTTCCAGTAGGATTCGTTGTCTAAAAAGAAACATTTTCGAAGAATATAATATTGTACTCGTATTATTACGAGCCTTAGATATTGAAACGAGAGTTTTATGAACTTTCATACAAAATGAATATTCAACAGATTTTCGCGATTTTTCGAGTTTTTTTTTTTTTTTGTTTGATCAAAAATTATTTTATCGAAATGACACGAACAAAAACCACGAAAACTCGAAAGCTTTAAATAAATACTTATCTACGAATAACTTAATAAAAAGTAGTTTAAATATTCTCGGGAAACATTTTGAATCTCTGCGACTATTTATTATTAATGAATAAATAATGACGAAAAAAATTCTGTAAAGTTTGCAGTTTTTCTTAATTATTAGGAAATTGTACTTGTAAAATGATAAACTTACGCGGTAAACATGTCGTACGATATTCTCGCGATAGTAGTTTCACACGAAAAAGGACAAATAATAAACAAACGAAAGTCGTTGACGTTTTTCCCGAGAATTAGATTTTACCTACTTGAACTCGAGTCGTTGTCCGATCATATACCGTAAGCCGTTCAGATTTTGACCGATAATATTGAACTTTTTGCGTTCTAAAACAATTCAAACTTTCGGCCTTCCCGGAGCCCCGCGAAAACTTCAGAACGGCACACGAACCTAACCCTGTCCGAAGTCGATGGTCGGGCCGAGTGTTCTGGTATAATAAGAGTGAGACGAGGAAAAGGATACGTCGATATTCATGATATACTTTCGCTCGGAATCTTTAGAACATCGTACACACACGATCGCCTCGTATACTTAGGTGCGTGAATGTTTTTTTTATGCATATTCGGGCGCGTGCCCGTGTCCGGCGACTTCCGGCCGGTGTCGGGTGGTCGGTTTTCGTAATAAACACTCGCCCGCGCCGCGGTTTTCGTCGCCCCGGCCGGAAGACACGCCGTACCGGAAGGACGCGCGCGCGCGCGCGCGTGTTCACGCGTAGATTTATAATTGCTGCGGCAGAGTTCGTGTAGTAAACCCCGCGATATACGCGTACACTGTCATTATAATATTATTATTATGTCGCCGCCGGTCTTATAGTCTGTTGACCGATTTGTACGCCGCCGGCACGTTATTTCTGTTTGAAACTCGTTTTTCCACCCGTTAAATCGCGGATCGATCGGTTACCGCGGATTATGATTTTTTTTCTCCGATTTCTCGATATGCCGCGACGCGATTTTCGACGCCGCGCGATTCTCACACGCCGGCGACATCGGCGCAAACCAGAAGGGATCTCATCTTCCCCGAACGTAGTAAAATGTTTATAGTTTCGAGAGCTCGCATTAGGTCCCTATAAAATTTACGACCTCTTTATCGTTTACGACATTACGTATTACTATGGCAATATTGTCGACTTGAAATTTTCCTGGTTCGTTTTCAAATCAAAATTTTTGGTTTTTAATCGAAAATGTAAAAAAAAAAAGGTTTTTGTTTTTTACGCATGAAAAAAAAATCGAATGACGATATTTCGTCGTGTGTACGTACTCTCGCAGACTTTGAGAAATTTCAAAATACATATTCGTATTTAACACGAAATGTATTTCCTACCAAACATCGGATTAATACAGCTGAAATGGTAGAATAACACGTTTTTTTGTGTTTTTTTTTCCAAGCCAGTCGTGTGCAAGTAGCCAGCATAAAATTTCAGGGGGGGGGGGTTAAATTATAAAGATGTATTATGACGAAAAAAATCTCTACAAAATCTGTTTGATATAATAATTTCAATAATAAAAATTGTTATTTACTTATGTGTATCTTGTATTCTTGTAATCAGAGTAACACAGGTACAACAAATTGTATATAGAGAAAATTTGAACCCTGAAACCCCCCCCCCCTTGGCTACGGCCTTGGTCGTGTGTAATAATTTTGAGACGTACGTTCTTAGCGCGAGTGTTATCGACGACGACCAAAAAGAGAAGAAGAAGGATCGATTAAAAGACCAATATCAAATTCGCGTCTCGGCGTCTCATAATCTTAACTGTTGTATCGACGGCACGTACGCCATGCACGCGTTTACGGCACGCATGAATACGACTTAAGTCCCTTGTTATATTCCAGTTACGCTCTCCTTTAGCTTTCGTAATCTCCGCCGCCGCGCGTTCGGTAGGTGTGCGTCATTATTATATTGTTATTATTATTATAAGTCGCTCGTGGCGTCAACGAGAAACCGCGACCGTGCTGACGCAACACTGTTACAACAGCCGCATAAGATCTCGTCAGCTTCATAATAGTCTGCCGCCCTTTCGCCGCGAAACCAACCGTCGGGCTCACCCTTCGTGTGTGCGTTTTGAGACTCGAAGGGACGGGAAAAAATACTCGGTTACTCTGGCGACGTTAGAACGGCAAATCACATTTTTTCCGTTGCGAAATGTTTAGCGTGAATATATACAATGTGATGCACGAATCACACTTGATGTTTTTTCCAAGTGGTTTTGAAAGAAACGTTTCGACCGAGAAGACTTTCGAGACGAGTAATTTATTTTTCAATATACATATTATATTAACAATTTCAATATGAAATTATAATATATAACCTTATTTAAACGACGTCTATATGGTTAGGGTTTATGGTTTTTATTTTTAATTTTAAACACGACCCAAGATTGTTTACGATAATTATATATTTTTTGCAATGAAACCACCTCAAATCAAACTTCCAGAACTCGTCGGGCGGTATGGTTTTACACGGTTTTCTACGACCGTGTACGTACAGATCAAAGAGAATATTTTAATACGTACGGCGCGGCGGTGGTGGAATATTCGTGTTTGATTTTTCATCAGTCGACTTTGTAGTTTGTACGCAGTGTGCCCGGGACTAAATCAATCGGACGTAAAATCGACGGTTAAAATTATCAATAAAACGGCTGAAATAATTCGAGCGCGTATAAACAACGAAATACGGCGGTATAGAACGAGTAATCATCGATTCGTGTGGACAAAGTTAAATATTGAATATTAATATTTATTTTTTATTTCGAGATTTATTCGAGGACTCACCAGCCATTTACCCGGGGGGGCGATACGTTTTTTTTTTTACACTCTCCGTATGAAACAATAATTAACGCCGCCGCCGCCGAGAGCATTAATTTTCATTATTATTATTATTTTATTTTTTTCGACTATAATTTTGAGACTCGTAGCAGTCGAGCGGGGCAACGAACGACCATAACACCGCGGTACGTTTGTATTCGGTTTTTTCAACGTTCCGAACATCTGCCGAAATGATACAAAGTGTACCTATGCGTGTGTGTATACCTATAGACGCTGTGTCGAATTCGAGTGCGCAGAAAACCGTCTGCCGTCGATATCGTTACGCCATCAGAAATATATATGTATTATTATTACCATGCACCGCACTTACGGTTGCCGCACACCGTTATACACGGTCGTGTCGGTATAATATCATTCCGTAAATATATATATTGTATATATGTATACATGGCATATAATACGTGTGTGTATTTTTCGGCATCAGTGGTTACACGTAAACAAACAGAGTAAACAATGTGGTCAGTACATCGTAATAACATTATAATAATAATATTGTCTGCGGAAATACGAATTTTCGCCAATTTCGCGATATTATTACTATTGGGTACTTTACGAAATATACGAAGCATTGTGTACAGGTAGGTGTATAATGTGCAGCGTAGACGGATGCACATACATATATACGAGTATATTATACATTATGAAATTCCCACGAGTATATGCGGAAAAAAAAAACAAAATATTCACATATTATGCAGTTTTGTTACGAATAATGTACAGATTTCGTTTCCCGTTTTGATCGATGCGCATAGGTCTATCGTAGGGTCGCGCGTTCGTATTGCTTCTGTACAATAACAGTAAGTATTATTATGATTCGCTCGTGAACTGACGAACCGAAGACGAACAATATTCGTTTCCCTAATACGGCGTTGTGACGACCCTGTACGATCGGGCGCTACTTTACACCGCCTTTAATTACCGCGCTTATACATTTTATCCGATAGTGTTTATAAACGTATCTGCAGCGCACGACAATGTATTCAAATAGATATTACCAACAGGGTAAAACGATTGGACGGCGTCAGTCGCCAATCGTTGAGAAAACAATTATTCAGCGTCAAACCGGCCTGCAATATGTAGACTAAAATAATTAGTTTTGTTTTTTTTTTGGAAATCGACGTGCGCTCGTAGGCGGCGGCGTACGTCTTCTCGTTTTTATTTTTAACTAATTTCTAGTCAAACGGTGTACCGGGCATGTTGACTAATATAGAAATAAAAAAATAAAAATTCGCTTCGAAAACGTCGATATTTTGACGCGAAACATCTTTTGTAGATTGCCCGTGCGACACGGGATCGACCGCCCCGTATTGTGTTTGGCCCGGGCGTAACGTTTTCGTCGAACACGACCGCGTAATAAATAACGACCAGCCGTGTCGAGCCGCAGGTCGGGAAATGTTTTCATCGGTGAAAACGACGGTTCCGACGACGTTTTTCAAGCCGAAGACACGACTCACTCACTCGCCGTCACGAGCGACAGCTACCTCTCTATAATATATAATATACGTGATCAAACGGCCGACGTAGGTACCCGTACGACGTTGCACGATTACGCGCGCCGACCGTCGCCGCCGATCTCGCGCCGCAGTAGACAAAGTGATAGTATCCGTGTACAATAATACCGTCGTCGTGTAAAATAAAAAAATTAA
Source organism: Drepanosiphum platanoidis (assembly GCA_948098885.1). Classification (NCBI taxonomy): domain Eukaryota; kingdom Metazoa; phylum Arthropoda; class Insecta; order Hemiptera; family Aphididae; genus Drepanosiphum; species Drepanosiphum platanoidis. Next base: position 11,540,563 of record OX402528.1, read on the forward strand.
TTTAGCTCAAACGACGTACGAGATGTTGTTTTTTTTACTTTTTATTTTTGCGCGGGCACACCGCACAAACTCTATAAATAGGCAGAAGACGTAATAATGCCTTCTTCACGCGCGCGTCTCTCCTCACGACCCGTCACCGCGCACAACAGTTAATTCGGTGTTTTTCTACTCCGCGACTCGCCGAACTCGTGCCAAAGCCTCGGAAGTTTTCACGAAATTTCACATTTGGGTATTTTCTATCGAACGCGCGGCAGCGGCGGCCTGGCTCTGGATCCGATCGATGTTCTCGGAAATTATACTAGCTGTATTATAATAATAATAACAATCCTAGGTCGGGCGTTAACGAGTTTGAAAGTTTATGTCAAGTTAAAAAGTTAAGTTACTTAACGAGTTACTGAATATACTCGTATATGTGTGTGTGTCTGTAATAACTTCTAATTTAACGAGTTGAAGTTTTTAATGCAGTAACTAATAATCCTTATTGGAGACACGCGGCGTTCTATGAATACCATTGTTATGCCCGATAATTGTTATAATTCACATTGTATTGATCGAAATACATTTTTCGCTTTACTCGGAATCTCAAATTAAAATTGAAAAAAAAAACAAGTTTAACGTCATCGGTTCAGGCAGTTATTATAATTGAAAATACCGATTTGCTTGAAACGCCACGAAATAATACGATCGATTCGTTTGGATCAAATCAATGTACGATCTCGTATATTATTACGTATATGCTCTCTCAATCGTTATATGCATTGAAATAAATGTGTGACCGATTTTTAATCAAGTCGAGTGATTTTTTCTTCTCTCGTCAAAACTCGTCCTAAAAAGAAACTTCTAAATTTCCACCCTAGGTTTCGAGTTGAAAAACATTGGCTCTGCCCCGGCATACGTTGCGCGCGTGCGTACGAATCATATTGCGATCTCGACCACCGCGCGATTTCGCCGGGAAACAACATACGTATTACAATACGTAACAACCCGTATATTCGTTTTGCTCGCCGCGCCGACGTTTGATTAGCGTCGATATTACGCACGCGTTTAAAATATGATCGCGACGCGTCGTGGAACGCCCGGGCGGGTCGTTATCAAATCGTACGGGGTAGGTTCACGCTCGATTTCCGCGCGGCGTCGAAACAGTAATAGATCGCGATAAAAATCGCGCCGTTATATTCGTATATATTTTGAAAATCGCCCGCGCGCGTTCGCAACGATTTATCTACCGTGCGGCGGCGGCGGCGACGTAATGGGAAATAGTCAAACTTTGCTCTTTTATTGGAAGTATTATGTACCTTTGTGTATACCATATACGTGTAACCATATTACATCGTGTACCGATATAGCGGGAGTAATTTATCGTCATAATCTTGCGGTCGACCGAGCGAAAGACAATAAACGTTGTTTTATGTATCGCGCGTTTAATGGAAAAAAAGGACACGTCGCGTAATGAGTATAAATCCCCCGCGCGCGTAAATAATACGGCGCGCAGTAAATATTCTGCGCATTCCGGATTACTTTGGCCGGGACGAAACGTATATTATGCAGAACGACGTCGTACAATATTGTACAATGCGACTCCTGAAAACGGCAACGAGTCCGCGGCTCGTCCGGCTAATCCCGGAATGTCGTTTTTCTTTCTTCTTTTCTTCTTCTTTTCGATACGAGTGCGGATTATAATATTCTATGAGTCGAAAAAACCGAACGCTCGGTAAAATGTTTAATTGCAACGAGCAGTCGAACCATAACGTTATTTTTTTTTCTAGCCGGTGCACTCGTGCCGGTTCGTTACACGTTCAATTCTACAAGGGCAAAATTAAAAACCTCGTCCTGCAGCTGTCTCTCGGTATAGGTGAATCTAATGAACTTATTGTTCACATATTATACTGTTTGTTGTATAGCGGCAGCTATATACGTATTATAATATTATGTCCGCGATTGCGAGTGAAGTTTTCCGAATCAATTAAAATAGTTGGATCGAAAACTTGGTTTCGAATCGCCTGCGGTTTATTAATTAATAATTATAATTAAACTAGCATGTCAGTGAGCGCGTATTAAATGTTCGAGTAATATAAATTGCGAATTTAATCAATTTCGATGTGACAAAATAAAAAGCCGATCACCGCCGTTCGTAAATAATAAAACAAAAACTTCAGCCGTCGTAAATCGTAATTCGAGTTTTAAATATTTTCATAAAAAAAAAAAAACAAAATTCTCAATGATAACTTCTCCGAAAACTCGAGCACTGTAAATAAGTTTGATGACGATGACGCGATTGAAAAATAAAAACTACAAAATTTCAGTTATTTTACGCTTTGATTGGGTTTATATTATATACTTATTATTCAAATCATAAAATGCAAAATTACATTTAATTTTATAGAATCATGTTTTTGAAAACATTCTCTTTCACGTCGAAAAATCAAAAAATAACCTCTCTCGAGTATATAAATATATTATTTACACGAGCAAAACTGTGCGGAAAAAGAATCAAACCTAATACCTACGTCGTATACTGTACAGTCTGTACATACGTATTATTATCTCGACTAAATTATATTAAACTAATACACATTTTGCCAAAGTAGAAACAAAACGGAATGTTATTGCTGTTGTAATAATAATAACGGAATGCCCAAGAGCGCGAATGATTACATATTATAATTGAAATAAACTTTGCGCGATAGTTGCCAACAACTAACTACTATACCAACTCCCTTCGGGGAAATTTCGTACTTGCGGTATACTCGATAAGATTCAATTATAATGAACATATAATTGAATCGAAATAAAATCATATATTTAATTTTCGATTCTAAAAAATTACCGCGTGATTTCGGTTTTCTGCGGTTTTCAAATTTAGCCGTGAAGACCAAGAGGTAAATTTCCCGATTTTACCCCTTTTACTCCCTTAGGGGTTGAATTTAGAAAAATCCTTTCATAATGGGTAAATATTACGAATAATATAGCACTCTGGAAAATGAGAAAAATCCGATTTTTAATGTGACCATGGAAAACACTTTCGAAAATTCGCAAAATTCGGGTTTTTATGGACATCATGAAAAACTGAATTTCAGAAAAAAGCGGTTTTAAATTTTCGAAGTTTCGAATGTGTTCTTAATCGTTTTACCCTTTTAACCCTTTTTACCCCCTTAGGGGTTGGATTTTCGAGACGTTCTATAGCTCACCATAGCTATAGCTACTGAAATCCACCGAGTACTTTTCGAGTTAAGCGCGCGTACATATAAAAAAAGGGCTTCTATTTTATACATATAATATATTATATAATAGATTATTTCGTGTGCAATAACGGTTTAATTGAAGGTTTGTTTTTTTTCCCGTTCACAGACCAGGCGGCGATGGCCATGGACGTGGTGCGAGTGGTCCGAGTGGACGTGCCGCCGGTGGTGCGGTCGTACAAGTCGGGCGGCGGCGAGCTGCTGCTGGGCTGCGCGTACGCGCTGGAGGGCGGCGAGAACGACGACGAGAACGGCGACGTGGTGGCCGCGACGGGCCCGACGAACGCGACGAGCGCGTGGGACGACGCGCGGGACAGGCGGTCGTCGCCCGCGCCGCCGGACGTGGCCATGGACGCGGCCATGGAGGAGCTGCAGCGGCAGCGGGGCCTGGTGGTCAAGTGGTACTACCGGCGCAGCCCGGCCCCGGCGGCCGCCGAGGGCGACGGCGCCGCGGCCATCATCGACGACAACGAACAGGTGTACCAGTGGATAGCGGGCGGCGGGCCGGAGGCCGGCGGCGGCCTGGGCCGGTTGAGCGGCCGCACCGTGGACGTGACGGACCAGACGCCGCGGGCCGACAAGTCCGCGCTGCACCGGGTGGTGCGCGTCGACCGGCCGGCCGCCGACCTCACCGGCGAGTACCGGTGTCAGGTGGAGGACTGGGACGCCGAGCGCCGGTCCGCGTGGCAGCCGATGGTCGTGTACAGTGAGTACAACCTCCTCTTACATAGGTTCTCGACCACCGGGGGTCCACGTGGTGACTGAGTTTTAAATAATCCAAATATAAATTTGTTCGATTCATATAGTATAGTATTATATAGTTTAAAAAAATGAATTGAAATAGAAATTATATTTATTTTATTTTTTCTGGGGAGGGTCCCCCCGTTCTATACTAAAGCGGTCCGTGGCCCAGAAAAGGTTAAAGATCAATTCACTACGACAACGGGTCCCCGACTAGCCGTTGAGCTATACTGTCCGCCAGGCCCCGCCGATCGCCACGAGATCGGGATTTTTTTCGCAAACGTTTCGAAAAATATTCATCGACGTTTTTTTCGACGAATAATCTGTGCGATCGTGAATTTGAAAATTTCAATTTCTTTTCCATCCGATACATTTTATTTCAAACGATAAAAGTTTGATGTCTGTACGTTTTTTAAGGGCCTCCTCCTGGACCCTCCGAGTACACCGCGTCAGATCAACCCTGGCTCACTGGCGGCACAAACTCCTCGATCGGGCCCCGACTATCTGCTAGCGAAAAAGCATCGTCTAATCGCACCACACTCTGGTAGATTAGTAAACTGTTTTGCTCGCGTATTAGTTCGCCGGTATGAAGTGAAATCCCAGTACAAATCCCGCGTGTCCGTCGCGGGGTACGTGCCTAATTCAAGGTTTCAGACGTGAAATTTTTCATGTCGTCTACGAGATATATCGAGAAAATAAATTTCATGAAACGTTCGAAACCCTATATCGTTATTATACAATATATATTTTATACATGTACGAACGGTGTAATGTGCGCGTCGCCGCCATCGTATGTGTGAAGTAATAAAAATAGAGTAAAATATCAAGTGTGGTATTGAAAAATTCAACAAACACTGTGATGTGAACGTCATAAAATGCAAAGTACTTTTTACGTTTTTCGGTATCGCGACTGGCTGTGTAAGTAGTCTGATTTTAAAACTTCGAGTTTTACGATGCCGAGTTTCGCAGAAGAGCCGTTTCAGATAGTGAATGTTTTAGAAATATTTTTTACAGTATATTCGCTGCACAAATTATCATCGTTTTAGGTAGAAAATCGATTTTCAATATTTACGACCGTCGAGATCAGTCGATAAACATCCCGATTCCATTTACTCGAGTAAATTTATTTTTTGTATTATCATCCAAACAAACAAAACTCAATTACAAACACGTTATGTGTGGAGTGTAATAATTTTTTTTTTTTGGTCATCGCGTTTTACACTGAAAGCGTATTGCCAACACCTATAGAACACAAAGTTGGATATTATTTCTAAAGGCGTATAGCTTTTCCAAAAGTTTTATTTTCTGAAACATAACTTTTCTAAAGATCGGCGTTGGAAAACTTGATTTTCTATAATATACAGCTGACTCGTCCAGTTCAACCCGGACGGTGTGATTTCTATAAGTCTCATAAAATATTAGAGACGGACCATTTCTGTGAGATTGTGTGAGAATTCAAACACCCGCGTTAAAGATTTAATTTTTATATGCCGAGTAGTATTATAAGAGTATCATAATGATGGACAAATTTCAGACTATTCGAAAAATGTTTTTCCAATCAAATCGCGGAGTCACGACTCACGAAACCGATGGTTTGTAATTTGTATTTATTTTCGACTCCAGTTTTTTACATCATACCGTCGAAAATCAGTTGTTTTGTGCAATGCTCGTGCCCCCCGCTCGTAAAACAATCAGTGTAACTATCGTTATCTTTTTAAACGCCATTATAACTTCCGAACCGAGAGCGAGCTAGGAAAATTGTTCATATCAAATCCGTAATCGACGTGAAAACAACTCTGTCGGTTGAGAGACGATCGAAATGGGCGCCCGGCATTTAAGTAGATTAGTCGCTGAAATAAAAACATCCCCGCCGTATAATATAAAATATATCGTAATACGTTATTATTATTGGTATAAATGTTGTGCCGGGCGGATTACAGACCGTACAAAGCGCATATTATAATAACGAGGGAAACGTATCGAATGAACGCCGGAAAAACGTTCCGAACACGTGAAATAACGCGGTCTCCGTGATTATCGTTTTAAGTGATTATTTCCGCGCGCGCGCACAGACCACCGCACAGCCGCCAGCCGCCGCGCCGCCGTAATAATAATCATCGCGAGGACTATAGTTATTGAAAAATATTGTAAATCGGCACGCGCGTGTTCGCGTTGGTCGGTCTCATCTCGGCGCGTAGGTTTTTCGTCTCTAAAAACAGGACTGTTGTGCGACAGACCCAGGCACTTCGAAACACTACGGCAGAACGTTCGCGCCGTAAATTATTAGAGTTATTACACACTCTGTATACGATTTTAATCTATTTCGCGCACAAGTGTAACATCGCAGAACTAACACGTGGCGTGCACGGTAAACCTCCGAGGATTTTAATCCGACGCTCTATTGTTGGATTTCGCTTCAATTATTCATATTTTTCCCCCCCCCCCGACTCTGTCACGGATCAACAGCTGTTCGCTCGTATTATGATCGGTTTCTTCCTGGCTGTTCGGTTCAACCTGAATAAAAATAAAAACCAACGCGCTCCGAGTTTATTGGACGTGACGCGTTGTAATAACTCAAAGTCTATGATCTAAAATGCCAAGTGCACGAGTTTAAACTCGCTGTACGTGTTTTATTCTAAATCATCGTCCCGGACCGCTCTTAAATCGTATAACGCCTTTAAATAATATATTTTATAATCGCGCGTTTTTTATTCGTATCTTCTGCATGCACGTTTTCGCGTACTCAAACGTTGTGTTTATGGACACGTGTGGTGTTTGGGCGAGATGATACGAGTTCGGGTTATAGGTTAGTTATATGCGATGGTTATAGATCACCGTTTCCCAGCCTGGGAGCATGCCCCTTTGGAGAGACGTTCCGATGAATTGGAGGGGGGGGGTCAAAATTATAACATCGTAAAAAAAAAAGGAACACGTTCGCTAAGTCTGAATTCTATAATGATAAAACTAACCTAAACCAAAAACAAAAATGAAAGAAATCCATATCCATGAAAATATAGGGGAGGAAGGGGCTTGCATCCGGGAAACACTTCTGAGCGTAGAGATCCGCGTAAATTGGGTGAAATATTATAGGTCAATATTGTGAATAGGCGTCGATTTGTTTTTTTTTTTTTTTTACAATACTTTTCCGCTATTTTATGTATTATTTGTTTTTGGTTTTAAATGCTATTTCGGCGAACAATGTAAACACATTACATTTTCGACTCGAAGCGTGTCATCAGTTTTCAATAGCATTGCCATCACCGCCGCGCGCGGCGGCACGGGCGCACCAATACGTATATTGATGATAAAAAAATGGAAAAAAAAAAAACTAGAAAAACAATAACAAAACGTGACGTTTACCCAGCAACAACTAAAGAGGGTCGAATAGAAAAACGACTATTAAAATAATTGTTGTACACGTCGCCGTTCTAAAAACTGGTTATAATAATGATAAAAAGAAAAAACATGCGATCTGAATTTTACGTTTACGCTTCTCGGAAACGGGAAAACTACATCAAATATTGTGCTCGCGTCGTTGCTCTATACTGCAGCAGTCCGCACGCGTTCGCTTGTAATCGATCTGAATAGTAATATCGATGTGTGGAACGACGGTGCGCGTGTGAGTTAGTTTTTGTTTTCGGTACAGCGAAATATCATATAAACCACTCTCGGTGGTATTTAACGGTACCGAAAAAAAAAAAATTCCCTCTAATGCACAAACGTCGGGAGGGTCATATAATATTTGGCCGCGGCAGGAAGTACTTCAAAACTATGCACTATAAATTATGCGCATATTTTGTTTTTAACAAGTTAACCGCGACGATATCGGTTTGAATATATTTACGAACGCGGTTTATTATTTTCAAATAAACCGACGAAAACAGCGTTTGTTTGAGTTTCCAGAGATTAATTTTCAACAACAATTTGCATTTGATGCGAGCGAACAGTAAAAATCGCGCGTGTTATAAAAGCAAACAACAACAAAAAAAATCGCACAATAATCGAGTGTCCGGTACAGACGCGAATAATTCTGGTTTCGCGTTTAACAATATTGTCGAAACCAACGCGAATATAATTAAACGCGTTTAGCAAAAGGTTCTTTTTTTTTTATTACTCGTGTGACAGTTCATTTCGTAGAGTAGGCAAGTGACGGATGATCGATATCGGTGTGAGTTGGTCTTTTAAATATTTTAAACCGTTCACAATAAGTAAATCGGTCTCTGAAAAAGACTTTTGAAAATCTCAACATCTCTAGAGAATCTATACAGAAATTTCCAGTTTCTACGATTATTCATTTTTTTGGTTACGACAAACAAAAAAATTTTCCGGTTTCTCGTCTGTTTTCGTCGGTGTTTCTCGATTTTTCGGAAACAGTTTGAAATGGCCCCTCCCCTGAAGCATTAATTAAACAACATTTGCTGCCGAATACTTTTGCCGAAGCCGAAAACAGAACCGATTCTTATCGGAAACGCGATGACAGAACGAAGGAAAAAAAAACGACCGATATACATTGCGCGTTTCGCTCGGAATCTGAAAATTAAACGTGCTCCATAGAGAGTGTTCGACGTTGACGATTGTCGCGCGTACACCGACCGGCCGACTTTGTAGGTACGTGCGAACGCGATAACAACACTAACGTCACGACGACGTAGAGACTGATATGGCATAGGTATAGCGGGCCTGCAGCTGCGGCGTAAAATCGTCGGCAGAAAAAGAATCGAATTTTTCGCGAGGATTTCGATATGGCAAACGATTTTAACGGTTCGGCGGACCGCGTACAGACGGAAAAACGATGGAAAAACAATAAAACCGAAAAAAAATAAACAAATAAACAAATATTCACCGATAACCTACAAGTCGATATAATATGATCAAATATGCGTGTTACACGCGCGCACACACACCTATATAATATTATACCTATATTTTCGTTTAGCCGAAGAGATCGTAATAATCCGCACGTTATAATATTGTTATTATTTCGTACTACACTCGTTCGCGCGTTGGTTTACTATGCAAAACGGGGGCGGACAGGAACGGGGAAAAAAAATCGACCCGGAACGCCGTATTATCATTATTGTTGTTATTATTATCGTAACGGCGGTCTCGTTTGCGTGCTCGCATAGCATACGTATGTATTATAGTGTATTATATTAACGATGATGACGACGACTAGACGAGCGTAAAGATGTGTACAAAGTATATAATATAATGGAGATACGCGACGACGAAGACGTCCTGAATAACACACGCGCGCGCGCGCGCGCAACAATAATAAACAATGTATTATAATATATTATTTTATACTCTTGCGCGTATAAAACATACGTCGTGTGCGTATAACGGTGGCGGCGAGACGTCCACCGCGACGGACGGACTACTTCTGCTCGTCGTCGTCGTCGTCGTCGTCGTGAAATCCGTGGAAATCCGATGGCCTAAATTAAAAAAATAAATATATAATTCGCCGTGATTTCAATCACGACCGCGCACCGTATATGTATACGGTCGAAGAATAATATAATTTAAAACATATATATACGTCGGCTGTATTGTGCGCGGTGGTCGTCGCGCGTATAGTCCGACGACGACGACGACAAAACAATGACGTCCGTGTTTTTCGATTTTATTTACCCCTACCTATAGCGCTTTATAATGATATACCGTGATATTACTACGGCTGTATATTTTATAGTAAACTCTCTTTCGGTCAAAGGGAATGGGAAAAAGTCGGAGATGTCGACGAATTCGAGACACCGCGTTTTATTTAAAAAAAAAAAAAAAAAAACGAACAAAAACGATTTCAACGGTATACTTAAAAATTAGTATACGAACGAACCTTTATCATTTCAATGTTACGATTTATGTTTTCGTCGCGTTTTGTATTTGTATTTTATTTTTTATCCATCGCCTAATAATGTGTCTCGTTTTTCGATTTTCGTCTTTGATGATTTTTTTCCCCAACAATTCTATAACGCGAATAAATAACAAAAAAAACTACTATTTAAATTACCCGTAATAAAAATAACACAATATGTTAAATAATATAATTAATAGTGCTTACTACGTATTTTTAGTAGTCTCGACAAAGCTTCTCGTCGCCTCTGAAACGTTTGTCTACTCGAGATAATGAAAAAGAATACGGGAAAAAAATCCAGGGGATTTCGATTCAATTCGAGCCAACGAAAAATTCAACACGTCGATAATAAGGATAATAAGGATCTACTGTAATTTATAAACGTGCGCACATCGATAAGGTGGATGGACTACCCGAGTGCCAATTTCGTTTAGATAAGTTTCAAAACCGCTTTGAACAGCCGGTTGAAATCGCCCCAGTATGGAATTCGCGTATACGACGAGAGCGTATTGTTTTGACGAGAATGTTGTTTTTGGCAGCGAAAGATACGTTCCCGTCGCTGGGATGTTTCCGGCGTACAAAGGTTTTGTTGTGCGCTCGTCGTACGATGTCTTTAGAATTGCCAGATTCGAAAATTCAAATCGCGGTATTCAGTTAAAACGCACAATGCCGCGTTTTCGTCGATTGTCACATCTCACAGAAAAAAGTTAAGTAATTCAAATCGTTACTCTCCCCGTTCCTCTGTTGGAACGTTTTTTTCTTCATTTTTTTCATAAACCGAGAGACGAAAATGATAAATAATCGATTTATTTAATTTATTAGCTCTCTAAACGAAAATGTGAAAGCTCGACGGCCGTAGGCGAACGTTGTTCGAAAAAACAGACCTTTTTACTACCCGACGAGAGTCGTCGACTAAAATGGCTTAAAAAAAGGACATTCACGTATTATACAGAGACGTCTTACAAGCCTGATTATATTACGTTTACCTACCTTTTTATGTTATGCTGTTCGGGTGCCTATAATAGTTTCGAGAAAAATAGGTTTTTTTTTCTCCGTATTGTTCTGTTGAGATACCGTATCTCGTTGTATATATAGAAAAAAATATTACCCATTTGTATCTTCAAATTTTTTTTACTAAAACAAAATCTGATAAAACATTTAAATAGACTATGGACGGAAAATATAGTTTTGAAAAAATCTCTGAATCTCACGTGGTTTGACATTATAATATATTTATATGTAAAAAAAAACCAGCTGTTTGCTATAATGTCATAATAATTTATAAAACTCATGCACACGATTTGGGAAAACATAAACTCCGCGTGGAAACAATTAAGTATTTATTACCGAGCCAAACCACCGCGCGGTATTAATATTACAGCTGTATGATGTTAGATCAGCGGTGTTCTCAAAACCGTTTCCGTCCGAGTTAAACGTTGACAAATCCCGCGGTTCACACGAATAACACGATTATACGTCACACTGGTGTCTGAAAGTACAATTTGATTTTTTTAACACACACCACGCCGCGTGTCTTTCTATCGTAATGTCTGCGAGCCGAACGATCCAGTTCGTCGGCCGCACGAACGTGTTAAATTTCAATTATCAAAGTGTATGTCACAATAATTATGTTTACCTCTGCTCGGCGCCTGCCGTTTAACGCTGACCGCGTCTTCGTCGGGTATAACGACGACGTTTGAAAACCGCAGAGTCAGATTTTGATCGCGTATACGCAGTAGTATGAACTAGGTCGTAACAGCAGTTTTTAATAATTATAGGCATTGTCTTCGAGTCCGGCGTACTCGGTTCGTTCGATAATACGGTGTTTGACCGAGCGCTGCTAGAACATCGAAACCGCGTCGTTATATCGCGTACAAATAAAACGCGAAATATCGCTCGCGTAACGCACAAAACGATATTTATATAAGGGCCGCGCGATTATCATGCACGACGACGGTCGAATCGCCGACAAGCCGTTAGAAATAATCTCGAAATACATAAAACACACGCGCGCGCGCGCAAGCACATACACCCGACAAAGCTAGAAATTTAATAAAACCCGCGGCCAGAAGAATTATTATTATACGCGTATCTTTTTATTTAGTTTTTTATTATAATCTTTATTGTCATTATATCGTTATAATATAATATACTATTATTAAAACGTCGTCTTTTGTGTGTTTATATTTCGCCTCTCGGCGTGTGCACCGCACATACGCGTCGTAACTATATCGTCGTATCGGACGATTATTATTATTTTTATTATCATTATTACATTTTCACGCATACGGGGACATTGTGTTTACATTATATTATTATGTTGGTGTGTCGTCGCCGCCGCTGCCGCGATAAATTGTCGTAGGAGGAGACGAGAAGAAAACGCCGGACACAATTACGTATAATAATAATAATAATAAAAAAAATAAATAATTATCACATTGTTGACGACGACGGCTGGCCGTCACGTTCCGTTCGATCTGAATATTTGACATATTTTTTAATGGCTGCGGACGACACACGTGCACGCGCGCACGAAATAACCTAATTATTACTGTTAAAATACATGGTGGGTACAAATCAATCGACAAAAAGTCTTAGTGTTTTTTTTTTTTTTGTTTTTTTCTCGTTGTTTTCCTTCCCGAGCGATTTGTCACCGTTGCACTATTTACATAATTACGACCAGACGACATTTATATGGGACACAGTCGGAAGTAAAAACGGTATCGTCACATTATCGGACGCGTCGCGACGAAATCCGATTGATATTTTGTTTTTTTTTCTTTCTTTCTTTCTTTCTTCTTCTTCTTCCTTTCTTTTACAAGTAGGTAAATAATAATTGCGTATCGACTCGGATGGAACGTCTATACCGACAAGAGTTCGTGCGAACGAAAACGTCATAGTCTATTCTGATTTTAGACGTTATTAGATCTCATTTAAAAACCCCAACATATATTTTTCTCTCCGGGGGTTTTTTTTTTTTTTTTTGGCGCGCCGACGACGTATAAAAAGTCCGTGCCGTCCACATGGTGTCGCGTGATGTGCTGTTTTATATATAAATAATACATAATAACCACACGCGCAAGATTGATAGATGTGATATAATAATATAATATATGTATAAATATATTGTAAGATGTCCTCGGCGGGGGTCTGACTGGAAAACCTCTCGAGGGGCCAAGCTTTCGGTAGAAAACGCGTAGTGTAAAAGATTGATGTTTAATAATAACTCGGTTTTGCGTGCCGCTGCCGTCGCGCGTCGCAGCCGTCGTGAATTCTGTCAACTCGTCGTTTGTGTACCGGACCAATATAATACATCGGGGCGGCGGCGTATGTAAATCGCGTCGGATGGTCTGAAAATTCCAAAAACATTTCGACGCTGTCGGACGACAATCCTCTCGCGGATGTTTCTACGACAACGATAATAATTATTGATCGCTACTGCAGAGTTAACGCGCGAAAACAAAACAATTATAATCGGAAAAAAAGTAAAAGCGCTGCACGCGCGACCGTCGTCGTCGATAAGATCCGAAGAAAATTCAAACGCTACACTTTCATCCATTGTTTTTTTGCCCGACGTTTCACACGCGAAATAATTCCGATTGATATTGTTCCGTGTCCAGTGCCGATCGGTATTGGCCAATAGCCCGTCTGATATGCGACTTCAAACGATACGCGTCCGCCGTTTTATCTATGACGCGCACGCGCGCGCGATCGTTATATTCCACTTTCTAAGTTTTAAAAATCGAAAAATACCGAGAATCACTCGTACGATCGACTGCAGTAGGAAATAATAAAACGTGATTTCTATTTTAGATTTCACGACGGACGGACGGCATAGTGCGCCGTCGTACGTGTAGACGAAGAGTTATTTATAATGATCTTTGCGTAGACATCGCGTATTGTGTTGATATAATGACTGCTGTAAGGGTTACGGAATCGTAGGATTTTACTTTTTTTTCTTTTTTTTTTTTTACTTTATTTCAGACAGTTATACCGCCAGCATTCCGAGAGCACTGCAGAATCGGATTCACACATTAACGGATTACGCTTTTAATTTTCCACTCTTTTTATAACTCTGAATATTTTGTTTTCGAGGCCATGGGGCTTTTCGCGCGTTATACTCCTCTATGTTTACTGAACACACTGAACTAGAATAAAACGAGATTCGTTGGAAAAATGTCAATCGCCTTTAAATCCGTCGGGGTGTCTATCTACATAAAAATAATCTCCAACGACACCTCGTAGTATGCGAAGCGTCTCGAAATCGTGCAAAGTTTAATAACTCAACGTCACGACACGACGTTAAATATTTAACGTATAAAAAAACCGTTCTGCGTGATTTTTAATACAGCAGTTCCTGTAGTGTTGTAAAAAATGTAATATTTAAAAATACCTATTCACGTATTATGATGATTTCGGGTCATTTTCGATCGTTGTTAAACAGACGCGTTTTCTTTCGACAATTTCAGCGCGTTAAAATATTATAGACCCGGTATTGGCACGGTGCCGCGTTGTTAGGCGGTTAGAAATAGGACGAGAGTAAAAAAGTTATGACGCCTTCGGCTTGAAGTTTTTAATAATTTACTCCGTCGCGTCGTCCGTCTCACTTTTTTCCTTTTTTTTTTTTTTGCATAAGGAAAAGGAAAAGAGAAAAATAAAAAATAAAATCAAAACTCGAAAAATAAACTTCTAGGTATTGATTTTTTTTTGTTATAAAACATTAATTGGATTTTTTTTTTTTTATTATTTATTTATTAATTTAAAAAATATATAACTGCCTCGCCGCCGTCGTCGCGGGGGGGAGCGTACAAGTTTTGCCCGAGACAGGTTAATTAAATACGTCATAAAGCGCGCGGGAAAACGTATATATTAAACTGTTCGCGATCTCGACGAATAAATAACGAATTATGCGCGCGCGTTCGCCATACGGATCCGTACGGAAATCTAATTTCAGGTCTCTCCGCTCGCACCGCACACGTGCGATACGTCACGCGACGTACGCGTATCGTTATGATAATAATGCGCCGCAATATTGTCGGGCGCGAGTCGAACTTTAAACCGCGCACACCGGCTGAATATCATAATATATGCGACACCGACTCGTCGCCGTCGCGTATACATCATTACATCCGGACGATATTTTTTATTCCCCGTCGTCGGTGGCGGCGACGCGGATACGCGGTCTCGTTAAAGTCAGATGCGCGAGCGCACGTTTTGTGCGAATAATTTAATATTATATATATGTATACACGCGCGCGCGTGCGAGCGATACGGATTTCTCCGAGCCAAAACACAATAATAGTGGTAATAATAATAATAATAGAAACAGATTGCCGGAAACACTCGGCGACGCGTTTCGGTCGTATCGATCCCGATCGATTGTCTACGAATCACGTCGGCGTCGCCGCCGCCGCCGGCGTTCACAATACGACTGTGGTGGACGCGCGTGTATCCGTCTGGCCGTACAACAGTGGGCGACCGCCCAAAAGCTTAAATCGTCGTCGTTGTTGTTATTATTGTTACGCGTACGAATCGATGCTGACGGTCATCGCGGTGGGGTGAAAACGACGAGTAGAAAATATCTATTCGCACGTACATAGTTTTTATACATAATCGTGCAATGTATAATACATCTGGCTGATAAACGCGCTGAGCCGGTATGTTAGAGGTATGCTGCTCGATATTTTTGCGAGAAAAGAAGAAAATGAAAAACGTAAAATCGCGTCGGTAAATTATTTCCTATGAATAACGCAACGTTTTCAGATAGTCAACTTAACGCTATTAAGTGGCTTAAAGGCCTTTTAGGTTTGTGGACGCGCTTACGAAATATTAATCGGGCTCTGGATACACAACGTGACGGAATGGAGAGGACTTACTGCCGCAGCGCCTCGTGAATTTTTCCAAATCAGAATGTAATTTTGCGCGACGGCGATGTTGTCGTCGCTCGTCCTGTCTGCGCGCACGACCGACGGCGACGAGTGAAATCGATCGACCGTACCGTCGACGGGGAAAATGCACTGCGAGTCGACCGGCTGCAGTGTACATAAACGCATAATATAACGGCATTAATGTTATTTAAAAAAAAAAAAAAAAACCTAGGTGCGATACTCGAATGAGATACTGGAGACGGGCATTTGATGTCGGTGAATCGTTCGAATAAATTGTAAAGCAATGTAATTCAATATGTATTGCTTTAGAAAAACGATTCTGAAAAGCGAGCGAATCAGCCTTTATTTCTAAATAATTGTCGAGTGAAAATTCATCGAAACACCCGATTCCGAATAAATGTAATTTTCCGACGCTTATAAAAGAAATGTTAGCAACTCGCGAAAAATATTTCAATCGATTTTCAAACACTGAGTGCTAAATTTAAAGGGTTTTATCAATTTTAACTACAAACATTTTTTTCACGTTGAAAAGACGCGAATAAAAAATAATTCGATTTTGTCGAATACCGATGTTCCAACAAAAATGTTGCTAATTTTGTATAATCGTTAATAGTTTTTTTTCTCTTCAGTGTTGGACAAAACAAAATTTTCCACCAGACACTGTCCTCAAAGTCGACGATTGGACCAATTCTTCTGGTCAAACCTAGTAGACAGATACAAATGTGATAATAATAATAATAAACACACGTCGTGATAAAATCAATACATTTCTCACTTCGCTCGGAATCGAATACACGGTGTGGATTCTTATTATGTCGAGCTTTTCGTTGTTTCGAACTAAATTGAAATCCCTTGGAAACTATCGTTACACATCCGATGGCACGCGTACTACTACTCTAGAGAAATCGAAATAAAATTAATCGTTTTCTCGTTAACTCGAGTGTACAGACGCTTTAAGGACTCCTAGAAATGTTGTCGAGACCACTACGTTCTATCGGTTGGTATGTGTAATAAGTGTACTTACATACATATTGTTACTTTTTGTAGGTAATTTGCAACAGCTATATCGTGTGGTTTTCGTCAGGTATAAAAGATTTTCGAATTGGGAAAAAATCGTTTCAAAACGAAAGCGAAAAAAAAATGGCAACATTACTTATAACGGATTCGAAAAAAATTAAAATACGCGATGAAAATGTAAATCGTAACTTACGTAAAAAAAAACACACACACACACACACACACACACACACACTTAAGTAGTTTGTTTTGTAAATTCTATAGGTCTGTGTATTTGTAGAGTTTTTACGTTCAAATTATTTTACTCGCTTTCAATGAAAATACTCAAAGTCTCGAACTGTTTACCCCGTTCCCTTTGAGATTTAAACGTAACGAGAGTTTTCCTTATCCGCGTTCGGTTCGCGGCGTCGTCGTTCAACGAGCGCTCGTAGTATTATAATCGTCACGTCATTATCGCTCCGGTTCGTACCGCGCGACGCGCATTTTGACGACGCGCGAATGACGTCATACGTCGACAATACAATACGCGATCGTGGAAAAACTATAGACGAAACGCAACAAAACTAAACAACGCGTCACGGCCCGCCGAAGAGCCGAAAACCGGACGCAGCCGGATCGTATTCAGTCCATCACGCGCGCATCCGACCGAGTGCACTGCGGTCACGTCCTTATATTATAACTACGACGAATCCCGCGTAAACGTGCGCGTGGCGACGAACACACGCGTCCGAACACATCTTCGACCCGGACCACAACGGATATTTTATCGACCACGAATGCGGTGCGTCGGTGATTTTCGAAATTTCGAGACCATTGTCTCTTTTTCTTTTTTTTCGAGTTAGTATACTCACAATGCTCGTGCGGTTTTCGCGTTCGTACGCCGCGAGTTTTGTCCGACGCGCGACGGTCGAGTTTCAAACTCTACTCCAAGTGTACAAATCAATACGTTTTGGCGTTTTCAAATCGATTACTTGCAATTAATTCTATCGGCGCGGCGTTTGGATCGAACTTTTCGATCGGCCGAATGGTTCTCACTTGTACGATAGACTCGTCAGAGCAATACGTCTGCCGAAATCAATATCGACCGATGAATATCGACGCGTTAATTATAAAATATTTCCACATCGGAATGCACTATAAAACGTGTCTCGATAATATTATTTAAACCCAAACACCGGTAAATACCCATTATACTTTCTTGTGCCCGAATGCCGAAATTATTTTCATCGTATTTAATTCTCGCGACGTCTATTGCACGTGAAGCAAAGTATTCACAGTGTATGTTATATTTTATTTCTCAGAAACTTTTCAATTTTGTAACATTCTGTTTCTCGGCGGTTGAAATGTTGTTCTTCCTTGCCGTTTGTCAAAACGATAATATCAAAGTTAGACATTCAAAGACGAATCACTTATAATACTCGACGACGACATAAATCGTTTTTCCGACAGTAGAAACCTTATTCAATTACGAATAATCATGCGCGTGCGATACGTATAGTATGTGCGAGTAAAGTCCACTGTGGAGTTTCAAAAGAAGAAAACGCAGAAACTCCGCAACTATTCCCTTGGACGAGTCCATTATTACTCTTAAAAAATTACCCTGTATAAAGAACAGTATATATCTCCGACGTCCGACTACAGTTATTTACTATTCCACGTAATTTCGAGGGTGGTGGGGGGGGGGGGATTAAAATGTTTTCCGCGTGAGACTAAGCTCGTTCTCTCAATGTATATATACACACACACACACACACACACACACATATATATATATATATCATTATGTGTGTATTTATATTCGTGAATGATTAACGAGAGACGCTTAAATTAAGTGCACGCGTAGGAATACAACATTTCCCTCTCGTTTTTTAAATAATTCCCGATTCGCCTTTATTCGTTATACGTGTACCCGCTGAATTTTTCATTATACAATCCAATGAAAACGTATAGAGAGATACACGAGTGTGCGTATTGAATCGGTCTGGCAATAATAGACGCGCGCACGTGTTTTTTATTTCCGGAAAGCACTTTTTACACGAGTGGCGGCGAATATGTTTTTCAATAGGTTCACGACGTAGTGTGTTCGCAACACAGTTCCGACTCGACGCGAATCCATTGCGCTCGGAGTTTTGAAATGTTCATTTTGTTTTTTTCAAACTTTATAAATTAATCAATTTTACGATTGTCGGGGAAAAAAAGAAACAAAAAACAATTAATTCTCGTATATATTAACTGATTTGAAAACAATAATATCCCGCCCGATAATTTAAACCGTTTAACCAACGTGAAAAACAGTATTAAACAAACGCGATTATCGAACCCGTAAGATTATACTTACCGAACATTTTTTTTTTTTTTTTTTAATCGAGGTAAACCGCAAAAACTTGATGCGTTTATTTAGAACGCAACCGCCGTCGCGCCGCCATCCACTGGTCGGTTTCACATTCATTACGACGACGCATGTACGCCCATGCGGGGCAGATAGAAAAAAAAACAAAATTTTTCAATCTAGTTCCATATTTTATAAGGTTTTCTTTTTCATAGCGACACATGCGGTGTATTCATCGGTAAATCTATTGTGTACGCGCAATATCCAAATCGATTGGTTTGTCGTGTGTAAAAATCAATTCAATTCAACATCCCACATGCGCATTGTCGCGAGCTCGACAATACTAGAATTAGATTACAAGAAAAATGTCGTGCCAACCATTGATTCAGTTTATATTAAACGAGGTCAATGAAGCGAATTAGCCGAGACGACAATTTATTGTAAAACAAAACTAATGGAATGAAAGACGGGACAGTTGGTGAACATACGTAATATGCGTATCGCATCCGGACGATCGAGACGACGCGTCGTCTTGTGTTTAGTAAAATTCTTTAATTAAAAAAGACGTTTTAACTTTACTTAAAACTTTTAATGTCCTTTGATATTTTTCATTACTGTATACAATATAATATTTTAGATAATAATAATTGAAAGCACACATACGACAGTGTAATATAATACGTATATTGTATATTTATACATATCACGATTTGCCTGATATATTTTTATGAACGTTTACACACTCCGTTTTCCAAATCTAATCGGATTAGCGATTCGCTCATTACAATACTGCACATTTCAAACGATCGCTTGTCTAATCTAAATCGTTTTCAACAATATTATAATTGTTATTTTCATTCGTTTTAAATCGAAATCAAAAACCAGTTGAAACGTCAAGACCAATAACGTACGAAACAAATACAATCCAACGAAAATACCCACACGTTTTATTTTGTTACACTTTTTCAATCACTACATGATAAATAAATCTTTATTCTCGACGGGATCATGACGCATATATATATATATTAATACACCATGGGAAAAGGCCAATAAAATATCATATTTTGTTAGTGTCTGGTCCACCACAGGTGACGTTCGGGTTACGTTTTTATCCGCCCATAAAGTTTTATTGCCAAACGTAACTTTGAAATTTAATATTTACTCTTCTCGCTCGGAACCGTGAGGGGCTACGTCGCGGTGTTCCGCACTGTGCCGGCGTAAAATCCTAAAATATTTTACGAGTATTGTGTGCATGTGTCTGCCATATATTTGATCCGCATATTATGTGTATCGTTTTTCAATCGATAAACTATGTACGTTTCATTGTCGTCGCGCGTCACAACACCGATATCAGCTATCAAAATATCGTTCTCGAGATGCGCCGGGATCGCAAAATCCGAACGGACATCGGAAAACTTCTGATGTATAGTTACAGTATGTTACTATGTTGTTTATAGCGTTGCACTGTTGCCCCGCGGGGCAATATGTACAACACACGTGGTAGGTATCCGATAATATAATACGTATTACGTCATCGTGTCTACATACCTCGCCCCGGTGCGTACTATGATTAAAATAGATAAAGCAAAACGGTGTACTTACAAACGCGCGTACACGTAAAACACATAAAGTTAACGTGCGCGCTATGTGCACGGGTGTATTATCTCTACCATTAAGTAGTGGTAACCGTATAACAGGTCGACGGTCCTTTTGTCGTCCGACCGAGCGTGTGTGTATGTGTCGAGGGCAAAAACCGTTTTCGGAATCGGTTTTCGTTTGATGTGCACGCGGCGAATTGAGCGCACGGCATTAACCTGCATCGCGTAATAGAATAGTATTGGTTATTACGTATAAACATATAGAGACTAAACCCGTCGAGAGAAAATGAGATTGGGTTTCAAAATCGGGACCTCGCAAAGTATCAAGAAGAAATCATTAGAAGGAGCCGGTAGAGATTTTTTTTTCGAAAATAACAGGCGAATCTGAACGAGGGCGTAAACTTCGAGTTGAGTGCTCTCGGACTATACTATAGAGAATTGATTTCCGAGAGAAGAGAGTCGACTGTAGTAGAGTTGTTCGAAAACATTTTGAAACACTGAAAAAAAAAGAGAGATCAGGTTCGCGCGTATCGCGAACGAAAATACATATCGTATTAAACTATAGACCGACGACGGCCTGCAGTCGTGAAGAAATAGAGCAAAAACAATGAAAACGGCGGAAAACAATAAGCCGTCGAATGAAAATAATGTCGGCAGAGTTATTAAAAAACCGTGGTAACTACTAAATATAGCTGCTCCGTGTAGCGAAATCACTTTATTCGAACGTTTACATCGCTTACGCAATAAGTATAATAATATGTGTTTATGATGTTATGAATTTGAAAATAAGGTCGCGTAAACACGAAAACGCTGTGATTTTTACGCGGGACACCATATGAAACGAATAAAGTATAAATTGTGCGAGTATTTAATTTAACGAAAAAAAGTATGACGTGATCAATAAACGACTCGGACCACTAGTTGGGTTGAAAAAAAAAATTGTAAACGATATTGTAAAAACGTACGTTGAACAACCGTTAAATTAATAAATGTAAAAAAAAAAAATTATAAGGCGAACGCCGCCGCCGCCGTGAACGAATCGAACACCGTTATTAATACGCCATACGTTATTCCGCGGGTCCGTCGGTCATTGCCGAAGGCTGCTCGATGGGTTTTCGTTCGTTTTTTCTTTTTATTTATTACTTTCGTCAGTATTTTTTAGGTTTTTTTTCTCTCTCGTTCCGTGTACAGTGTTTTCGTAAGATACTAAGACGCATGTTGTTTTCACAACAACTACCCTATCGGTTACGTCGTGGCGTATAGTGTAAATAATAATATATGCTCACCCCCCCTCTCTCTCTCTCTCTCTCTCTCTCTCTCTCTATCCAGTGTTTTCTCTAACATAATATAATCTTCCGGAAAATATAAAATAACGGCGACCCCGACGTTGTGTACACAACGGGGCGGTGTGAGTAGTGGCAATATCGTATTATAGCAGTGCCTATACGTATATACGTATATATAAAACCGTTATTATATCGATTTTCGAAAATTTATTTTCATTCTATTTTATTTACTTTTAAGACGACGTGAATGGAAAGTACAATTTTCAAAAACACCAGACCGCCAAATACCGCCAACATTTACGGCCACACGTCGCCGTCGAGCTATAACGCAGACACGATATTTATTTATTGTTCGGTACACGCAGAGCTCTACGTTTTCGAAGAACACACACACACACTATCAGTGACATACGCGTCACAATAGATTTCGATCGTGCGCGAATCAATGTGACAAACGCGTCTCTTACAATATTATTCCACTGTACGTTCTCGTATTAATGTTGTAAGGACGACATAAATTACATCGCGTTAAATTATTAATGCGAAATGTAACCGAATACGATTGTACAGTAAAATAAATGAAACAGTGGTTAAGTCAAAAAAAAAAGGGGGGGGGATGCGACGGATATGGTGAGACGGATATGTTTAAAACGTACTTAGAGCGGCTGCTTTTGAAGCTCAAAGAAATTATAGATCTTCGGGACAAAGGAAATAACAGATATTTATTAATTAAATTAGACTGTCAATGCCTCGATGCATGTTACGTCAGAGTATAAATATAGTATTTGTACTTGTAAACAGAGATGAGATGGGTTATTAGGTTCCACGCGATGTGCAGAGAAATTTTTTCGTTTACACGAGAAAAAAAGTACAGAAAATAATGTATGATATTCGCTTACTAAGATATATTTTCTCGTCGTCGATCGCCCGCAAACTAGACGTACTGCAGTTTAGTAGACGTCTGCGAACGAATCGCGCAATGTCGTCCTGAAATCATTTAAAGATTTTCGACTATTATGGTTTTCAATCGTTAATGTGAAACGACAAAAATTAACTTATCGTATAATTTATTGATGGACAATTTTTCGCCGCGGCGTATGTGACAAAAGTTTATAATTATTATCATTATTATTTAATTTGATTATTTTTTTTTATTATTTAAAAATTGGCTCGTTTTTCCGAATATTAAAGTATTGAAAAAGAAAAGAGCGTATTCCTATTCTGGTCCGTCTCTCCGTGCGCCGGCGCTCGAGGATTATTTTATGTATAATGCAACAATAATATTTTATTGGAAAAAAAACCACATACGATCGATTAGAAAATCACTAGACGTTTTTGAAAACGCGCCGAATAACGTCGACGCTTACGATGATGTTCGGATGCCCCGCGGGCAAACTGCGCGACCGTCGACGTAAATGCGCGCCACTATCGATTACAATAATGTATACGCAGCGTTTTCCGCTGTCGTTGACGTTCGTTTTGACTTACGCGTGTTGTTTTCTTTTCCCTATTTTCCAGCACCCGAACGAGTTTTCAAAGTGATCGTCGACGACAACGACGACGACGACGAGGACGACATATCGGAAGGTAGCGGCGGCGAGCTCAACTCCACGTCGCCGGCACCGTCGACGAGCAGCGGCGCGCCGCCGACCGGCCCGAAACAGTGGCCGACCGAGATCAACATCACGTGCTACGCCGCCGGCATGCACCCCGAACCGTCCATGAGCATTTGGGTGAACGGAGTGTAAGTACAGCCCGGTGTGCACTTTACTATGCGAACATAACGTCATGTCGCCGTTGAAATTACTTTTGAAACTATTCTCGTTCGATTGGAATTATTGTGTTACCAAGAACTGTAAAAAAAAAAAAACAAACAAACAAAACGACCGCATTTAAATAATACGTCGAGATACTAAGATTGTTACGATACTTTTGGTGGCTTGTTCAAAGTGGGCTGAGGAGGACATCGATCCGGATAGCGCTTTGTGGGAACTGCAGTCGGGAGTATAATAATCAGTTGAATGTGCGCGTGGATGATTTTTTTCAATTTTTGTTTTTGTTTTTTTGTTTTTGCACGCCGATTTCTTACACGAACGTCTGTTTTGTTTTTCCACGCGTTTCTTCTGCGGTGAGACAGCGAAAAAATATTAAAAAATAATATACAGAATATATTTTATATCGATAGGCATTTCCCTTTCGACAAATTATTTACCTCGTATTTATGGCGAACAAATAACACAATTCATTATGGTTTCATATATGGTAACAATTATATACTTTTTCTGACAGCCGTCGAGTTATTGCATCAATACGTGTACGCGTAGTTCAGAAGGGGAGCAAAAAATAGAGGGGGTATAGAGCCCCTATAGTTCCGCCTATATGAGTCAGAACTGTAACAAATAGACCAAACTAAAGGCGCGAGAAAGCAAAAATGTGTATGAGGCGTCGCGATCCACAGTATCGGCTAGAACCTGTAATATAAATTAATAATTATAAATTGTTCACACACACACACACATTAATAAGACAATTTATGAAGACACGTTAAGAGAAACTGACTTTGTGTTCGACATGATATATTACGTTGGTTTTAAAATTTTGAATTTTATTTAATAAAAGTAGAGGGAAAACATAAAAACCTTAACCTGTTTCGCCCAAATAATCGTTGTTGAAATTCATACCACGTCGAGCGAGATGGGATGTGTCATTTGTCAAAGATAAGTCCGCGCGCGCGAAACTTTTAGAGGCACAAAAAAAAGAAAATAAATAGCAAAAACCGTTGACTGTAGATAAGCGAAACCGTGTCGTTGTAAAACCTACGATACACTGCTCGCTTGGCTCGAGATCTAAAGAGTAAAACTTCGAGTAAGTGGTATAGTGGTCGAATAGTTTCGAGCCATCGAGACTTCAAAAAGGCAATAGACGAAATGGACTCGGAGGGTACGGTATACTTTTTGTTGTTGTTGTGGGGTTTTCGCGGTGACTCGGGACGCGTGTAGAAACTTAATTTCCAGCCAGATGACTCTGAGGGTGCTTGCTTCTTCTTTTTTTTCTCGTCGAAATCAGTAAAGTTTGAGATAGAATAACTCCTCCGATGTATTGTTATCGTCGTGTAATATATCGTTTTGTGTTCGGGCTTCTCGTATATTACGCCGCGTTCATAATGGGTTACACGGTACTCCCCCCCGATTCCTCGTCCGTGCGACCGCGCCGCCGTCGTCGTCGGCGAACACTCTCTCGCGTCGTCGTACGGCCCGCGTGGCTGAATTGATAACGAACAGGCGGCGTGCCTCGTTAGCTACAAATAGATAAGACTCTCGGCGCTCTGGAAATAATTGAATCTCGCGGATATATATTATATGCGAATAAAGGAAAACTAAAGGGCACAGCTTCTCTAGGATCTCCCCCTCCGGCTGCTGGAAACCGTTTGATGTTTCCGAGGAAAGGCCGAGAGTACACGCACGCACGCACGCACTCGCTCCAGCAATGGGTAATATAATAACTTATCGCCTCGCGAATCAAAAGCCCGTTTCGATCGGTCGTGAAATCGATTGTCTTGGTGAAATTGTATTGTTTGAACGCCGCTGTGTAATTGTTAATGGCAATGCAATCGTAGTGTAATAATATGCGAATCGGACACACTTATACCGAATTATAATAAAATTCATTTTCGTTAGTGTATGAAGTAAGGAAAAAACCTATCGGAAAAAAAAAAACGTTTAATTCTGTTCGGTACCTATGGGCTATGAACAATATATAGGCACTATGAAATCGCACGTGATGTTGAATTGTCCGCGATTTCTTTTTCCGAGTTTTCCAACGCCGGCGATATGACGTGTGCAAGTCAATAATATGTGTAAACGTCATCATATTATTATATACGTATACACACGAGTATATAATATAAACGCGTTCCAGTATTGGAACGTGACAATGGTCACCCGATAATTGGTAGAAAAACGATGTGTCGATGTACCGTTAAGAGTGACTTTTTTTTTTTATTCGAAATCGCCGGTTACGCGTATATTATATTACGTACGAAATTACCCCGTCCCGATAGAAAGTTGCAGACGATGCGGTGGAAGAGAAACAACCATTTCGAATACGACACGCTGTTTCGCATTACCATGTTACACACAGTCCAACGTTATGGATTAAATTAGGTTCCGATGTTTTAACGATTCATTTTTCGCCGAAAGTGTGTACCTTTACAGTAGTGTTACACGTCGTCGTCGCGTATGAAAATATGTTTTTACGCCATTACGGTCGCACGAACTGATGAACCTATGGGGTTTTAACGATATTTGCCGGACGAATATATTATTATTGTTCGAGTTGAATCTCTACGGCCAACACATTTTATACGGATAGTTATGTAATAGTTATGAATTATATATTACGAGTACAAATAAAATAATATTTACGGCGGTCCGTTAAAATTCAGAAATTAATCTTCGTCGGTGTCGATTACGTTTTTACTCGGATTAAAGCGTTCGCGATAAGAGCTAAACCGCGGCTTGGTCCGATCGATCGAGGTGTTTATTTTATGTTTTGCAAACGTACTCGATATTTCGAGGGGGGGGGGGGGGGGGCTTCGTGTATAGGCTCGGTTCTCGTCGTCACATCAATACTCATCTCGAACGTCCCGTCCGTAATATCCATTATCGCGCGCGCGCGTGTAAAATATCATAATCGCGATGTATTTACCAATTATTATGTATATCGACATTACAATACACGTAACGTGTCCGTACACGAAGCGCGCCTGTATTATGGTCACACGACCGCCGTCAATTAAAACGTACGGGCGTCGCGCGGGCATATAGGCTCACGTTATACGTATTACTATTATTACGTTATTCCACCCGGTGTCGAACGCTATATAATAATTAATTTCGCGATACGATCGATTTAAATGTAATTTATGGGGACAACACGCGCGTTAGGTATTATAATCAACAATGACACAGACGGCGGCGAGATGCGCGGATAATCCGATATACCTACGCCGCGCAATATCGCCCCGACGACGACGGCGCGGCGCGGAAATATAATAATGATATTATTGTACATAATATGTATATGTATTAACCAGACGTTATAACGTTGTGAAACAATACCTTATAATAATATATACTTGTATTCGGCCCGGCGAATGCGTAATATAAACACCCCGGCGGCGGCACCCTCTTTACACCCGCGAGCGTATTGTATTATAACGATTCGCGCGTGCCCGGTTGGTTTAGAGATATCGGCCGCGCAGTGTCGTTGTTGTCGTTTTGCCCGGATTATTATCGCCGACGGAACGCCGCGCAAGCCGTTTTGGGCCGTGAAAAAACCGAACCGAACGCGCGTATACGAGAAGCGGTGAAAAAAATTGTACGAATTGTCGTCGTCGCGCCGCGGACAAAGGTTAGGAATCGTCGTGGCGAGGCCGCACGTGTCGTTACGATAACACGTCCCCCGTCGTCCTCGTCGTCTGGAGAAAACGAATATGCGTAATTTTACATAACGTCGAATCGACGTTTTAAGCCCCGCCCAGACCGAGCGTTCCCGGTGTCGTCTTCGCCGACAAATTTTCGAAAACGTTTTTGAAATATTTGTCGGCGACAAAAACAACGAACGTGTCGTTTGAACAAAATATGTTTGCGAATTCGCGGACTGTTGAAATTTTATTACGAAAACTGCGCGCTCATGTCTCGTCGCTCCGGTGTAAAGCCCGGCTTTGTAATATCGTTCGTATATGAGACGAAGTTTTGTCGTTTATCGCTTTCACGCCGCACTATTATTATTACTTCGACTATTATTATTATTATTATTGCTATCATTACGATCGGAAATCGGGGTACGTATTGTTTTCGTTTTGTCGGCACCAGAATGAAAAGTATATCAAGTTCGCTAATATTTCCGACGAATTCATTGTTTTGCGAGTCACGATCGATGCTCTCTCTGCGGAGAGCCGCGCGTTTTAACGGCGGTCTCTCGTCCGCGGTCGTCCTCTTGCGCTAAACGACCCGACCTTTTTCCGCCGCCAGAGGATCATAATGTACTAGACACTGGTGGAAGTTTGTTGCGAACGTGTCGCCGTCGATGGTATATAGTCGAAAGTGTTCACAATGCAGCGCAATATCGTATACCGCCGTATTACTATACTTAATCTCAAACTTCGCTCCATTATCGGCTTTGTCGCGCGTTTATTTATTTATCGATTTTACTGGAAGTGTGTGCGCCGTGTGGGGTAGAGGTGTTCGCTATGAATTATTTCTGCCCTTTGATAATGTGCTCGGTGTTTGCGATAACGCTTTCGAAACACGAGCCCGTTGTTTCGATACACTGTTATTTTTACCGTCTTCGACACAAACTGAGAAGTGAGCTAAACAAAAAAAAAAAATTTGAATTATAAAAAACCGCGTGATACGGACACTGGGTGTGTAAGGTTTTAAAAAATATCGCCGGTGTACTTGAAAAACTATTTTTCGATAATCGTATACCCTCGTTATCGGTAAATATTTGAAAACAATCTGAATTTCGATTCAATTTTTTCAAGGCGTTTTAAATGACGCGCGTGAAAGGACCGTTTCGATTGGAAAAGTAAATCGACGTTATAGTATAGCGGTGTCTATCTATACTTACTTGCGAAGTTCGAGAACAACATTTGTACGTTCGAAAACATTTTTGCATCCGTGCAACCATAAAAGTATGACATAACGCTAATAAAAAATATTTCATTTGTTCCATTTAGTTTAATATTATTTACACGTTTCTACAATAAAAACGTCTAGATGGGAGCAATCAATTTAATGAATGTGGTGTACATTCGGTACACTAATAATGAATAAATTATTTTTTTTTTTACCTTCAAATACATATAAAGCGGACATTATTATACGACTATTATTTTTATCGTTTAATATGATCAGAATATCGTACTGTTTATTTCACAATTATTTCAATAAAGGTGACATTAATTTATCGACCCGTAGTGAAAAGTATATTTTTAGGTAGGTCAATTAATTGTTTGCGAAACCTAATCGACTAGATCGATTTGAATGTAGATTATATATTTAATTCTCAAACAAAATTAAAAGATGAAGGGATTCACGTGAAAAAAGTTTATTTTAAAACAAATACGTTTGCGCAATAGTTTGTTTTAGTATGCAGTGAAAAAAAAAAAAAATTTCTTTAAACCAAGTAACGTGAAAACTGAAAAGAGTCTTTGGAGGAAGTCAGGGCATTCGGTTAGATCAAATAAAACTTTGTGAAGAAAATAAATATCTAATTTTAGCCATCTCCTTTCTAGATATTCTAGATTTTAAAAAGGAAATAGTGGTACGTTGGAATAATGAGGTTGTCACGGAGTATCACATCTGCTACACAAAGAAGGAAAAGAGTAATTTTGAACCCCTTCGAGCATGATATTATGTCCTTTGAGACGAGCAGATTCGACTATTGGTATACGTCCCAAAATTGATCCGACAAATGAACAGTAAACCACACTCGTGTTATATTCGTCGTAAGAACTACGCCCATAGCGTAAAAAACACATATAAAACATTTTTGCCGTACCGTTTTTTCTAATAAACAAACCGTTACGACGAAAAGATAC
>OX402528.1:11570323-11627577 GCA_948098885.1 Drepanosiphum platanoidis
AAAAATTCGACGCGAACCGTTTAAAACGCACTCTCGGCCCCTCGAAACCTTCGCCTCGCTCCTTCCCTTGTAAACGCGCGTTAATAAACGCGTGCGATAACGGTCGAAAATAACGTTTGAAATTTAATTTAAAAAAACAAGTCATCCGGGATCAATATTTAAATATCGAGGGTGCTGTGTGTGTATTTACACTCCCGCAGCCTATGCTCACGTTAAAAATATTATTCGTTTCGAAGAGCCGTCGCAACGATTCGACTTTACTCTGTGTGTGTGTGTGTTTTTTATTTGTTACGCCGCCGTTCATAATTACCGCGATGAAGATATGATTTTACCGCGGGCGTTTTGTTTTATCGCGCAGTAACGGCGCGGGGCGTGCGTGCAGCAGTAATTCATCGTTATCGGGCCGACGCGTGCGGGGGGGAGCGCATCGGAACGCGATCGAAACGCGGTCGCGTATCGTCCGCTTCCCCGAGCCGGGTGGAAATTCAATCGTTACAGTTTTTCATAATAACAACACATACCGAATGTTTTATTATAATTTTTCGCCTCCGGCTCGCGTCTGTGCCGCTCGCGCGCACCCGTTTTCGTCCGTACGTCACACTATAGCTCTCTTCGTCCGTACCCTGCACACACTCACGTCACTATACACGATAGCGTTTTGGTTTTTCGCTTTTTTTTTTTTTTTCTTTCTCTCGCCCGTTCGAATCGATGATACAATATATACCTGTGTATTTTGTGCCCCCCGAAAAAAAAGCCTATCGACGATTATTATTCATTATATCACTCGCGTCATTATTCATTTTATTATACGCGTTGACGTCGCAATGTCCCCCATACGGTTGCAGCGCGAATAACGCTTAGTCCCCTCTACCCCCCCTCCCCCCCACACTCGGGTAGCTGCTTCATCATAACGGTTATCGTTTTAATTTATTGTAAATATTATTGTGTAAGTTTCAACACTTTACCGTCGCTGTCATCATACACGTTTCTAGTCTAAAACTATTTACAAGTAGGATAAAAAAAAAAAAAATTAATTATAATGCGAAATAATTAGTTTAGTCCTCCCCCCCCCCCCGTATAAACGACGCGCGATAGGTAATAAATAGTATGATATATAATATAATTAGGAATATTATTTTGTGTTTAATATATTATTATTATTATTATTACAACGTTATAATGCCGCTGGCACTGTTGCAATGTATTATAACGTCGTGTTTGTTTTGTTGAATTATTTTTTATTCTCATCGATTTATCGATAACTTTTGGCTTGAAAACTAAACGAGTTATCACATTAATTTGTTTATTGTTACTACTTACTACGTAATGTATATCTATAATATTATTATTATTATTATTATCCTATGAAATATTTATCAAACCAATACGAAATACGCATTTCTAAATATTATTTGGAAATAACTAGGCTAGGAATACCAAAGATACGTTTTCGTTGTATTTTACCACACTATTATGTAAAATATTATGATACGATATTATCCGACACAAACGTTTATGATAATATGCATTACGCAACACGATTTTAATTAATTAATAGTAATTAAGTTTCACAGTACATTATATTAAAAATAATATTATTATTGTATCGACGTACGATCGCGGACGATATTATTGCACGACATTTGATATTGACTTTACGAGCAACGTGCAAACACCAACCCGTCGTCGGGGCACGGATGTTTTGGACCAATTTTTTTACGAACCCGAAATCGTATACTTGAAATCGATTTTTATTTTATTCTCGCCGTGATTTATTATTGATCGCTCGACGTTTGAAATAAAATACTTTACTCGGAAAACTTTATATATATGAAAAAAAAAAAAAAAAGCATGCCCGTGACGGTACAACAGCGGTTACACAATTCCGTAGCGTTCGGAATACATTATACGTATACGTGCACGCGCTATGGTAAACGGACGGAAAACGTTCTCGCGGCTAACAATCGTTTCATCAGTTTATCGCCCGAATTATCTACCCAATATACAATCGGCGATTTGAGACTCGAGAGGTACCGTATCTGTTATTATGCCTATTGGCGCGATGTCAAAAGATCCGACCCGCAGATTTCTGCAAATAATGTCAAACGAAAATTACGAAAACCCGGATAAAATACGTAACTCAATCGCTAGCCAGATTCGCGTTTTCCTCCGTCAGTCCGTGAAACTGTAATCGACTTAGTCCCTCAAAACCGTCGTGTAATATAGAACATTATATTTCACAACAGTAATTACAATAATAATAACATTTCGCAGAGTTTAAATAACGACAATCGGTCGTTTAAATGGATTATCGACTGGTAAAACACGCGCTTAAACGAGGCACTAAAAAATACTGTTGCGGGCTTGAAATAAACGTCGTCCTTGTAGTTTGTGTTAGTAAAAAACAAAAAAAATTTGGTCCAAAATTGGTATGCGTAACCGAAAAAAAAAATTATAATCTCACCCGCGCGCGGTATTATTAAAATAATTATAAATTATAATAATTATTATTATTATTGTGTACTCATCATACATATTATATTATACTCGATATTATCAGTTTGTGTGTTTTATTAATGAATAAGATTTAAATTAAATTTAAAAAAAAAAAAAAAAAAGTATATACTTTAATGTAAAACCGTTATTATAAAAAAAAATATTGTTTGAACATATTAATCTTGTAAACGTTTCACTATTTCACATAACATAATTATATACGATTTGCGAATACAATATAAAATGAATATTTATATTTGTCAGACGCGTGTTTTCAAATATTTAAATATATATAATATATTATACTCGAATTTATGACGAGTGGCGTGAACAATGTTTGTAGAACGCGGCGTTATTTTTATTTTTTTTCATCCAAAACTGTGTGCCCGCGAAGTAGCATTATTATTATACGGTTATTTTATCATACAGATTTCAAAAGCGTATGCTAAAATGCAGGTATAGTAACGAATTCAAAAACGCCGATCGGTTTTCCGATCTCCCGCGGCGCTTGAAGAACGACCCGAAAAGTTAAACAGTTCTCAACCATACCGACAGGTAAGACAGAAATAGTGATCATCCGCAGTTTAAAATCAACTGTACTTGTATACTACCCTACCGTAAATCAACTATACTTCAACAACGACCGCCATCCCCCACCCTCGCCCCCCGTCGCAAAATTATAGGTTTTAATGGCAGTGATGGTTAAACACGCAGTGAGAAATTTCCAAAAGTAGTATATGTGCCGTTGTTTAATGGCGAAATGAAAAACGTTATTGTTAATAATTGCAGTGTTGAAATAATAAATATTTCCTATGAATCATTCGGCCATTGTTATCAATTAGAAAATAAAAAGTTAATTTAAACAAGCATGCGAATTAGTTTTAGATATTTAGTCGATAGAAATTATTTAATGAATCAAGTGGAATAAAATGAAATATATTCGTACAACTCCAAATGACTAAATGCAATAAATAATTCTCATAGGCGTGGTGCACACACGGGCTGTGCAAGAAATTCCGCCTACTTTCAATATTTGTTTTTGTTATGAATAAAAACATTTATTGATTCAAACTTAATATTTTAAACTGATATGTGATAACTTTTCAATATCGGGCATCGGCCATAATATTGATAACGGCACATTTATTGGTAACCATAAAAACCATTTGAATCGAACATAGACCGTTGAAGAACATAAGAGATTAACTCAGTGTCCCTATTTTAAAACTGTCGAAAATAACTTTTTTAAACTATTTTTTTCACTGGTAATTATAAGTACTAGTCATAGATGAATAATTAATAATAATAATAATAATAGAACAACATTTAAAAAACTAATAAAAAAATAAAATAAAAATGTGCTTGATGGAGATGTTTACGAATAATTATTACGACGGCAATAAAAAAAAAATAGAGGTTATAATATCTTATATCATTATAATAAAGTTGGTACAGACTCTAATGACGGATCTATTCGATTTTTATACGTTTCTGGTGCAAAAATCACGACTTTCCTACCTCGTGAAAAATATCGGGGAAGCAGTCCTACTGACTGTAAATAAATATAAACGATACTACTTACGGTTTGCTGTTCGTATTGGCTTGTGAAATGAAATGAGTAGTAAACAGGATACAAAAGTCACGATTAAAAGTTTGATTAGTCGTCGACGAGATAAATAATAACACAATAACTGACGACATTATAAGAAAAATAAAAACCGCGACGTTAAAACCGAGAGGAACTTTCCGAACCGCTGTCGACACTAGACTGATCAGTCTGCACGCGACGCAACGTCGTCGGCAAGCTGTTGTACTTTTGTGCGTCACGCGAACAACTGCGCGCGCAGCTCGGCTGTCGTTGGTCGGGTCGCGGCGCCAGCAGCTTCGGCTTTCGTTACCCACGCAGTATTGGAACGACGTAAACATTAATTTATTCCGATTTCACGCAAACACACTTATATAGTTATTACTATTACTATTGTTACATAATTATGTATTCATAACAAAACTACTCGTATTTTTTGTAATTATAATTACATATAGTTATGATCTGTACGCCTATTAACTGAACTTTCGATCGTTATACGTTTCTGGTGCAAAAATCACCTATGATTGAAGGGAGACTATCAGTTTTGTTAAATTTTAAGCGTCCCCGTGTCCCATTGGTACACATAACAGGAAAAAAGTTAAGGGTGGCACATTAAATTTTGATCAGGAGTTAGGAAATTTATAGTGACCCCCTGCGTTCCCCTACACTTAAGCCACTGCTCCTACCCAACCTATTCTGCACGCCCTGCAAAAAAATCCCGTGCACGCCTATGATTTAATTCTGCATTCTTTCCATCCGCGTTATTGTAGTTAAATTCATATTGAGTTCTATTAATTATTTATACTTGTTGAGCTATCATATGGTGATACTGTAATTTTAGAAATTTCATAAAAATCAAATTAGTTTAATAAGGACACATTCCTTAAACGTGTCTATGAATAAATTCATTTTTTACCAACAATAATTTGTATCGGTAAATAATATTTTCACCCCTTATTAAAACTACGCGAATCGCATAGTTGCGTGTAGTTCACACGTTAACAACACAGTTTAATTAACTCGGGTTCAGTTATAAAATATTACCAGCTTTAAGGTTTTTTTTTTTTTCGATAACAATCGGTTATCAGTTAGATCAGCGATTAGACTTGATTTCTTCTAAATATTATTTGACCGCGAATCACTGTTACAAGTAATCTAATAATTATTCACACAATTATTCAATAATATTTGTAGAGTTTAACGAATAAATAAGTTAAATTGCGTAGAAATTTATTGGACGAAAAATGTTTCCATTACGACGACCGACGAGCGCATTGTTGTCCGGGCATCCTATTTTTTCACGTCAGTGTCTCAAACCATTTCTGCGTCGTATATTATTATTCTTTAATTCGGGTTTGAGTTTTTTGAACAATGCGTTTTTCAACTTGCATCAGAAATCTTTTGAAACATTTATTTCATTTTTTTTTTTTTTTATTATTGTTATTAAAGATGATAAAAAAAAATGACGAAAACTTTCGAGCGTACAATATGTCCTGTGAAACGAAAGATTACGGGTCAGGGTATTTGTACTACAAAAAACGTCACGTTTCACTGAATACTGAATAAAAGTATACATTTAAATATATTATCGCAAAAATAAAATAATATGTGTTTCGGGTTTTAAACGTGCTCGAAGCAATACTTTTCAAGGTATTGTGTGTAGGCAACTTTTTATTCTCGCGAATATTGTGTAGCATGTTCATAAAAAGAATGGACGACGTATAGTTCGTGTTTCGATTAATGTGTAGGACGATTCGATTACAAGTACGTATGACATCGAACAGAGAAACGCTTCAGCTAGATGATAAAATGAATCGAAAACGGAGTTCTAATAAAAGTTTTCAAAACTCACTCGAGTTCTTCTACAGTATTTTTTCTCGGTTACGCAGATAGTATAGATTTTGAGAATTAATTTATTCTACACGATCCGGAAAAAAATATTTGACATTTTTATTATTTTTAAAAATAATTTCTCTTTTTGTGATATTTATCAATTATAATATGGTTTCAACAGCTAAAGTTATTTGCCCGGTGTTCGTTTTTTTTTTTTTTTAAATATTTCTGAAACACTATAAAAGTATGTATTTAAAAGTATAGTATGCTATATTTTAATAGTAGAGATTTGAGAATTTGAAATTAGATAAAGTGACGAAAACTATAGATTGATTTAATAAGGCTGTGGAAATTCAAACTGTATAAGCGTTAAAGTAAAATCATTTCTAACGCCACGTCCGGTACAATATTATTTATTTGGTTGAATACAAGTACCTATAGTTCAGTTGCCATGTGCGTTTGAAAACTGAAAAAAAAAAAAGGAAGATTTGTTCAGTTCGACTCGTCACGAACCCGTGATATTATATTATAATTCATTTGGACAAAATGTTGTCTCGCGACAGCGTGAGAATATTATATTCTCGTGACTATTTCGTTTTCTGCTCTCGTTCGTTCGGCCAGCACGTACGCTTGCTCAAAATCCGTATTGTAATCGCAAAGTGACGAACCTCCGTGAAATCGTCAATGATTATAAAGTCCGCGCGTCGTCGCAGATATCCAACGGACAATATGAGTTGAAGCGAGCGTCACGCGAGCGAGAAACGACCGGACGACACGCAGCCGTGCTTCGTCAAACGACCCGCGCTCGTCCGTGGCCAACGACCAGAGTACTTCTCTGACTATTACCCAGAGAGACTTCGGAGCATCCGAGCGCGATACAGGACGAACAGATCGAGTTCTGAACTACTCAGATCGCCGCCGTCGGGCGTCGAAGTCACCGTCGCGATCGTCGAACGACGAGTACCGCCGACGAAACGGTCGTGAGCTTCAAAAAATGGATCACGCGGACATTTTTTACCGTGCAAATATTGATGAGTCAATATTTAGATTTGGAAATCGCTCGGCGAGTACCTATATATAGTCGCTCGTGTTGAAAACGAATTATTGTGTTTATATTGGCATACGTTTTTTTTTTTAATTAAAACCATAAGTGTTAACGACGACAAAAACATTTCTATACCTCATGTACCTCATACCATTAAAGACGAGATGAAAAATATAATTATTATAATCCATATTATATTCGTTAGAAAACGATGTATTACAATTCACTTATTCTCTTGCTTTGAAAAATGCAAAGTCATCAATTACATAATCATTTAATGATAAATCGGTCGACCAAACTCGGAGGATGACATAATAATAATAAAAGTACTCGTGAAAACTCGATTTGTATAATATTGTTGACTAGTTAAATCTTCGATCACTGTCAAGTGTTCCTAAAGTCGAGAGCCTTTTTTTTTTATCCTAGAGTTAAGTTAGGTCGGGTCAGGAACCTAACCGGTCGCGAGCGAGTGCATTCCCCGTGCCTTTGACGACGCGTTATTTATATTTGGTAAAATTCGTGATTTTTTTTTTGTTTAAACGTTCGTGCAGCTCGAGATCAGTGTGTTTACTCGTTTGATATTCTCGGCGAACGTGTTTAACGGTCGCATTTATTATTATTATCCTCGTGAAAAATATCGTTTTATCGCTTTTTTTAAAGGGGCAAAAAAATTGCGTCTCGCTCTCTTCACGCGCGTATTATTATTATTAAACGTCACACGCTGCACGTGTATCTGTCGGCGCGTGAATATATACGTATTGTCACGGGATCGGAATATCATATTATATATAATATAATATATAATATTAAAGTACACGAGAGTAAATTCTGATTTTTATTTAAAAACATATTTATTTATGTAAATAACGCACGTATGTGACAAATTGTATTCGCGTACGTTTGCCACCGTCTATACGACGTACGAGACGTTATTATACATATGTGTATCGTTTTTTTTTCCCCTTCCTTTCTCGGAGTTTTCGTGAGACGCGACTTTTGTACACATTCAGTCGCAGACATCTAACTTTTGAAACGTCTATTTATATGCAAAATGTTTTTTCCCCGTCCAATAAACTGTCTGATAAAAATTTCTTTTATTTTTCGTTTTGTTTTTTTCCCCCCTTCTCTCGTGCTCGTCGGATCGGATACGACGATTTGCATAAAATCGCATACTCGACCGGTCATAATATTTCCCCTGTTAATTTATTCATAGTCATTCAATTATTTTCATTCGATTTTATAATATTCACATTGATATCGATCTTTGTGTACCTCCTATGTATCACGACAAAAACACTTTGTCGAACTCCGTGTAAAAAATAAAATAAAAAATCAGTTCTTTAAGCACTATAAAGACGTGAATAATATTGATAAGTAAATTATTGTTAAAGCTTGAAAATTGGATACAAAGTTCCTCGTACGTCGTTCTCACTTGTGCAAAAAAATCTCGATAATCCGGGGTTCGAAAATGTTTTTCATAAGCGTTTGAAGTTCAAATTTTGATTGATACGAGAAAATTCATAATTTTTTCAACGTCAATACGTAATGCAAGATTCTAGAGAAGTTCGAAAATGGTTCGCAAGTCCAGCAAGGCCAAAATTTAGTACGAAATCAGTATGTATTGGTACGATCAACCGCCATGATCACCTCACTCTAATCTCTTCTTCGTAAAATCGATTTTAACTGCTGTTGTTAAAAAAAAAATGAAATCTACCAAATTATCATAAAAAAAAACTATCGTTATCAACAGTTATTTGTTTTAGAGAATATTTATTACGAATATAAGTGGTACAATTTCCAAAAGAAAAATTGATGTTTTATGCTAAATTCAGGATTTCGAAAGAAAGAGAAATTATTACTTTATGAAGACAAAAGGAACTGCTATTATGCGGTTGATTTTATGTGACACGACACAAGACCGTATTTTAGTGGGGATTTGAGGGTTGAAACCATACCCTCTCCCGAAACTTAAGTCGTAGTTTTTTCAAGTACATATAATCGAATATAATATAATTAGATTAAGCCGGCGTACCATTTACAAAATATGATCACAACTTGTTTACTTGTTCATTGTGTTTGAGATCATTTTTGTTTTTTTTTTCCTATAATATAGGGTATAATATTATAATAAGATGATTATTCAATTTTTAAACTCCTACCGAATAATAATTCGATCCAGGCCTTTGCCATAAACACATCGTTGTGGCTTTTAATTACAATAAGAGAATAGTGCCGATAAATACGCGACAGTAATAATAAGCTGATAATTTTATTTAAAATAATTCCAGCCTTAAATTACCATCCCTATTTTTCAATGTAATTACTTTCATCATCGGAGCTCGAAGAAAACACCATTAAAATATTCTTGCCGTTTGGCTTTGATCTTTGTAATTTTTTTTTCTTTTCTTCTGTAATCATTCGTAATAATAACATCTTCAAACGAAACCGTAATACCGAATAATTTATTTTTATTATTAAAATGTTAATACCGCTGATAAAATTTATTTATTTATTTATTTTTTTAAACTTTGCACATGTTGACTCCCGAGTAATACGAAAATTTATGAATTTTCAACTATGTAGAATTACATATTAGTTTATGTTTTAATAAAAAATAAAACTTATATCTATATAGATAACGTAATAAATTAAACGTTATTCTTTCTTAATGTAATAAAATGCACCAATAAATTACGTCGTGAACGTTACTTTGTGTTTTCAAAAAATTAATATTATCATACACATTGTAATATACATATATATATATGTATAAACCTTATTAGGATATACCTTTTTATTATTATTATTATTTCAAGGAAAAAAAGAGTACGGGCTGTGAAAAAAAAAAAAATAAATAAAAAAAAAATAGTAAAATTGGTAATAATTAAAACTCGAGTTAATAGAAAGTTATTTTCTCGGCTAGAGTTTATTAATAATATGCGATCGTGCTATCAAAGTCGGCCATAAGTTTTTATTAAAAAGAATATTATTATTATTTTACCGGTGGCGGAGAAATAATTAAAAACCGTGACGAAAAAAAAAAAGGTGAAAAAGTGTAATGTAACGCGGTACCGATTTCGTTGTTGTAATATCGAAAACTGAAAACTTCTCGACTTTTAAAAGAACGGCGCGACGAACAACAGTGGCGTTCCGGATCCGACGTGGACCGCCCCCACGGGCAAACAACAATACTCAGCTCGGCATTAAATAGGTGTACACGAAATTAAATTTGAATCCGGCACCGTGACGAGCGTAACCTTGGGTGTGTACGTCGAAAAACGTAAATAGATATACCGGTGAATTCGATTAGCGGAGACGTTTCGGCGGCGGCGCGGCGGCGTCGCGAGAGAGCTCGGGGACAGGAATTAACAAATGATGGAAAAATAAAATAAAACAAACAAAGAAAGAAAAAAAATTTGTAAAACAAAGTTTTGTTCTCGGAACCGGGACGGCGAATTATATACCCGTCTGCGCAGGCCATTGTAAAAGAGCGGGGGCGACATGACACTTGACCGATAAACCTTTAGGCGGTTTTATTTAATTTCTGCTCTGTACACTCGGGGCCGAAGTTTCGAATGTGGCGGGGTCCCGGTTTCGAGTTGCAATTTATTTTATTCCCGGCGATTTACCCGAGCCGGCGAGACATCAAAGGCAGTTTCCGAGAATGTTACTGCGGGGTCCCGTGCGCGCCACTACGGGCGAATGACATCCGTACACTCCGCACACACGTGGAAACGTCACGGTCGGTTGAAACCTTTTAGGAATTCTCGCGAATGAAAAAAAAAACAACAAACAAACGAAAGAAAGAAATAAAAAACGCTTCCACATACCTACGACGTATGGATTGACTTTCTCGAGTCGTTTAGTGTTCGAAATGTAATACAGATCCGTTAGGATTAAAAAAAAAAACACGGCGAAACAACAATCGTCAATATTGGCTTTTACTTCCCTTCGCCTCGCCCCCCCCCCCCCCATACCTACGTCAAAGACGCGACCAAATACGTACGCGAAAATAAACTTTGATATTTCATTCTCGGACGATGTTATTTTGATTGGATAAAAAAATATCCGAAAACAGGTTATCGTGCGCTCCCCCGCGTGTTCGAACGCGCAGAGACGGCGGGCGGCCGTGAATCGATAATAAACACAGCTTCCTAGCGAGAGCGTTCCGCGTACGACGAGAGAGAAACGAGATTTGCCGACGACCGTTCCGCTAAAGTTTATAAAGTTCGACGGCAACGGGTCATACCTATTATCTGTGCGATTCCGGTAAACTCGCCGCTCTCGTTGTTCGAGTATAGCGAACAATTAATTTTCGACTTAAATGCGACAAGCTGTGGCGTGCCATGCACGGCGAGACTTGCGCAGTAGACGTTGTGAGGTGTACTTAAAAGCGAAAAATTAACGTTCGATTTCGGCCGCCGAGCGGAGATTTGATTACATGTAAAGTAGTTGTCGATTGGAATCGCGTTGCGCGTTTTGTCGTTCGAAATTATTATGAATTGAATTCCCCGATCGTTGTAGTGTTTGATTTTCACTATAGGAATAAAAATAGCGAAAATAATTACGAACGGCAATGGAGACAAACAACGACAAACAGTAACAAATCGACAGCCGAAAGGGTACGTATTTTGGCAATTGCGTTTTCGTCGCTGACTACGTTACATACGCCGAAATGATAACTTATCACAATAAGTGCCGTTTCAATTCTTTTCGAGAGCGCGCAAACACATTTTGATCGTTTTTCCCCGCCGCCGGGTCGTCATAAAATATTTCCAATACTATTCTTTTTACATATTTTCATGAAATAATTGTTCTATTTAATAACTGACGACGCAACACACCGCGATACGATGCTGCTCATAGTGGCAAGCGAACTCCAAAGGTTTTCTCGCACACTCGAGACGAGGCTAGATCACTATGTTAATCAAACGGCCATCCGATCGTTAAACAGCTCCGAGAACATCAGACATCAGACGTCTGAAACCATACGACCAAGTTTAAGAATTCAGATTAAGGACGAGGGCCACTTCATTAGAAGTGCGACTTCATCGACGCGTGTAAAGTATTTGTTAATATCTGGTATGTAAATTACATACAACTGTTAAACATTATTTATTAAGGCTCTCGGGTCGTTTAAATAACGAAACCCCGAGGCATTTAAACAAAATAAAAATAACCACGTCTACTATACTGTACATGCTTATGGTTATATTTATTCAAATTTTCCCGGTACAAATTGTATTGTTCTTAAGTCTTACCCTACTTAATATTAAAACTGCGAAAGTAAATATTTACAAGTAGACTATATTATATAGTAAGCGCGCGTGACGACGCGATTCAAACAACAATAATATATTGTATTAAGAATACGAACTCGATTCACGATGTTTCGAAAATTGAATATCGATCGAGCGTTAAAACTAAAGCACGTCGTTCAACATCCAGGCCGATTTTCGAGAAAAAAAATTGCCACGGTACACAGATGCGTATACCCTGTCACCTCCAAATGGCACCCCCTGGCACATGTACTCGGCTGCCGATATAATATGACGTGACAGTCTGCAGCGAACCGTACGGGAACATCACACACACAGTTTCATTCGAAACGTAAATCCGAGCCGCGAGTAATATTTCAACGGCGCGGCGTACACAACATTTGCAGAGATAAAGGAGACAATGTGTCGTGCGAGTGTTTCCGTTCGACGACATCGCGCCACAATGTCACGCGAGGAAATCATTAATAATAATAAAAAAAATAAATATTATATTGAACGAAT
This sequence comes from Drepanosiphum platanoidis, assembly GCA_948098885.1. Taxonomy (NCBI): domain Eukaryota; kingdom Metazoa; phylum Arthropoda; class Insecta; order Hemiptera; family Aphididae; genus Drepanosiphum; species Drepanosiphum platanoidis. Next base: position 11,583,066 of record OX402528.1, read on the forward strand.
TTATAGTGAAAATTAAAAAGTAAAAAAAACCCAATATAATTATTCGTACGCCGTGTGTCTATATAATTATAATATGTTCGTATCATATTATCATACCGATCGCATACGTATCATTTTTATATTTACCTAAAATCTTGTAAATTCGTGTGTTTGGTAAAGCGCCGTCGCTATGGATCGCGACGAGATACGTATCGATGTCACCGCCGCCGCGCCGGTTGGTTAATCGTGTGTTTAATTTCAATCAAATCAAGTGAAATAATGTTGCGTCTGAATAACTAAATCTCTTAAAAAAAACACACACCCGAATCGACTAGATGCGATCACGTCGACGTCTCGATATTTATTTCTAGTCAAATGGAATATATATCGACTTGTTTATCTTTTAAAAAACCAACAAAAAAAACGTAAATACACCCGAGTAAAAAACAATCACAATTCGGTACGTAATTCCAACTGTTATTACGATATGCTCGTAACGTTCGTATAGGAATATCACGTTATAGCAAACAAATCCCCATTACCTTTAGCAAAAATATATCTTATTGTAATATTGCGTGCACGCGTAAACGAAAAAAAAATAAATAAACTTTCGTCGTAACTAATATGAGAAGAAGAATCGATCAAATATTTATTACTACGAAAACGTCCACGTAAACATATTATTATAAGACGTTGTTTACGGCTATTGATGTAAGTGAAACGTCCGCGCGCATGATTGATAATATCGTATCAGGATTTCGTTAAAAAAAAAAAAAAAACAGTTTGTCTGAGAAAACGGACTGATTGTGTAGGTAACGTGATTTTACTGTGAGCGTATTTTCAGTGCGGTGCCGCCCATAATGTTTTATTTTTTATTACAATGAAATTATTTCTCCGGATAAATAATATTCCTATGTCGTTGTCGATATTATTGTCGAGCGGTATTTTTATTCCGCGCTTACGCTGTACGTCTACAATAATCTACGTTGTGTAATATCGTGTTGTGATATATATATTTATTTACCCGGTGTTCGTTTATTGTCGACCCATTCTTCAGAGTATTTTTCATTCGAATATTTCACCGCTCGTCTGCTCGATCGATATGTATCGTTTGTCAATCATCATAAACGCAAAACGCACATCGTATTAAACGCAGTACAATTTAAACTATACATTATTCCCCGGGCTACCCGGGTAAGTGTTAAATACTAGAGGGTTCGAGTACACCCTGCTCCTTCAAACAACGATCCTGCCTTTCCTCGCAAATACCCTCGGCATTTGCGTTATTTCCACCATTGATATTTTTTTTTTTCGGAACCCACGACGTTTTTAGTAAATAATTATATACTTATAGTAGATCCAGGAAAGGTTCTCGGACGAATCGGTAGGTTGAGACGAAGACCTAGGTCTTTGAATACAATTTTTAATCGCTAATTTTAAATTCGATTGTAATAATCGAATTTACCTCGTGATATGAACTGTCCATCGTATTGAAAATCCTTTTGAATTATAATTAAACGACATTGTTGCGGGTAAAAAATATAATGTATAGAAAGTACAAGTATTCACAAATTAAATTATAAAATCGACTTTTCTTTTTCTTTTTTCTCCGAAGCGATCAATAATGTTAATGTCTTTTTTTTTAAACGGCGTGTATGAAATCGAATTCTATGCTAATTTACCGAGCAAAAATCGAAATAACCGTTGTTTTTAGATAATCATATCGATATTATACTACCCTTGTTGGTTGTTTTTTTGACAATATTATTTACTTCAATCAACTTTATCCAATTGTGTCTACGGAAATCAGATTTAAAATTCCACTTGTGTCATATCGCATACAAAAGCATAATAAGTATATGAGCATATAAGCACAGTGCACGCTGTGTTTATACGCATTATATGACACGAAAAATTGTTTCAAAGAACATAAACAATAATTTATACCCCGTATACATCATGATCACGAAGTTAATGGACACGTTACATTACAACGACAAATTATGGCCGCGGGCAAAAAATAAAGTAATAATAAGTGACTACGTGGATATATATTTATTATTTTGTAAAATAAAAAAAATACGAATAGAGATACCCTGCAAAGGCGAAAGGTTGGACTCACTCATTATATGCTACGTCCTTATTAGTGCGAATCAATGGTATTTATTGTTTGATCGTATTAAATCTTCGTCCCGTTTAGAAAACGGTATTTAGCGACTTGAACACAAACTTTAAAATTACATTTATTAAGACACTAAAAAAACGCAGGATATTTTTGTCGGAAAAATATATCACGTCCCATAAAATAATTATAAATAATGTTGCCCGAATAATAATGACAAAAAAGTCATTATTTCAAGTTATTTCTTGATTTGTTATCCTCCAAACTACAAATATTACAGTAGAAGATTTCATATTATATAATAAATCGTAAATTTCACTGTATTTTACCGTGGTAAGTACCGAATTAAAAAAATAAAAAATATCTGAAATTCCAACGTTTCCGACTCTCAAAAGTTCAATTTTATGTACATAAAATATATATTATTCCGAATCAATAACTAAGCGGAAAGGAAGATGAAAACGAATTTCTGCGTTCTAATTTTGTTAGTTACATCACGTTCGTATTGAGTTAATGGACGCCGACAGTAAAATACGTCAGCGTAAAACTGCATTTTACGTTGGTTTATACCGAAATATTCGGTAAAACGTGTATGAAAAATGACTTGCCTAAATGATAACGAAGTCGCGTGCAACAGAACACCTAGAAAAACGACTTTACTGAGTGGGCGCATGCGTCCGTGCCAAAAGACAAATTTTTATGTGCACTTTGTTTTTGGTTTTATCGTTGTCGTAAATATAATATGTAGCTGATATCGTGAAAAATGACTTGTTAATCGACGATCGTTTGTTTTCAATTTACGACCAACATATTGGTACAATGAAATTCTCTTTGTAATATCGTTCTTCTTTCGGGCTCTCGCCAAATACCTATAGGCACACGAAAATGTGTAGTAATTATTTTTCACGTTTTTACAAAAAAAAAATTTCGACTGTAGAAAAAAAAAACAAACTTCATTTATCGCCTGGAAAATATATACTATGTATTTCTGTACAGAATTCTCGCTATAAAATCCATATCATAATGGTTAATTTTTAAAAACAGACTATTGCAATAATAATTGATTTACAATTATTAAATTATGTGTGTTTAAACGATTATACTAATTGTATTATAAGGGATGTCCAAAATAATTACATATTTTTAGAGTAGGTAGTTGGTTAGGTGACTGAATATATTTATTCGGTAAAATTCAATTTTATAACTATGGTGGAGAACTTAATGCAAATTATTTCAATTTTTTATTAATCCCAGTAGTAATTCCTACACAGTTGAAATTTAACAAACGCACTATAAAATTTTAAATGTTACTAAAATTGCAATAAAGTAGAAAAATAAGTGGAAAATTGCAAAAAGTTGCTTTAAAAATTCTCGAGTTTAAACTCGAACATGGAAAAAAACATTTTTTAAACTCAATAAGTAATAAATTCGAGAAGTATAGGAGAAAAGTTGCGAATGTAACAACATTGAAGTATAGCTTATGTATAAAAACAAGTAAAAACTAACGATACAAAAAAAAATTATCGAACGCATACTTACGCCGTGCATGTTTCACGTTGAGTGATTTGTAAAAACAACTCGATTATTGAATCTACAATTTAATCATTTGAAATTATTATTGTATAATATTGTATTCCGTGGCGGTTCGAGCTGTAATTTTTCGGTTGAGGTGGACATACTTGTTTTAATATGAATTACACTTGAAAATAATGGAGTAAAAAAAAAATTATCGTCCGTGTGAATGACGTTTGTATCCTGCAGTGACTTACTTAAATCAAATTGAACCTGTTAAAATGACAAGATTAGATTGGCAGGTTACTTTACCAGCGCAAAGAGCTGGAACTGATCCGTTTCTATCTCTGGACTTGCGACGTCGAAATGTCGCGTTTACAATTTCAATGTTTCAAGTTGTTGAAAAAACAAACGAAATCAACCGGTTATTAATCGTGCTTGGTGGAAAAAAAATTACCGCCGACACGGCAATAAAAATGAATAAAATATTCGTTGACGACGACGTACATCCGTCGACGATTCGAACAAGACTGAAACAATACCGACGCGACCGATTTCACCTCGTTATCCCTACTTCCGGATCTACCATTGTATATTTCCGGGCAGTGCGTGACGTAATAATAAACAACCGGGCTCGTTAACTACGGTTTGTTTGTTTGGACTTTGAACGCGGCCGCGTCTATTTCCTCGCGTAATGTTTGAACGACGTGGGCGTTATAAATATTGTATGACCCCGCGATATTACCTTGTGTGATAAGATGAAACGACGACGGTACGGCAAAGCGCGCGTTCGGTACGTCAGCCCGCTACGTTTTGTGCATTCGAAAGGGAAATTCGACTCGCGCGTTCGGCACGAAATTGAAATTTCGTCGTAAGACGGCGATGATCAATTTTTCCGTCGCTCCCGTTTTATATATTAGTAACTGCTGTGGCAATTAATTCACGGGTGGTGCGAAAAAAAAAGTCATTTCAAGAATTTCACGCTCCCCGAACGCTACGTAAGGTCGATGGAATTTCAAACTTATACAGTATATGAAAATCGTGAGTCGTATACAAAGCGATTTCTTCGTCTCGGGAAATGTCGAACGTATATATGCTCGACCGCTGTCGCACAATTTATCAGCACGGAACGTCCAAAGCTAAAAGACAATAAATTACTAATAAATAGGCTCGGATTTTAAAACATAATAAATAACAAAAAAAAACGCAACAAAATTATTTAAAAAAAGCAAAAATGAAGCATATTTATTTTTTTAAAAAAGCAAAAAAAAAGCATGACTAAAAATTAACATAAATTAGTTATAATTTTATAAAACTGAATAAAAAAGATTGAAAAATTAATTTAAATTAAAAAATAATTTACTACCATGTATTTAGGCAAGATTTTCAGAACTGAAACTGACTCTATTGCCTGACAGGATGTTCTTATACATAGAAAACGAACGCTCTATATCAGGGGTGGCCACAACGAGGCTCGCGAGCCGCACGCGGCTCTTGAACCAAATCTAGACTAAAATTAATAAATATAAAATTCTGTTAGAATCGTTAGAAACGTTAGATAGTGTTTTTATCGTCACAGTCGTCGTTATTAGGTTTGGATTGGCACTTAATTTGATTTCAAATGAAAAATGTGTATTCATTTTATAAACATCGCTTTACAACGTGGCTCGCCTCGAATAAGCGTTATAAATTTGCGGCTCTCAAAGTTAAGGTTAGTGGCCACCCCTGCTCTATATCCACCGAAGTGATCGGTGCATACTTCATGCAAGAGGTTTCGTTTAAATCAAACCCATGATAATTAAATTCGATTGATGAAACGCCAGACAGTATATTATTAATGTCCAGTAATTGTTTCCAGCCTTTGTTTTTCATAAGAACACGATTTAGTTTACCCGAAATTGCAGTTGCAATGTCTCCAATTTGCTTCATTTAATTTCTTTTCTGCATCTAAGACAATATTTATACATGTTGTCAACGATTCGCCTAAAATTATACATATAATTTAGTATTATGATGTTAAATTGTAAATACTTTGTTAAAAGTTACCTTTTCCCATATAAAAATTACACAGCTAGAATAACTGAAAAAAGCAATAAAAAAGCAAAAATAAATTCGTTTATTTGAAATCAGATTAACGTGAAACGAATTTATGTATAAAAATTACATTTCTATCTTAAATATTTATAAAAAGAAGCATTTGCTTTAAAATCCGAGCCCTACTAATAAATATACGAGTATTGGATACTTTGCCGACGAAACGCCAGATAGATCAGGTCATGATGACGCGAGACTGCTGTTCGATCGTATCGAACAATCGACCGTGAAAACGGCGTTTCGAGTTTCGTCTAATTAGGAAAACAATAATTAAACGTTTTACGACTATACGCAGTTTGATTGACTCAAAACGAACGGAAAATAACACACGCCCGCGTGGGCCATACGTTTCACGAAACGAATCCTAAGGACAACAGGTTAATTAGACCGCAACCTCATACCACAATAATTATTGTCGCATTCCACGCGTAAGTTTGAAAATAAATTTTACCGACTATTATTGTAGACCGCCGCGGTATAATGTTTCACTTGAAATTTTCCAATTAAAACACCGTGTTTAAACATTTTCTTAATTAAATTTTAACTCGCGAAAATACTCGTATATTATAATAATATAGTATACGTATAAATATAACATATAAACACATTATGTGAATTTTAATATAAATGAACTAGGTAATGATTCCGATTACTTATGCTTAAAAAGCTCCTTTTGGAAAAGTAATTTATTCACGTTCGTGTTATTTTAGTTTAAAAAAAAAAGACCCCCCCCAACAGAACATTGTTTTATAACTAGTTTTATTTCGTAAAAGGAATTTTATTTCTGAATCGAGTATTCTTGTCGTGTACGGTCTATTGTACTTTTTCACATGTCGCATGCAGTCAACCATTCATTTACGCTGTACTTTGTTCATGACTTTACCGTGACATTTTTTTTTTTTTTACTCAATTATTATTTGAAAATTAGTAAAAAGATTTTATTCTACATTGACCTCGACGTATTACATTACACCCTGTGTTTTTTTTTTTTTTTCATTTCGAATTCGGAGGATATTTCACGATTCAAGTCCCGAAGCGAGCTGGCGAAAACGATTCAAATATCAAATTGAACTTTAAAGTATTAACGTGTTACCGGCCGTTTAGAATGGTACAGTGGAAATGTACGGTTTAGGTCGCGTGCGACAATAACGTCTTGAAACGTTCCTTGAAAAGAGGAAAAATAACAAGAAACGTGTTTCTTTGAACTCGACGTCTTCAAAGAGTACTGCAGTTTAGATTACGACGATTAGGTACAATGTAATAAAAATAAATACACCGACGAGTTGAATTAGTATTTTTTTATATGTTTACAATACACTCGGCAAAAACGTTCAAAAGAATGCGTCACCGAGCGTATGATAGCCAAACATAATAGACGTGAAAAGGGAAAATTTTACAGATTTTCTCACCTCGTAAGAAATTGCACGCCAAAGGCGATTAAACCGGGAAAAATCTGGTAAACCTTCGACTTTGATCATTATCAAAACATTTATCGAACCCTACTATATACGTGTATGTGATTTGTATATTTATAAAACCATTTTTCTGGGAATTTGTTTCAATAGAATTTTGATCCCGGAGTTGTATTTTAAGTGTGTTTTCGAAAACTATAAATCTAGAACGCTAGGTGTAATATTATGATCGTGAGCGAAAAAGTTGGCCACTGAGTTTATTGTATACTTTAAAGTTTGAAAACAACGAGTTCGTGTTTAAGAAATGATTTTACTAAAATATAAAGTATACAATTATTAAATGTTCATAAAATAAATCCTTAGATTAGAACTCTCGAGTCGATCGATATGACTCCTATTCGGTTTTCATCGAATTTTTTTTTTGTTGAAAAAAAAAACAAATTCTCATGACGATCGTTTTTCCGTCGAAGATTTTGTGTTTTTCCTAACCATTGTTCGACCTACTTAAATATACTTAAATGCATTTAACACTGGCAATTACACGACTCAATTTTCCATTGTAAATAATACGTATTACATTTATAGTACATTTCTTTCGATTTCTGTTGCTAGCACGTTTTCTCTTAATATTTTATCAACATTTTCAAAGACAGAGAAACACAAATGGCGACCAAAGAAATATAAGTCGGTCGTGACGACGACGTGAAAAACCCGCGAGGTTGTTCACGATTTCAATAAACCTGGGCCATCCCTACATCGCGCTATTCGGCGAAACCTCTGGTAAACATTTGTTTTCTCGAAATAATTACTTGTACATTTTCATACTCACAATAAAGAACACTTCTCGTCGAATCCGGTCGGGGCCTGTACTACTGAGCATATTGTAAATTATAGTACCATTATTGCGGTTTCAGGTTTCCTGCTGGTATACACGGCGAACAATGAGAAAAATTGATTGGTATGTTTCTCGGCCTGTGAATCGAACGTTAAATAATTAATTTAAATTCGAAATACTTTAGACGGTTTCGTCTGGGGCACTTAAATTATGTAATAATTAAATATCCCATGTGGACTTTGACTTGGTTACGACAACAACAATGAAAAACTAACGAGCTTACCTTTGTTATAACTTACAACAATGATTTGAACGTTGCGACTGCTGTGTATACAATAAAAAAAAAAAAAAAAAACCATTTTACAACACTCCAAAAAAGCATAAAAGCATTATGAAAAAAAAAATTCTGAAACTCTAATTACTGTTTCTTTTCCGTATACGTTTTGTATTTATCGGAGGCTGAAGAAAAAAAACCCACGTTATATTTTTAACTATTATTAAATATTATAAAGTTCATCAGAACATAAAAACTAAATAGAAAAGTGCCGAATTATTATTATTATAAACTCGAAGATTTATGAGAAATATTAAATAAGTAAAATATTTTTTTTTGGAAATTATCCGTATCGTATCGACGAAAATCAAATTCATCCGAATCATAATGACAATTATTCAAATATTATGATCAGATATGGAATTCTATTTAGAAAAAAAATATGTTAACATACATTGTGCACACGTTATAAAATAAAGGTAAGTTCAGGTTTCAGGCACAGGTCCAAATGGATGATAAAGAAGGGAGTGGGGAGAAACAAAACGGAAAAATCCTACTAATGAAATATTTAAAATATGTAGTGATTGTGATATTATTTTTATAATAATAATTTATGAGTATGCCAATGTACATTGAAATGTTAAAACAAAAATTATTCCAATGGTTTTTTATGGCATTTGTTTATTCGAGTCGAAACAACAACAATGCCGTACGAGAATATGTCACGATACAATTTATTAAAAATAAACAAACTCATAAATCCTCTCGTTTAAGTCTTAATAGTCGTCAATTTTTTATTTATTTATTTCTTTTCTTTCTTTCTTTTCTTTTTTTTTTTTTTGTCGAGAAATTCGAGATGTTTTTCAAAAACATTGTGAGAATTTAATGAAAATAATCGTGTATTCAAACTACAAGACGCGAAATTAATTTTAATAAAATTAAACACTAGTTACTATTTGTATATCATAACAAAAGAAATACATACACGAATGAATAATATAAACGAAATACCCGCGCGCTCGTTTCGAGAAATTCAACATTATTCACAGTTTTTATTACGCTCCGAGCATCAACGGAAAACTTATATTTCTCTTGAGTACCTTCCGTGTTCAATTTCCAATCTAATGAGATGTTTCTCGGAGCTTTTGATGCAGACTTACTACCCGGAAATTTCACAATAACCTCAATGTAAACCTAGTACACCTATATTCCTCCGAGACATAATTTATAAAAATAATAATTTAATATAAATGTAACGCGATGAAAAAAAAAAAAAATGTAATAATATATTATGTATATGATAATTTTTAGTATAATGTTTAACGCGAGGAATTCGCAAGATACACAAACGAATTGCCTACCTCGATTTCTCATGGTTTGTTAAAAAAATTAATAAAAATATAAAAAAAGACCATATAAACATATTATTATGCACAGTAATCTTAATAAAAAATACTTGCGTACTATATTTAACCATAAGACGTCGTACGATAAATGATTTAATCACTTATTCTTATTATGTCTATATCTGATCCTTTCTATTCAAAATCGTTGTTCGAAAACAACGGTACGTTTGATTTAAAACTTAATATAATGATTTTATCGGTACCCGCACGTTCTATGGAGAGTAAATATTATATAGATATCTCAGCATTTATTTATTATAGATTCTGAGCAGACCGAGACAGCTAGTTTTTACGGCTCGTCAAATAACGACGCGCGCGCGCGCCTCCTTTATTATTATTTGATTTTCCCAATCGCTGCGGCGCGGCGGCCGCATCCATCCGGCAATGGATTTATTGAACGCACTCGATTCACCTCCGGCTTTTCCCTTGAATTAATTCTCCCGCACGTGAAAAAAAAGAAAATTTATTCGAATCGCCTTCCAATTTGAAATTCACAATTTATTCGAATTGCCTCTTTCCGACGTCGTCAAATAATCGATTGTTTTCTCCTCGAATTACCGACAAAACAAAGCCAGAACAATCGAGATATCAATAAACGATATACAACAAGTAAGAAATTAAAAACACCAACCCGTAATATATTATATATTGAAAATAACGTATTTATTAAAAACGCTGTATTTTTTATTTTTTTTTGCTCTTATCACGTCCTTAGTGTTGTTAATGTATTATTATAAATTTTAACTTACGTAATATTTTTGAATTCGTTCGTGAAATGATTTCGACGGTCTTCTTTCAAGATGATGCTGTTCTAAAGGTTTTATTTTTTGTATTGTTGTTTTACAATTGCGTGTTCGTTTTTTTCCTGAGTCCACGAATTGTGTTTGATACATCGAAATGAATTTCATCGTTTAAATTGATTTTTAAGCAGGCTTTACACGGGTATTTTTCGTTACGTTTTTCTATATCTTATTAACGTCATTAGAAAGGTATTTTTGAAAACCATATTTTTATCGGTCGACAAAAAAATACAGTTTTTCTTTATTCATTTAAATCTCCTCGCAGACGTTTCGAATTAACACATTAAATTCGAATGAATGCATTCGCTTTCAAGTGTGAACGCTGTGATTTTTGTTTGAAAACCAATTTTATAGATAACGTACGTACAATGTAGTCCAGTCGGTGAGAAATTAGTTAAAATTATGATCTACATTATCTAGACAAATTAGGTTTTGAATTCGAGGGGAGGGAAGCGTGTCCTGCAGAAGCGCCGCAATAGACGTGTGAACTAGTTGGGAAACCAAAAACACACCACCCAATAGTTCGGCAAATCAAACGACACGGCTCCGATGAAACGATGCCGGTGCGTCACGTGCAAAAAACAAAAACATTTTCCGTTTTACGTGTCCTCGGTAACCACGGAAACGATAGTTTTCGACGGGAGTATTTTGGACGAGATCGAAAATTATTCTCAACGGTTTATCATCTTTCTGTTTTCTCCTCCGACATTAGACGCGATTAAAAGTTTCTTCTACGACCTTTCATCGTGACATTTTTCGCGAGCAGCATGAACGTATTAAAAGACGAGTTCGCGAAAATATTCAATGGGTTTCAGAAGTTTACTTTGGCGGCGGCGGCGGCGGTCACGCGTGTCCGAAAGTAAGAGCCCGCGGACGTCCGACTCCACGTAGCGGTGGGCAGCGGCGATGACGCGTCCCGGACGATCTTACTATCGTCTCCGCGTGATCGTGTAGTCTTCATACCATCTCTAAACAATAATAATATGATTTATGTGTGAACATTTCAAGTCCCTATTTTTTTAATCGATTTTATCGAAAACCCCGTTTGCCATCAATTTTGCCGTTTTTTTGTAATTTTTCGTCATTTGTCCTCGCTCAATCATTAAGAAAACTGTAGTTTAGAACTAGGAAAAATATATCTCTTTGCACACGACATCTAAAAATGCAAAACCGTACGTTTCCATAAACTGAAATCGCGTACCGATGATAAAATGTCTAAAATAAGTCGATAAAAGAAAAATAATCATACGAGTAATCGAGTATAATTATTATTACCTTTTGTTTTCGAATTTAAATAATATATTCTTTTGAACATCACAATATTATGCCGAGAACGGCATGCAAAACGACGCGAAACGAGCGCAATGGGCCACCGCGTACGTATGGTGTTATATTGCGTATTCTTGCGCCGTCGAACGATTTTCTGTCGCCATGATTACCGAAGCTGCTTACGACTACAAATAAACACAACAGAATAAAATAACGGTTAAACGAATAAAATCAGATGTAGAAATTGATTATGATTAAAATATCGAGTGACGAATTACGCGTTGATGTAACGCGATAGGCTTTTTATGCATTTATTTATTAAATAAAATATTTTAATTTTCATCGAAAATCGCATTTTTCAGTTACCTGAAGTATATTATACGAGTATAACGGAAATTAATTATTTTGAAATCTATCGTATTGTATAAACCGCGTATAAAAATCAATTGTTTCCAGTGTTTTTAGTAATAATTCCTAGATAAAAAAAGAGCGACAATTTTTTCAAATATTTTCAAATTCCACAGTGACTCTAAACGTACATTCCGAAGGGGAAAAAACTACCTACCTAGAAAAAATCGTCTTCCGAGAAATCAAGTGGTCATCAAAAGTTTAATATCACACGAACAAGCAGTACTGTATGATAAATAGTTTAGTCGAAGTTATATTCACCTAGTATTTATTCCAACATGCGTTATCTTAATCGACGCTTATAATCGATTTTTCAACACAATAAGACATTTCATATTTCCCAAACGAATTGTCAAACATTTTGAAACAATTAGACCACCACAGATAGACTATTTATTATCTACGACTAGTAAAAATTCGGATCGTCTATAGATAATATCAATGAACGGTAACTTAACATATTGCGAACTCAATTTGTATCATGTTGCGTGTGCGTCATAGACTTCCGAGAACAATAAGAATAATATGTATCGCGTATATGACAAATATTATAAGCTTTTCACTACGATTTGTGGCATTGACTCTGAGCAGAAATAACGTGTACGATACAAAAGCGTCTGTAATACCTCTACCTATAATAATAGTTACTTGAAAAAGTTTAATTTAATATTTACACCGTTTTCACCGTGAATGCTGTCAAATAATGATCGCAAGTAATTCAAAACACGATACTTAATACGCGATTTTTTTTTTTTACAATCGATTAAACAAAGAAAAATAGTACTCTTTTACAATGGCCAGTTCATTGTAACCAACGACAATATTTCTACTGAATATATTCCTATATTCCTGAATCGTCAGGTCCGAGACATTCAATTTAAATAGACAATAAGTGAATTAAATTCTAATTTTTTTAGTTGAGTCCTGCAATTTTTACTTCCCAGAGTTGTGCGAACATAAACGGACAATTTTATATTTTTCATTTGTGTATTCATAATAATTTATGTACATTTATATAGAGTTTATATAGAGTTAACGATGTAATATACTTGCCGATTAAAACTAATGAATGTTGTAATAGAACTACAGAACTAATAATGTAAAACTAATTCTGCTGAAAAAATCTCGACACGAGGATTACGATGGTAATATTAATAATACGTTTACAGTAAATTAAACTAGTGTACACTACGCGTAACGCCAAATCACGAATAAGGACTAATCGAATTAACAAACCATCGGATAATAAATACGTCGTCGTGGCGATTTAGAAGAGAAAAAAAAATAGAAAATTATTTTTCCCAGTCCCACTCGAACATATTCGTTGTATAGTGTGGAACAACAAGACTGCCGTGCTGTGATAAGCAAAGCACCCCGGCGTCCTGCTCATCCTGCAATTCGAGTACGCACGTTGCGACAAACACTATAAACACCGTATATAACATTTTACATTTTCATATTTATTTTTTTTCGCCGCTATCGCCATATTAATATTTATCGTTGCAATAACTTCTATATGAAATAATTCTAAGAATACTTCTGCCCCGCGCGGCATAAAAAGCAGTTTGTTCCCCTCCATTTATTATTCCACTCCTAAACCAAATGCGTTGTTGTCGTTGCTGTACGTTTTTATTCGCGTTTCGGACGTATCACGCTGTCGCATTACGTACATAATAACGGCATCACAACAAAACACACGTGAACTGTGTTCGAATTTTGACGAAATAATTTTTCAATTCTGAGCGAAACGCGGACATAAACGTAATATTTTACCGCCAGTGAAACTGGACCGATAGTTTCGTATCGCCGAGGCTGGACGGAGAACACGAAGAAAGAACAATAATTATTATTATACGAAAAAGCAAATGAACAAACCTAATGTGGTTTACCGTCATCGTAAATAACAGTGTAATCGAGGATTTGACGATGTTACGTAATGCGAGGCTAATTCGATGATTCGTCAACGCTTTCAAATGTACAACACTAAACCCGAATAACACCACTTTAAAGTGTTAAACTTTAACCACGAGTACGACGCGCGCACGCATGCAACGGCGAAATCGTTAACAACAACAATTTCAAACGACAATATAGCCGGCGACGATTCGAACAAGATTAAACCGATAAAGTACGACTAGAGAAAGCCGCCGATTTTCAATTTTAAATCAATCAATTTTACCTCGTCGTCCCTGTTTCCGGGTCCGCCGTTGTATTTCTAGTTGCTAGGCAGGGCGACAACAATAGCCGGATTCATTTCGTCTGTTCGTTTGACCTCTGAACCGTTTTCATCACAGACAGCGACTAAGTTTTCACAATAACTGTTATTTCTTAAACTTCATATCGCCTTGTTCAGCGATACACCTGAAAGTAAATAAGAAAAACAAAATGTTACGAATTGTTCAAAAAAATTATTCAAAAATTCGAGCTTGCCGATGAGTCGAAAATAACACTTACTTGGCGAACATTATTTACGTTTTTCGAAATTCAGGTAAGACACTTCTCTTGTCTCGCTCTCTAAAGTTGCTACCGATTATATTGTTTAAAATCGATTAAGATTTATATTTAATTTTACGTATAACACTAACCCGACCCTGAAAAAAATTAATATTCAATTTACATATGACAGTTTTATTTATATATTTTTTTTTTTTTTTTCAAACTGTCGATTACTTATGTTAATAAATATTCTTAGAGAACAATTATTATTGTGCTATTAAAAATAATTATGACAAACGGTTTTAGAGATTTTTAAACGTTAAATTATATTATTTTGCTACATACTCGCGATAATATTTCTATGTTGATTACCGATAATGTTCAATAGATAATTAATACGCAATGGTTATTGATATATTTACTCCGCTCGTTTTTATTAATATCTTCAATTCGTCTAATATTCAAAAATTTCAGGCTACACGGCGGTAATAATTTGTACACTCCTCGTGTGTTGTAACGACGCCTCCGGTAAACTTGACTAGAGTGTAATCTACTCGTTATATACTGTCCGGACCAAACCGACGAATTTTACTAGAGCGTGTTATAACATTCTTCGCGACCTCGAGTGCGGTTCTCCGTTCTTCCGTAGTCACCTTTACTTTGGCTACACGCCGAGATGTTTTCGCGAACGATTTTGAATTGATCGAGCACATGGTTCCGCATTTGAACGGAACTCGCACATTTTCAAACGCACACATCATTTGTCGGAGAGTAATGGCCATGAAATCGATTCGATATTGAAAAACATATCTACGTCGGAAAAAAACAAACGAGCACTCGTTATGTAGTATTAGCTGTTGGTCCGACAATGTGAACGAACCAGTTATGATTGCCGACGAATCGACTGGGTGTATACCGGACTCGTAGTTATTTATTTAGAGGGCCTAATCGTGTTATTGTTAATGTTGTATTGACGTAAACGTCATAAACTCGCAAAGTATAGGTACTTAAATATATATTATGGTATTAATGAATTCACATTTTCGCGGTTATAATTACGACTATAATCGCAGTAAATGTGAAAAATTCTCGGGGCAGACAGCATACGTAAATTCGTAACAAAACTCGTAGGATTTTTTATGCATTTGAAAACAATCGATTTTCGATTTTTGCATTTTTCAACCTCCGACCATCTCGTCGTGTGTCTTTCGGGTACATATTTACTGTAACGAGTAAGATGAAAATAAAAAAAATAGGTAAAAAATTAAATATCAATAAAATCACAATTTAATGATGGAAATATTGTCCTTTACCACTCGACTCCCTCGGGGTTACAACGTAGTTAGGCCCTATTATCATGCCCGAGTAAAATAAATTCCTATGTTTATTATAATATGCCGACTTCCGAGGAAAAGCTGTTCAGCGAATCCAAATCATATGAATTCCATTATTAAAATACAATTTTAATATTAAAATAGTAATACACATTAATTTGCATGTTTTTTGATAAATTCATATTGTTTATAAATAAATATTAAAATGTAAATGTTTGATCCATTGTCGGTTTTAGTATAGCAAAATACGTTACATAATAAATCGCTATTATTTTTACTACCTATTGTAATAAATTATTTACGTAACTAATTTCAATAAAGCGCATTTCCGCGAATGCAATTATTTAAATAAACAATTTCCAATTAAAATAAGTATACATTTCCATTCGCAGACCGAAACGTCAACCTTCGACCATCGAACGATACGTAATACCGATTCCCAACAACTTTTCTGGCTGTAGATCAAATGAATACGAAATCAATCGCGGGGGTTTTGATGCTATAAGTTGTTGGCAAAATCCAAAAGTAAAAAACTACAAGTGATTTCAAACGCTTAGCTCTGGACGGGAAGCCCATTGGAAACCATCTTTTTTCTGAGAAAAATATTATGAATAAGAAGCCATTATAGGTTTTTGTTAGTATAAGAGGAACGTTATTCGTTTCGTAAAACTAAAACGCCAGGGACGCAAATCGTTCGGAAAGCCTGAGATATGTCGGTACGCGCGCAACGGTTCCCGTTCTTTTATGTTTCAGGTTCGAGACGAAAACTTTTAATTGATATTCGGGTACGTAACGTCATTGATTATAGAATAGATTCTAATCTATTAGAAAAAAAAAAATGGTAACATCGTCAACCTTTCTATCAATGCGCGATCCGAGATCAGTGTTAAACTTACTCGGGCGCCGTGCCGACGAAATCGCCGGTTTGACGACCGCGGCCCGATTTCTTATGGCTCGGTTGTCGTAATAAATAGC
Source organism: Drepanosiphum platanoidis (assembly GCA_948098885.1). Taxonomy (NCBI): domain Eukaryota; kingdom Metazoa; phylum Arthropoda; class Insecta; order Hemiptera; family Aphididae; genus Drepanosiphum; species Drepanosiphum platanoidis. The sequence continues at coordinate 11,599,922 of OX402528.1, forward strand.
CGAGGCGCGCGCGATTTCAAAAATATTCATACGCGTTGTTCGGACAAATCGCACAGTGCGATATATCAGTCTTCTCCCGTGTTCGCGACTTCGGCGTATACACGTTTAGTTCCCAAACCATATGCGATTACATCGTCTGTAATTATGTTCTATTGAAAAGTCAAGTCACACAGGCCGGCCGAAACGCATATCGCATTCACAGAAATATACAAAGACGGTTGTTAGTATAAAGGGTTAGCTAACTATTTTATGTAAAGCTTTGATTTACATGCAAATGCATGCTAATGTGTAGGTATACACAATTTACTCTAAATAATTCAGACAGAAAACGACGTTCCGTAGTTTCCATTCGGGTATTATTTTTGATGCCAACGTAAGTTGGAATTTACATATTAATAATTCAATGGCCAGTGGATAAGCCGAGGGTAATATCGTATGCGTATTATATAATTTAATTAAACTTAACCCGCCACCCCCTCGATACCCGAAGAAAAAATACTTACAGGAGATAAGTGTGTCTTGCGTTTTACGAATCGATACGCGTGTATATCGTCACGAATGTGTACGGGGATTGCCGGTACGGAGTGTGGCAACGAATGATGATAATAATATTCCAAACGTTCTTCGATCTTCGAATCAATCGAAACAATACGGTCCGACGACGTCTGATTGCGTTTACTCTGGAATGAACAACGAGGTGAAATATACAATGAGAATTCGGGTGTATTGAAAATGACAATTCTCTACAATAATATAATAATGTTATAATGAATATACACGAGCTTTCAAAAACGAATATTGTAATCGCATTAAAATATTATGTTTTATTATATTTAAATATGGTACAGATAGGTACTATAGACGCGTGTCAAAGGGTACCAGCGGTTAGTCCGTACCTTTTTGGGACAAACACCTTTTGGATAGAAAAAGCACCCGATGTAGATTTTCAATCGAAACTGGTAGTAAAATGTTTACAATTTTTTCTCTTACATTACGACTCTGAGCAAGACATGTTCATTTTTTATCCATTTGTTTTATACATATACTAGCTGACCCGGCAAACGTTGTTTTGCCATATATTTCTAGTGAATTTTGTAGTATAAAAAATAACCAACTTATTGCAAGTATGTGGGGACGGCGCGCCGCGGCGTCTATGAAATTGAAGGAGGAATGGAGCGCGCACGCACGCAATATCGGTAAAAGTAAAGCTAGCCATACACGTTCCGGTTTGCCGGAGAGGTCGGACTGCACAGTTTAACCTGCACAGTTTTTACCGATTTCCGATGACGACATACACGCCACGATTTGCCGGATACGCAGGACTGCGCAGTCACACGCTTTCCGGCCAAAATAGTCCTCAGCTGCGGGTCGTCGAATGTTCAAAATATTACAGAAGAAGCTCCTGACTTGAGAGAAGCTTCATATTTTTTTTTTCTTTTCGGGCACTGCTTCTTAAATTGTTAATTTTCTTCACAACTAAATCTTTGTTAGCATCTGGTTCAAATTCTTTTAATTTTTCGATTAATGCTTTGTAAGCCGCTTCCCTTAGTGGGCGGTCATGGTAGAGCTTCGATTTTATTTGCCACAGACATGGATATGATTTATATAAATCTATAAATTCTTCCAAATTCCTACGGTTCATTATTATATTATATAATATAATTTAATAAAATATGTATAATATAATATAGTAAAATATGTTCAATAACTTGTAATAAATTGTAAAATAAGTTACATTGACAACAAACAAAAAAAACAAACCTAAACCTTAAATAAACAGCAAAAGTACTATGCCGCAAAAGTGAACCAGCCGGTCGAACGACGGTTATATCAACACACGGGCACACACGATCCGGTATGCCTGTACAGTCATGACTGTACAGGCCAAAAGAATCGTTTTTCAATTGTTCTCCGGCCGCCTGTGCAGTCCTCGAAAACTGCGCAAACTTGTCACACACACGATCCGGTATGCCTGTGCAGTCCGCCTGCACAGTCCGACCTCTCCGGCAAACCGGAACGTGTATGGCTAGCTTTATGTAATAATATATATAATATATGTCGTTGCAAAATCCATACCTTTTGGTAAACATCGTCGGGTTTTCGCTTTAATTGTATACGCCTATCGAGCTTATCAACCAATGACTATAGATTCGCCTGCGATCGTATTCGATCGGCCAATGAAAAAAGTTCTATTGTATTCGTTCTATTGTTCATCGCACGCACGCACGCGATTTCGATAAAAGTTATGTAATGATATGATATTGCAAAATCAATACCTTTTGGTAAAAAGATCGTCGGGTTTTCTGATGACATAATAATCTTATTTATATAAAATGCAAATTACCAATGAAAAAAGTTCTATTGTATTCATTCTATTGTTCATCGCACGCACGCACGCGATTTCGATAAAAGTTATGTAATGATATGATATTGCAAAATCAATACCTTTTGGTAAAAAGATCGTCGGGTTTTCTGATGACATAATAATCTTATTTATATAAAATGCAAATTACCGCGCACTCGTTGCATCTCAAAATCTAGCCCGTGAAAAGTTTTTCCCGGTATTAGGGAGAAATAACGTTCTTCATTTTCAACCCCTTTAACCCCCTTAGGGGTTGAATTTTGGAAAATCCTTTCTTAAGGGGCCTCTGCTATATACATAAAACGAAACTATTGACCAAATTGAATACCACAAAGGTCCAGTGGGTCCGGATTTTTTCCATTTTTACCCCTTTTAACCCCCTTAGGGTTTATTTTCTTAATTTTTTTGCCGTATGATCCTTCTCCTGACAATAACAAACACAAAAAAAATGAAAAGAATTAGCTATGTAAATCGGTCTAGCCGTTCACGCGTGATGAGGTTACCTGGTAAATAGGGATTAATTTTTAAATAATATTATTCGTACCGATTTCAACCCTTTAAAAGCAAAGTTTTGAAAATCGGGCGACGCAGTGACACTCAGGAAGGTATTTGGAACAACACTGTGAAAAAAAAATTGGAAAAAAGTTAAATAACGTTGTCACAAAATGGAAAAGGCCTGCTCTTTTATATATATAATAGATTATTAGAGATATTTGAGAGGTTTGAATAGATTATTTTATACATTTGATATCCCTAAATAGATATCAAACATAATTGATTAAAAACTAAACGAGTATGTTTCTCCGCTAGACGTTATTTATTTCGTTTTAAATTCATTATTATTTATTTTGTTTTAAATATATTTTTATTTATATACGTAGTTTCCATGGGTACCGATCGACGAGAGCCGTAAACAATAATATATCGACCGTGCTGATGATTATTTATAGTTCATTTAGTCATTACGGATTTTCATCTCGACTTTGCGAATTGAAATAAAATAAAATAAATATTGTTATTATACTCGCGCATTTATCTTATCGATCGTTATACTCGTGTCGACGGCGTGTATCTATCGGATACTGTGACAGCGATACCGACGACGACGACAAATCGACGAGAAGAGCGACACTGAGGAAAATATTATAAAGACCGCCGAAACACCGAAGGAGAACGCGTCCGATCGAAATGAACGGAAACTCGCGGCCTGTCCACAACAGTCGGCCACAGGTGGAAAACCTGACGGCGGCGGCGGGCGTAATCGTGCTGGACGCCGAGCGGGTGGAATTCCGCGCGTTCTGCTGCGGCGGCCGCGACAAAGGGGTTTTTTTATTATTTTATTTTTGGATAAAAATGTTTATCCATAAGGCATGACTATAGTTAACAAAATTAATTTTTCAAATTTCACTTTTCAATACAATATAATATATAAGTTATTTTTCAATTTCCATATGGAGTTTATGGGTTTAAATTTTAAACCAATATAGTATTGCTTAAAAAAAACTATTAAAATATCATTTTCAAAATTTCATAAGCAACGATGGTGAATTTTTTTAAAAGTTGAAGCACTTGTAACTTGTAAAAAAAAATTTTAAACGTACTCGGGGGAGAAATTGTTAATATTAAATGATTAGTTATAATTTATGACACTACAACGCGTCCGGGTCAGACGACACGTCGTTTTCGAAAAATATCATTGCACGACGCGCGTACGGTTCGAACAATGTGTCGGCGAAAACCATCGTCGTTCGTCCGCGGGCAATAAAATTATGATTGTTACGCGGTGTTTTCGACGACTCACGAGAAACCGATCTGATATGATAACCGGATATTTCAAAGACAAAAATATATATAATTTTTTTTTTTTTTCGTGTTTAGTATTATGTCGTAAGCCATACTTTGTCATATTCAATTTTTATTTATTGTATCATTTAAATTTGTAATATTATATTTAAACTGTACTCTTGCCACGCGGGGCGTGATTTGATTTAAAATTAAAATAATGTCTCCAATCGGGCAGACAGGTAACTCGCAATATTGAAAAGTTCTCGTTATTTTTCGAACACACCTAGTATATGTGATAACGATTTCAGGTAATCGCCGTCCGAACAGCGAAATCTCCGCGAGTAGATCTCGTTACGACAGTTTCACGTATATAACAGTGTGCGGTAGAAGAGAAACGGACGGAATAAATCTTGCCGCCGTGCGACGGAGGGCAATTAATCGAATCTAATAAATAATGGCGTTTGAAATTCAGAAACGAAAAAAAAAAAAAAAAAACACAGAAAAGAAACTCATAGACCGAATGATGCAATAATATAATACATGATGCCATGATAAATACGTTTGAAGAATACAACAGGTTTGTTGCTAAAATTATTTACACTGTCCTGTATTCCTGTATCGTGTACATTCAAATAATTATAATTATCGTCACTCTAAATCATTATATACGGATGTAAAAAAATTCAAAAATATGAAATTCGCAAAAAAAAAAAAAAACCGCGAAATCCCTTCGGAATATGTATTATTATAATGAATTACTTTCCTAAGTACAATCGAATCTTACTACTGCTCTAAGTTAGAGTAGAATACAACTTGACACCTATTTATACGATAATATACACATGTACAGTGTTATGATATAGGCCAATATTTATGATACATTAATAATTAGCACAAGTGATACGACGATTACGCGCCAGAATGTTTAACTATAAATTTAATAATTACGTGGCATTCGTTGGAGACGCGTTCTTGGTTATGTATCGTTAACATCATCATCATCATTATTTCGGCAATTTCCAATATGGTCCCAGTCATTTTTTGAGGAATTAAATCGGAAAGTTTTGAAACTTTGCAAAAAGATCGTTTATAGGCTCCTTATTAACCAAAAAAAAAGTCGCCATCCCACCGAGGTCCGGAAGTGTCCGCCATCTTGGATTTTATGTGCGATTTTTCAGTTTTTTTTTTGTAATTCATCTTTGAAAACATTAAATTTATTTCAAAAATACCTCCATACAAAAATGTAGCCGACAAAATTTCGAACACATATGGTCTTATTATTTTTTTTTTTTTCTAGCTTGAATAGATTAAGAGCAAAATTTAACCATGTGTTTATAATATTAGACGCTGCGCGTTCGGCCGTCACAATACTCTATACATAATATATAGGCTGCACGTAGACGGCGCGGCGCGCCACACTCGCGTCCACTGGAAAATGCAATATTTACGTTTTTTATATAATATAACGTATTTCAGATAAATATTTTTATTCATATACGTCATATTATAAATAATTAAAATATTATAATCATAAACCATAAAGATTGGGGACGAAAGACGTGCAGCCTATATTACATAGTATTGTGGCGGCCGAACGCGCGGCGTCTGATATTACAAACACATGGTTAAATTTTGCTTCATTTTAATCTATTCAAGCTACAAAAAAAAAATAATAATATCATATTTGTTCAAAATTTTGTCAGCTACATTTTTGTATGGAAGTATTTTTGAAATAAATTTAATGTTTTCAAAGATAATTTATAAAAAAAAAACTGAAAAATCGCGCATAAAATCCAAGATGGCGGACACTTCCGGACCTCGGAGGAATGGTGTTTGGTTAATCAGGAGCCTATAACCAAACTTTCCGATTATCTAATTCCTCAAAACGTCAATTTTAGAGCTTAAACGACTGGAAACAGTTCTTGGGATTTCGCTTTTCCCATTAAACCGATGACACTTTGCGCCGCTATTTGTTTGGCGACCGATCGTTTGTTACTGAGTCCTGAACAAAAACGATTTGACGTTGTAACATTATTTGGGCCGAGAGAGTGAACAACAACGGCCGCCTAACCACCTAATCGACGAAATCGATTTTACCTTTTGCGGCGAAACCCTCCACGGCGCACCGGACCGTATAACGGGGTCCGACTTTGGGGTTGTGCGTGTACTCCATAAGTTCGTACGTCAGCGTTGTCAGCAATTTATTTTTGGCGCATATCTTTTCCAACTGCAGGACGTAGTTCTCGGTGGACATGATGTGGCTGATGTCTTTCAATCTACGCGATAAGACCACCACGATAAATATTTCTCGACGCGCGCGCGCGCGAGATCGATTAGAATAATAATACAAATGATATTCTCCTTACTCTTTGATACTGAAAGGTCTGATGTTTGGAGTAAGGGTGTAATTTTTCTGTTTCTTCAGAATCAAACGCATCATCTTGGTGGCCGCGATTTGCCTGGCCTGGAACTTGCTTCTGGCACTCCCTTCGACTATATACAATATCAATACGCGCACGTCCGATTATAGATATTAAGAAGAATCGTCAATATCGTTCAACGAGATTATTACAAAGATTATTATTATCATCACTAACCGTACATCCCGTACAACGTACACGAATATTTGTAAGCGAAACGTTGCTCGGGCGTGTTATCCGCAAGCAACCTGTAAATAGGAGCTACATGGCTGTCGATGACTTTGGACTTGAGCAGTTGCGTAGACGATCGTAAATCGTTCAACAAGAGTTCTGTTTGTGTAAACAACTTTTGTTTTTCCTTTAACCAAACGCGTTTTGCATATTAATGGTAAAAATGGTAATTTCACGGGTTAATAATATAGTAATAATGGTTATACAAATACCGTTCTACGGGATGAATTGTTTAAACATACTTATACCATTTTTATGCTTAAATTATGTATATATTTAAATTTTTTAAAACTACATATCCCAATACGTGTGTACCCCTGCCTATGTGTTTGAACGATGTACCTCTTCGGCATTATTCTGCGGCAATATCGATTTAGTTTTTAAATTGAGAACACCGTCGTTTTAGACAAACAATAATTAAGTTAATTTTCACGAATTTCGTATTTATCTCAATCAAAATTTGAACGAGTATTATTCACGTTGTAAATTACGCAAATATGTACGGATAAAATTGTTCAAATTATTTCACACGTTTTATATTTAAAGTTGAATAACTTTTAAAGTACTTGTTCGAATTTGGACTCCTTAAAAGGTACAACATAAATATTTTATATATTGAAAGATGTGAGTTTTTTTTATCCATATACATTTTCAAATATCAAAATTAGAATAATTTCAAGCATAAAATCGGGTCAAGTACGATTAAAAAAATCACCTGTGTACGTTAATTTGTACGTTCATAACTTACCTCTCGACAATACAACGGTACGGATTCTTGTTTTATATCTTTAAATAAATCTTTGGTTGGAAAACTTAAAAACCGTCCGATTTCATTGTAGTTCGTCATAAGTGAAAGTATTGCGCTCTCCATCTGATCAAACGTTTTAATTCTAGATCGTTGAAACTCTGTAAAATAACCATTTTATTATTAACAGGTGTAATCAATGAATTTAATTTCTCATTTCTTTTCAATTTTAGAGATCTAGCTACTTCAATCATTGAGTTTGAATGGTTTTCATAAATAGTAGTGCATTCAGGGTAAATTCTTAATAGTTATGTTTTGATCTTTTAATTGATTTCATTTAGGTATATTAACTAATTTTGATATTAAAATCGAATACATCATATAACACTATAAAAACAAATATATTTTTTTGATGCACAAAATTATTTATCAAATTTAAAAATTAAAATCTTAAGGCGGAAATAAAACTGTTACATTAACTTAGAGATGTGATCATAAAACAAAGGAAACGTAATAAAAATATTAAAGTTTATCAATACATTAAAAATCAATTATTTAATAAATAATAGCGTAATATCTTGCATTATTAGATCAGGTGTTTTGTGTTATAATTTTGACATATAATTTTTTTAGTGCAAACAAATTTTTTTAGATTTTTAAACATTATCTACTCCAATATTATGTATACTATCAAAAAATTAATATTTAAGTGCATGAAAACGATTTACTGATTCTCTCCATGACGGTCATATTGTCCGGCAACAATTCGAGATGAGATCTTTCTGACTTTATCAACATTTGAAATTTAGTGATGACCTTATGGAGTGGTTTCACACTAGCAGCAAGTGAATTCATCTCGTCTTCTTGGATTGAGTCTAAGAAGCCATAAGTATACAATTAGAAATGTTTTAACGTCGATCGCAAAATTGCAAAACATTAAAAGTTAATCACTACCGCATTGTTTTAAATGCTCTTTCTCGATCATAATTTTATGAATCATGTTCCTGATTTGTTTAAAGACTTGTGACTTTTCTTTTTCGTAAAATTCATCCCGCGTCGAGTCCATCAGCTGGTGGTCTGCGACGATCTTCAACGGTTTGTTCTTACGATTGCTTCTTGTCATCTTTGCCATTGTCTTCTGTGGCTATTGTACGCGTAAATATTAATTATTAGACGACAAACAATAGTGACATTTACGTATTATAGTGTTTAAATAGATCATAATATTATATTCATTGTGCAATTTGTATGCATTTTATACTCACTTAATAAAAAATATTAGTCCGCGGTCCGCGTAATTTTATAATTATTAAAAATTGTTTGTTATGAATGTTGAATAACGAATGTTAGTAAATACACTTTACCCAATAGTTACTCGAGTAACCGAATGTGTCATATTTTGTTTAGTGGCCAGCACGATTAAGACCAAAAATAAAAAATGCATTTATAGAAAATCAACGAATTCGTCTTGGAAGAACACACTTTTACGTTTATTATTTTCTTTGTTCTATCGGATTTAGGTAAAAAATTATCGTTATATTCACATCAATAATTAATAACACAAACGTACGTACCTCGATCAACAATTTTTATGACGTGTGTTTTTCTTTCATTCGCCTTAACATATTTAAAATACGAAATTCTCGTCAAATATTATGATGCACAATATACACTGCAGTACCCGTTATTTTCCCGTCTATTATAAAATCAAATATACTTGTAAATAACGATCTATAGATGATATTTAAACGATCCGGACGATTCCTATATACTATTTTATTGTTAGGCGAAAACTCTCCGTTGACGTAATAATATTTATTTATTTTTTATCAAGCACTGTGCGTTGCACGACGAAGATCCGAGCCAGTCTTCGCCGGGATGGAAAATCGCGTCGCCATCATCGGGGACGACGACAAAGTCGTTCCGACTTGCGCGAGTATCTGGGTCGCAGACGTTCCGGAGGCCGCCGGTCCTCCTCGGCCGAACACGTCGGCGGACGAGCCGAAACACGACGACGGCGATATTTTGCGCGAGGCTTTCGACGACAAGCCGAGCAATAAAAAGTGGACAGTCGGCGCGACGGTGGCGGCCGTCGGTGTCGGTGTCCTGCTCGTTTTTGGCGGCTACAAGTGGCTCGCACATAAATAAAATCAATCGTATTTTAGACGATATTTATGTGTGCAGCGTATTATACGAATTAAATCTTTGTAAAATGTTCATTAAAATATAAGAGTTTCATCGATAAAATATTACAATCTATTGAATTATTTTGTACCGTTGTTTTTAGAAAAGCGCGGTTTCGAGTACCGACCGTCGTGTTTGGACATTATTTATGTCGTCGAGAAACGCATTATATATTATACGTTCGGGCACGGAATAGGTCGGGCGAGTTACCGAAAAAAATTCGATGGGCCGCAACAGAGCTAGTCAAGTCAGAGACCACTGACCGGAGCAGTTAAGTCGAACTAAGCCGATTAAATAAACAATGAAACCGGACCGATAGACCGTTATTTTTTTTTTATATTTTTAATTTAATAAAAAAGATCGAAGATCGAACCGTTGAAGTTTAACTAAGACCAAGACAAAAGACCGCCCCAATATATCTGCAGTATATCACTCAGGGGGGGGGGGAGCGCCCGTAATATTGTTATAATAATCGAAAAAAAATGTTAAAAAGAATAAAAAAAACATGAAAAAGTATGCCAACGGCACGTAGTGTTCCCAAGCGGTCACCCATCCAAGTACTAACTACGCCCGACGTTGCTTAACTTCAGTGATCGGACGAGAACTGGTGTATTCAACGTGGTATGGTCGTTGGCGAAGACGATATGTTTGTGAAATGTATTTGAACATTATGTCTTTTTTAAGTTTTTTATTTTATATCAGTTAAAAAGCGACACAATCGACAAAAACGAATCCCAATGTATTTATGTTACACCACGTGTATAATAAAGAAACCCGAGAAAAATTCGGTGCGCCGTAATAGAGCTCTGCGCGGTCCTTCAGGTCAAAGACCCCGGACCGGAGCAGTTAAGTCGAACTTAAGACAGAGACCGGACTAGACAGATTAAATAAACAATGAAACCGGACCGACAGGACCATTATTTTAATTTAATAAAAAAGATCGAAAACCGAACCGTTGAAGTTTAACTAAGACCAAGACAAAAGATCGCCCCAGTATATCTGCAGTGTATCACTCAGGGGGGGGAGCGCCCGTAATATTGTTAGATAATCGAAAAAAAATGTTAAAAAGAATAAAAAAAACATGAAAAAGTATGCCAACGGCACGTAGTGTTCCCAAGCGGTCACCCATCCAAGTACTAACTACGCCCGATGTTGCTTAACTTCAGTGATCGGACGAGAACTGGTGTATTCAACGTGGTATGGTCGTTGGCGAAGACGATGTGTTTGTGAAATGTATTTGAACAATATGTCTTTTTTAAGTTTTTTGATTTATTTCAGTTAAAAAGCGACACAATCGACAAAAACGAATCCCAATGTATTTATATGTTTCACCACGTGTATAATAAAGAAAACCGAGAAAAATTCGGTGCGCCGTAATAGAGCTCTGCGCGGTCCTTAGGTCAAAGACCCCGGACCGGAGCAGTTAAGTCGAACTTAAGACAGAGACCGGACTAGACAGATTAAATAAACAATGAAACTGGACCGACAGGACCATTATTTTAATTTAATTTTTAATTTAATAAAAAATATCGGAGACCGGACCGTTGGAGTTTAACTAAGACCAAAACCCAGGCGCGGATTCAGCTCCCCCCCCCCCCCCCATTGACTGTATCTAAATGTGATTATTATTTTGTTTTTTTTGTTTTTGCAATAGATTAAAGGCGGGCGAATTAAAGGGTGGCGAATAATTCAGTGTTTACAGTTCGTTTACAATTACACGTCTACACTACTGCCGAGGAGAACTTATTTTAACAGAATTAGATTGAGCTACCCTATGACTAACTACAGTATAATAGTTGATACTTGGAAATCACGGAGCACGTAGGGTAAATAGGCCGACAACGACTGCAAAAAGAATACCAAAACCTGTTTGGCGGACCTTGTTCTTTATTACACCTCGTTCATTTATGGTTGTAAAAAATTATGTTATGATATTGCACGAGTTGAAATCGCCTGCGAACACGTCAAACTTTTAAGTCATACAAATCTAAATTATACATTTTATCGAATCAGAAATATCTGCATTAGAATTTAACATTATTTCCTGGTATTTTCAGTTATTCTTCTATAAATACATATAATATGTGTATAATATACATTTTTCTTTAAACACCGATTATGTCAAGTCCACTTTTTTTAATATTTAAACTGTAGATTCTGTATACTGCCTATATTGTTTTATATATTTCAAATAATTAATTCGAAATATTATCTAATTACTATTAGTACCTAATTGTTAATATAATATAATATTTACTTTATAAAAATGTAAGATTTAAGACCAAATATTTCATATTTTTAACTGCAATCGATTTTCTATTATTTCAAGCACTTAAACTCCAAACTATCATGATTCAATTATTATACAATGTATATAATATATATAAATAGAAAACGAATTCACGGTGAAAAAAAATCGAATAAAAGAATTTCCAAGAAACTTGTTTACAAAACTAGCAAAACGACAATACTTACTAAACGAACCAACTACCTCACATAAGATTTTTTTCATACTACCTTTCAAATAGAACCGAGTGTTCGAGTCGATTGAAAAAGAGTTTATTGTGTCTAACACAAAACAACACGGTGCAATACTATACTATTATTCTCGAAGCTGTTGCTTAATTCTGTTAGATGATTTTGTTTGTAATATTTTTAAGTTTGTGCTATAATTCTATTGGAGATCAAACATCGATAAGACGAACTTGTATTTTGAAGCTGAAAAGATCGGAATAATAGAAAAGTATTATACCAACGATTGGCTTTATTCGCGACCGGTCTAATTCAAAATGCAGAATAACTACCCACGCGCGAGTCAATACTTGATGCAGAATGAAAAAGGCGTGAAGAAGGTAGAAAAAAATTAATTTTATACAAAAGATTATAAACTACGTCGTGATTAATGTAAAACCTGAGGAAATAATGGCTTTCAATTAAAAAAAAAAATTTATATATATACGATAATAGTAAAAACTACCGTTTTAATAATTGCAGTATAACACTAGTGTATTAAAAGTTTAACAAGTGTAACGTATTGTTTTACGAGTGACAAATTAATTATAATATTCAATTCAGATTATAGCATAATATTATTTCATAATAAGGTCACAATACGTCGAAAAAAATTATTCTTTAATCAGTCGTAATTAAATCGTTTTGTACAGACATACGACATGGCCGATCGCAAAGTTGTCGAACCAATACATATTACTGATTATTCGAAACGAATGCGATTATTTATAAAAGGGTACTACACTTTTTTTCAACAGCCAACGTTTATCGAAGAGAGCATCAATATTGTAAACTACACACGCGTAAAAAAATAACAAAGCTACGAGTATAGCCATGGCACTATAATAAGATAATAATACTAACCGCGGTGATAGGTATTTTTGAAATGAGAAACGAATACAAATTGTCCAAAACAATATAATAAGTACGATATTTTATGGACCGAATCACATCGAATTAAATTTACATTATGGGATTGAATAATCCGCGTCTCTAGAGAAATAATATAATATATATTTAAAGAGTTGTCTGACCGATCCGAGCAGTTTTGTATTATTCTACATCCAGACAATAAATATCTGTATTTCGTATATTCGTCTACCATTTTAAGCTATTATAAATTAATGTTGATTTGTATTATATTAATCTGATAATTCAAAATAAGCACAAATAATAAATTGTTCGGAAAACGCGAATTCTCTGGGTACATCAAATAAATAATAATACAAACGGACTTATACCTAATGATTTTACTTATCATTTCGATAAATTGCAATGCAATTTTGCTCGGGATTTATTTTATATTGAAACAACTAACGTTTAATTTGATACAAAATTTGAATTTATAATTACAAGAAATTAAGGGGAAAAATGTATACTTGAAACAAGCGTTAATGATTTTGTGAGGCAACGCCAACCCTCAGAGACTACACGTATTTATTATCCTAAAGGTCTGGCACATAATAACGAAATAATGTTAATAATTGAATCAATTGAATGTGAATTACAAATTTTGTAGATAACATGGGTGTAAGAGTACTAATACTTTGAGAATTGCTTTTTAATTGCGCATTTTCATGAGAAAATTATGACAATAATTATCAGGGGTGAATAGAGTCTAATTACGGGAGGCCTGTTCAACGAAATATCATTTACTCTAAAAACAAAACCAACCCCCTAGATAAAAAAAACAAAACAATTTTTCAAATGATATAAACATTGTTAAATTATACATGCGTACCTACTATGAAGTATAAAATAAATTGATTCGCACGCAAGGAATAATATTAAAATGCCTAATTATAATAAGAGTAATTATATTTTGATTAGAATAAAATGATTGTACCCCAACTCACCTCATTGCATCTACCGATGATAATTACGCTGTCGATTAGTGTATTATTGTAAACAAAATATGAGTAAGTAAACTAGCTTCAGGATCAAAATGTTGTCCAACGTACCTACAACAAATTGATAACACATTCTTAGTTATTATTTATTTATTTAATCATTTACGGGCATATACATATGAGTGCATAATAATAATGATAATATATAATAGTAAAACATATTATATACGTATTATCGCTAGTGTGAACCAATAAAATTGATGGCGGACGACCAAATAAGGTGTACTATCTCTTAAATCGCGTTACCTTCGTTTTTCCTTTCGGCGAAGGTACCTAACGTTTTCTGACTGACGGTATAAAAGTTATCGAACTAGATGTTCACAAGCAGAACTGCGCAATATTATTAGTAGATATATATAACTAACAGTTATTCATCACGAGTTCATTATAAAAGTATAATAAAAACGATAAATTCTGTTTATATATTCTATTCTTTGCACATTTCAAAAAAAAATGCAACCTATAAAAAAAGTATTGCCGCCGTTGGGGAAAATAAATGTCTGCCCCCGAATATAATTAATTCATATTAACATCGACACACTTCTCAAAGAGTAAACATACGAGTATGTAATATAATTTAAATTCTAAATGTATGTAAATCCATCGCGGTTGAAGACGTACATCTTCAATCGCAAGATATCTTTACAAATGTTTCCAGACTTTAATAAATCCGGCAACGGTGCACTACTTTTTCACAAAAAGGCCTACAATTGTTCATAATTACACTTCACATACTAGTGCCTAACTAATAGTTCCCGATTTAAAAGAGATATTCTATACAAATATGAACGTTATAAACTTTTTTCTGCTTCCCCTTTTCCCTTTAAGGGTTAATACTAACGCTAAAAAGACATGGAATTTATATATTTAAGCACGATAACAAATTATAATTTTTATCTACACATATACCATATTCACTAGGGGAAATCGATTATCCTTTTCATAGGAAATGTATTCACGTTGTGAAAATGACGTTTAATTACAAACGTTGAAAACAATTCTTTGATCTTTTCGTGATGTATATGCAAAACAAGTTTTACATAATGTATTTTTTGATACTAAAATATTTTAGTTTATTGTACCTATATTGTCCTTTACATCTCGTTCATAAATAAAAATATTAATTAAACGCAGTAGCAGTTCTGGCATTACATTTTTGGGGAGGCAATAACTATTGGAATTGTTCAAGTTCTTGACATATAGTCACAATTTCCCTACACCCTCATAATTCTCCTTCATATTGTTTAAAAACCACCTTTTTCTCTTTCTAAGAGCAATCATATTATTAAAAGATGTATTTTATCATAAATACACCTTATAGACCAGATATTGGACAAGATTTGCTACCAATAGTTTATGAATGGACACTATTCCAAGTTGAATTTCATTATTAAATGTATATTATTGTAAAAAACATAAATTATAGGGCCCTTCCTTCAAAATGACACCAGGGCCCAATTTAGCCTAGTTGTACCAGTGAGTATACGCGCGTATTATAATTAAAAAAATTAATAAAACCGTTACTATTTTTTTCGTGTACGATGTAACGTTACACACGGATAATACAATATGGTAAATATCATGATAATAATGTTTCAATAATAGGTAAAAAGAATAGTTATTATTCAGTGTAATGTACTAATAATTTCAATAATCATGTACTTAAATAATAATAACAATAATATGTTGCCTCGTTGGCACAACCGAAACATAAATAAGTTGACTATTTGAATAAATACAAATGAATCATATTACTATTATAATAATAAACCCTTACCTCAAATATAGGTTTGTTTGTGGCGGCATCGCAATACAAAAAATTAACGAATGTGATGCACCCATTGTGGCTGGCCCGCTTTAAGCGATCGCGTTTTCTCGCAAAGAAATGTTATATTTTATTTTCACAGTTATGTACGCACAGATCAAAACACGTTGGAAAATGTCACGCGAAACGTTATCGACAAACAATAGTGTTATAATTTTACCATCCGTGCCGTGGTCGTGACTCGCGAAATACGAAAAAAAAAAAACCATAAATCGCCGAGCCGGGCGACGGCGAATACGATACGAAACGACGACGTCAAAAAACGCACACTCGAAACCTTTACCGGCTTGGATTAGACGTCGTCCGAGCCTCGTCGGAATCGTTGAAAATCCGAAGTCGACGGCCATTACACTCGCGTAATGTATCGCGGCGGCGATACGATACGGTAAAACACGCTAAACACCGGATATCGACGGTACGGTAGTATTTAAGCGACGAAATAATTTGGTTGCGCCCACGCGACCGCCGTGAGACGTGCGATTATTCGTCGATAATTACTATTACCATCGCCGCGAAACGAAATTTTGAAACCGAGAAACGAGACAATGGCGGTCGGCATAAAATTCTCGAAACACGGACCCGTCCGGACTTACGCGCGAACCGACGAAGACTGAAGGGACAACGGAAAGGGAATCCCCTCGTCGTCGGCCGTTAAAACGGTTGAAACGAACAAGCCAATGAGAATTATTCACGAATTCATGGAAAGTGATTTGTTTTTTTAACGGTCGTTTTTTTAAACGGCCTCCGGACAGACGACCGCGACCGCGGTATCCAGAGTTCTGTCCGCAGCGCGCGACCACGTCGTCGTCGTTCTATCACGGCGGCCACGCGACCACACGGCCACGGCGGTGGAACATTCACACTGCAACACGTGTCACGCGGATAACTCGTCGTTATCGGCGTTTTTAGTTTTTACCGAAATAGGTTTTCGAATAAAACAAGCTCACCCCGGAATCATCGCCCCTAATGCCTTCCTGAATTGCCAGGTCTGAATACTGATTCATGGCTCTGCTATATAAAACGAAACCATTGACCAAATTTAATAACACAAAGCTCCAGTGGCTCCGGATTTTTTCCATCTTTACCCCTTTTAGGGGTTAGTTTTCTTAATTTTTGTTCCGTAAAATCCTTCTCCTGATAATAACAAACACAACAAAAAAAAAGAATTAGCGTGATGAGGATATACATGGTAAATAGGGATTCATTTTTATATACATTTATTTTTACCTATTTCAACCCTTTAAAAGCAAATTTTGAAAATCTGGTGACGTGGTGCCACTCAGGAAGGTATTTGGAACAACTCTGTGAAAAAAAATTGGAAAAAAGTTAAATAGCGTCGTCACAAAATGGGAACATAAAAAAGGCCTGTTTTTTTATATATATAAAATAAATATATATATAAAGGATAAAGGATTATACCTATTACTTATATCAATTATACATTACTTACGAGCCAGTACGATTATGTATTTGTGTGATATGATTTCTAGGCAAACAGAAATAAAATCGTTTCGTTTTAATGTTTCAATGAATTGAATGATTAATAAAATATATTTATAAATAATATAATCATAATAATGGATATGGAAAAATATACGTTTAATATGAGGCCAAGGTAGCCAGGTAAAATGAGAGCGTATTTGTCCCAACTCCCGCACAATCTAAGTTTTAAATTGTTCCAATATATAATATACAAAGAGAAGAACAACAACTTGTAATAGTCGAGTATCTCTTCAAATAGAAGGTTCTGCGCCCACCGCATGACTATAATGTTTAACAAAATGGTCGAGAAGATTTGTTTTGTTCTCCTATGTAATCGATACTAATAACAGCTCAACAATTACGGCAAACAGTATTAATTAAATACATAATTTCACATCAATTATAAATCTATTACTTTCTCTTTTTACCACCGCCCTTAATTAAATGAACTCTCCGTCACATGAAATCACCGACAATACCACGACTAGTTGCAAAAATTCCACTTGTTTAACTATAAAATTATGTTTTATTTGCAGTGTCACTCTCGTCGAGTTTGATCAATCAATTATTATTATTTGCATTCCATTAAATTGTTATCATCGTATTATGTAATTTATATTCATAGATTAATAATTGTTCGTGTAATTGTCGAGCTAAAATGGTTATGACAATAATAACTATAAATAAAAATTAAACAAATGAAATAAGAATAACTTACACAATATATTATTTAGTGATAAAAGTATGAAAATCGAGAGACAGTCTAGTAAAATAGAAGGGCATATTTCAAACGAACAAAAAAATGTAATATTACTATACTCATCACTACTGATGATACCTATCTGATTAGCGAAAACAAAGAAATATGATTTTATAATATATCGTTATGTATATTTTATATTTATAATGAAAATATCATTTTACTATAATATGTAGATACATAATAATTAAATATCATTAAAAAATAAATAAATATCTGAGGGGTGGGAAACCCCTTACCCCCCCCCCCCGTAACTACGCCACTGGTCCAATTACTGCGACCTCTCGCATTTACTCCTAGACTGTTCCTCATTAGTCATTACACACTAAATTTAGAATATTGCTCGGTTACCTGAAATCTCTCAACATTCCTCCCAATCTCTTCTCTATACTCAACATCAAATCTGTAGCAGTCATCATAAATATAGTTAACTTGGTATTGGATAGCTGGTTTCGTTATTTAAATTTGTATTGTTGTGAGTTGATTTTTTTTCTATTATCTATAATTTTGTTTTACTTATAATAATTGTTGAGCTGTCACAGTCACCAACTAAAAGCTAATAAAAAATAAAAATATAACACAATATAACGTGAAATCAAAAATAAATGTTTATAATTACTCGATTATGATTCAGTCATGGAAACTTCAGTTATTAGGAACTATTGTCGTATTTCAATTTGTCAATTTTAACTATTTCAATGAAGTTTGGCGGAAAATGTCGTCGAGGACAATATAGAGGACGAGAAAGAGAAAATCGAATATCTCTCGATACACGTTTATAAAATATAACGTCGAAAATCGTGACCGTATATGGACGGAATATTGTTGCGGCCAAGACGACCGCCAAAGACGTTCTATACGTCGTCAGGTGTTACATAATTCGCGTTATCACTATATGTATACAACGACACTCTCTCACGGCAGATAGGGTGCTACGGCCACACAGCGCAAGGTGTATTACGTTGTTATCTTTCCACATTGGTAAACAAAAACTTGTTATCAATCGATAATCAAACACCAAGCTTTCGGCCGCGACTACTGGTCGAGCGCAAAATGCAACAATAATAATATTATGAATCCTCACGCATTACTCGTCTTTATCTATTAGTTGTAACTCGTTACCGAACGATTATTCACCTCGACCGTTTGTTTGTATACACTTTCCATGTGGAACATGTCGTCGTCGTCGTCGTCGTCATCAGTTTGTCGGTCTTGAATAATTTTCATAAAATGTTTCGTTTCCTAATATCGACATAATGTACTTGATTTGTTTCGTATGTTTCGCCAGTTACCTGAAAGGCAAGTGAATATGGTTTACGTTTATAGTTATTTTTTTTTCCTTCCTCTAAAAGGATGATTTTTTTTTTCGCACAGGTATCTTACCTTTAGTCATATCCAGTAATGAATTACCTGCATACGATTTAATTCGCTATGGTCGCAGCACGCAAACACAAGATTTGAAAATTTCACCTTCCACCGCTGGAAGTGCCAGTGTCAACAATGTGCAGCTGAACAATAAATCACAAATCGTGTTGTTAACAGAAAATTCCACTGAACTCAACAACAATTTTGTCTTCAAAGAACAATATGTACTTCAAAATGAAACAGGTATTTGTTCGGCACCTGTATATGATTTATCATCTACCTATAGTTGAAAACAATTAATTAATTATTTCTTTTATTCACAGACTTAACCGATGGATATAATGAGACATATTCAAATATCACTTCGTTGCCTGAACTTTCAAATTATATGACTTCTCATTTTGTTTTGATATCGGGAGCTTCTCTTGCTGGCTGTGTTATTATCTTATCGTTTGGTACCTATTATTCATTCATAAATATTTCATTAAAATCTATTAGTAACAAAACTAACCACTTGAGTAACTTAAGTTGGCCTAGGATTAACAATATACTTTTTATAATACATATAAATATATGCAATATAATTTATAAAAATTTATTTAAATATGAATTAAAAGGTTAAACATTTAAAAACGATTTTATAAAAATAAAAATAAAGTTATCAATTGTTAAAAAGAAAATTCAAATGCTGAAAATATTTATATATATTTTGACTAATCTGTCCTGTTTTATTCAGCACTTTTGACGTTCATAAATTGAAATTATATTATATACATCAATATCATATCCATTCTCATATAGAATCACATTATAATTTAATGTTATTATATAAATATTTTATTTATCCATCCAAGAGACTGGATATTCATGACTCGCCTTCAAAGCATATTAAATTTATATTAAATATCCTATATTTTCTATCATATTATTGTAGTTTTTTTGAAAATTTAAGAAAAAAACTGTCGACAATGTACCTAATTAGATTATTTCACAATATAGATGATAATATAGACCTCCTCTAATAATCAAACTTATTTCATTACTAGGATTTTAATATATTAAACTATATTCTTTAATGATTTTTGTAGTTCTAATTAAGTATTATTATTTCTTTAAATTTGCTATAAGACCTGTACAAGTTAATATTAGCCATATGATTGAATCTACATTATCAACAAATTAATTGCCGTGTATAGAATTAACAAAAAGAGTAATCTTAAATGTATTTTACAATTATTAAATATAATTTATGTGAGTTTTCCCTAAAATATTCTAATCTAAAGTGAAAAAAAAATATAATATACTTTTATCTAATTATTTAAATTCAGTATGCAAATACTGTGGTGTATCAAATTAAATGTAAAAAGAAATTTTAATTATCTTTAAAATATATTAACGGTGCACACTATTTGCATCGCTCTATTGGTTTTGATAAGATTGAATGATAATGTAATAACCTATTTTCTACACTAGTATAGAAGTCTATGCCTGTTTGCGTCCCAGAGACGGGGAAATATTGCTATCATGTTTTAGAATTTTAACGTTCTTACTTAAATACTTTGACATCCTTATAAAACAATAAAATATGTTGAGATAAATTTAAATTATTAGAAAAATCGGTAAGAAATTACTATGAAATAACCAGCATTCAAATTTTAAATAATTGCCAACTTCTAAAAACCGAAAATAATATAAAAACTAATTATTACTCGTATTATATCATATCTAACTATTATTATTTCTATTATACTAAATTATTTTTATTATACCTACTTAATTATTATAATTTTGTTAAGATGTGAAATGGAAATGTATGCTTGATTTCTACTATTTATTTGGTATTATAGAATCTTCAATCTTATCTTCCATGTATACTATTGAGACATGAATAGTTTACATGGTTGTTCTCAATTTTTGGGAAGCAAATAGCGTGCAATATATTATTCATCAATATGCATTGTCCTAGTACTTATATTTAGTTTTATTTATAATCAATTAAGTTTATTTGTTTACATTATTTTTTTTATTTGAAGTAATTTTAGGTTATATAATGTACAAAAGAAGTAGATGGAATACTCCTCAAACCCTTGATCACTGCAGTAATGCCGACTCAATTGGCTATTTAGATGACATGTTCAAAGTAAGTTCATTTTAAATTTAAATATTGTCTAGTCATTATATGTCAGAATAATTTTAAAAAAATTACTAACTTGTAAACTTGACAATAACACCATAAAAATATAAATAACCTACAACTATAAATAATATATATATATATATATAGCATAACTATAAAAAATATTAAATCTACATTTAAAGAATTATGTTCATATTGAAATAAAAAATGTATACCTGAACAGGAACATTATTCGCTGGTTAATCTTTTTATTTGTTTATTTTCATTTTAGATGTGCAGCCTGCTTGTTTCATTTTTGATATTCAAAATGTTTTTGAATTTTATGAAATAAATAAATATATAAATTTATTAGTTATTAATAAAATAAAAGTACTATATTTCAATAATAAAAACTCATGATACCATATGGTAAATATTAAAATATTAAAACACAATAATATTTTATAGGGTAAAGACTATGAATTAAATTAGTATTTTTCTAATCTAATACAACTGCATGAAATGTAAAACCATAAGTACTACACTTTGCTAACGATTTATAATACGAAACAAAGATTATTAGCAATGATTCGAAAAAAAATTATTAAACCTACTGATTTTAAATGAAAAATAATGCAATAATATGCAATAAGATACATAGTAGTATTAATTTATTTCTCAGCTATTAATTAGAGTATAGTTAAATAACAAGAATTCCTTTTTTTGTAAATTTCAAGCTGTTAGTTGATTTAAAAAAATTGTATGATCTAATTTTAACTTCTCTGATCTTATTTAAAAACCATATTGATGAAATGTTTGATTAGCAGTTGTCATGGGAAAATGCTCAAACGTTTTGCCACATGAAATATTTTGTTAATATGTTCTACGTTCAAAAATCAATACATGACCTTCACTTTAATAGAATTTCCAATTGTATTTCGACAAAAATATTATTGTTTCCCAAGGTTTAGAAGTAGATAAAATATTTAAAAATGAGCAATAATGATATGAATTTTGCCATATTCAAATGCTTATTTCAAAACATTTGTTTATTTTTATGAAGATTTAAATAAGGTTTATAAATTATGGTTTTAACATTAAACATCTATCGTGACCGATTATTAATTTACTTGACAAATGTGCACCGTTTATGTGACTTAATATTTTTATTTATATGATTGATTGAAAAAAACGTATGTATATTTGTATAAATTATTGTGCGAGTTAATAAATTATGATGTTTAATTTTACAGGAAAATTCAGATGAAATGTATAGTTTGGACAATGATTCATTTCTTAATAGCTTGGAAGCCATGACCATTCAAAACTACTGGACAGAAAATGTTAAACATACTAAACTATAGATTTAGTAGCAAATTATTTTATTACTTATGTAAAAACAGTTAGACATTGATTTATTTTTTATCTCATACATACCATAAAAAAAAAATTATCTAAGGTTTATGAATTCCAATATCAAACTATTCTTTTTAAATTAATGTTGTTTTATCTTTCTATTATTTGATTAAGAGAAAAATATTTTCGATATCTTAATTTTTTAATATTTTATTGTAGAAGTCTGATAATAACTTTAATATATTTCATGTATATGTATACGGGGAGATTCATTTAACGTACGATCTTACTTGTGTAACAACACTTCCAGTGTACCATAAGATGTCTTACAATAAATGAATCTCCCCATGTACATATATATGTGAATAGTGGTTCACCGTGTTTTCTCATATAACCGACACAGAAACGGGAAAATATGGCAAACGCGCGTGTTATAAAGTTTAAACTATTGAAATATAGAAAAATCATTATAAAATATTCTTCAATTACAATTTGATAATAGATTGATGAAACCGATTATTATGTGATACACTATTTATCATTGTGAGCGATAAAGGAAATGAAATCAATGTATGGCATCTTCCAATCGTTAAAACTTTATCTCATAATTCTATAGTAACTATATTACATTCGAACATAAATTTTTTTTAATGAACAAATTTATTACATTAGAGTATATTATTTTTACGTAGTTTAAATTTAAATATATATTATGTAAGTTTTTATTTCTTTGTTATCTACTAAAATGTGTGTGTACCCTTATTATTTTGATAAAATTAGTATTTCATATTTCTTGAATGATAATTGTTTTGATAATGCCCGTCTTAAACACTATAGTTTGTATAATGTAAAAAAATTATATTTACCTGAAAAAAATCTTACTTGTTATGAGAGATGTATATATTAAATATTACTCTTCATTTTACACATTTTTACAGTTCAGTATTTGTTATAGGTTGTTAATAGATGTAAGTTCCTAATATATTTGTTGTGATTTCTTAATTTCTTTATACTCTTAAAAAAAAATAATATATATATAAATATATATGTATTTTTAATGTAATTTAATTATAAAAATTGTATGTTATTTATAACTGAGTTATAAATTATAAAAAAAAAACTATTGTAGCAATAATGATACAAATAATGTTACCTAACCTATATATTAAATTATGATAATATAAATTAATTATTAAATATGTTACATGTATTTTTATTATTAAATAAGAATTGTTTTGAATCAGACTTATCGGTCGTGAACAAGTTCTAAAGTTTTTTTTTTTTTACCAAGTATATGATAGAACTCATTTTCTGGAGAATGCGATTCTATTTCATACTGGAGCGAAAAATAAAACTTCATTACATTCACTTCACTTTTGAGCACAGTTAATACAATACTTTTCATATTGTAGTGAAATGCAATATTTTCCATTAGACACATAAGATACCGTCCGAGACCTTTACCGCGTATTTTTTTTTCGACTTGAATTTCGTACAGATACAAAACTTCAATTGATTCTTCGATGTCAAATCGGAAATGCACAAAAGCTGCTAGAGAACAATCACTTGAATGTCGAACTAAAATATACCTACAATACACACATGGTTAATTTAAATATTTATCACTGGTTTAGAGAACTCCGTACACCTGTTGTTCTCTATAGTCTATCACATGCACACACAACGATAATAATTACTTCACAAAAAGGAAAAAATGTTTACACCCCTTAGGAAATAAGTTTATCAATAATTTTAAGATTCTTGAATTTTAAACATTACGAAAAAAAGTTATAAAATATAAAATGAGAACCATGTGTACATAATACAATCTAACTCAAAGATAAAAATGTTTAAAACTATAATAGATCAACAAAACAATTCTTTTCGACGATGTGTAAGAAAGTGAAATTACTTCACACATTAGAACCTAAATGGTTTCACAGATATTATGAAATTAATTAATGAACTCTTCCTGCATTAAGAATGTGTATGAAAAACAGGTGCATAAAATATTCTCATTTTAAAAATAAACTTTTTTTAAATCAACAGTGTTTACCTAGCTTTTCCATGAAATAACTCTGCACGTTTGTTTTTCACATTCCATCCCCAAGGACACTTGATGTATATTTTCATCATATTATCTTTAACCAGAGAAAAAATTTCCCTTCTTTGCAACAAGGTCAAAGCAGGTGCTTTTTTAAAACCCATTGTGAGGTCGAGACCATTTTTATTGAATTTCATAAACGATGAAAACGGTTTTGTAGGGTCCGACAAACCGTTGGCCGTTTTAGCCGCTCGAACACTCCTTTCTAATTGTGAAGTACTCATCATGAACACACCAGCAACACATGAATCTAATAACAAAACGAGATGTTTAAATTAGTATAAAATGCACATAATATATGTTTAGTGGGCTTGTGAAAGAATTACAAAATATGTGTATCAATATGTTTGATACGCAATCAATTATGCCAACAGTATTCACCCATGATATGAAACAATCGTATCGGTAGACAACTACTTTATTTTAAAGTTAAATATAAGTAAACGCACGTCGAAAACAACGGGTAAGATATATGATTTGAAAAACGTCGCAAGGAAACTGCTGCCGTCCGTTTTATTTGTGACCGTACGACCCTGAGGTCGGTATTATAACTTAAAAGAGAAAAAGAGTAGTTACTTACGGTCGCCGTGTTCCATCAAACGTATAGAGAGCCTGAAAATAGATCAGCGTTGCAGCACCGGACAATAATAATTTCGAGGAAGTCAAGTGTCATATTCCAAGCAATCGAGCTGTAAGACTTGAGCTTTGGCTCAGAGTATAAAAACTATAATTCCAAAAATCATAAATATTGGAATGAGACGGCAGTTTAACTGTTAAAAGTATTAGCGTTTAGCACGAAACAAATAAACGGTATTATAATAATTAAAAGTGCGAGCAGTACTTTAGTTGTCGTCGCTTATTGTGTACACGCGCAAACGATTTCTAATTTCCACAACGTCCAGTTCGATATTTTTTTCAATGCTATTATTTCTCTCGGCGTCTTTTTTCTTTTCTCGTTAATATTTATTTATTTTTCAATACTACTGTCGGTATCATTAATATGCGAGTATTCAAACTTCAAAATAAACCGGCTACCGGCCCATCACGGGCTCGTACGAAAAACGATAAGCAACCCGAGTAGTGATAAAGGACAGAAATCGAAAGAGTGATGCCAATCGTTCCCGTCGAAATCGCCAACGCGTACGTAAGCGGCGGGCAACGTTATTTAAAAAACATTCCGGTTGAGATACGGGACAGTGATACTGGTGAATTGTTTGTGTAAATTTAAAACCAATGCACCGTGGCTCTGAAAAAACAATTCAGATCGATTAGAATAAGGTAAGAATTCGGTAAAAGCTCTCGAGAAAAACACAACGTAGCCGAAAACCGATATTCCGTACGTTTTTATTGGTTTATTGTGTAAGTTTTCGTCTGTTTTTCTCAATTGACGGCATTTCATGTTTTTATTATGAAAAAAACATACACTTTCACGTACAACAATTTGTATTACGTCATATACATGACTACATAAGTCATAAAATAAATGCACAAAAAAAAAAAAACATATTCAATGTCAGTCACTAAATGGGCGTTATACATCAAAAAGGCTATGTAAGTCGGTGGGCATTGAGGTCCATGGTAGGTTGTACATTTTAATAATACGTATACTATACAAAATATACAAATAAATCAATGTAAAACAGATAAAACGTACACTATATAATTAGGCATTTGATCGGTAAATAAAGTAAGACGAATAGTTAAGCAATTAGCAAAACATCGATAATTACTAATTGACTATACAAGTGCGATCGATGTGTTTACCATTGCAGTCTTCGTATACATTTTCTAAATCTCGAATAGTAATTTTAGGAATGTCAAGATTCAATAATTTACGATTTCCGTCGTTATAGGAAACTCGAGTACGGAATAAGCGGATGACACGTTTTATAGATTTTTTGGTTTGGAAAATGCCACGTCAGTCGTTCGGGGTGCTTTACCTTGATTTCTCTCTGATATTCCAGAAATAAATGTCGCCAATCGCAAGAATTTATCGTGAAACCGCACTTATCGTAGTAAACTCGATCGCACCGCTCATAACATTACAATTAACATTAAAATTATCACAATATTAAATAATAAATATTAAATTAATAAGTCGAATATGTTACACCATACGTACGGGTCGACCGCGGAAGGCGACCTATGGTGTGTGTAGTTTTTGCGTAACATGTCATCGGCACCGAATACGTACCTGGGGTGATTCATTTGAACCGCTTGGTAATCAGGAGGAATGTCATGGTAAAAAAATGTTGCAAAATTAGAATAAAAAAATCGAACCAAACTCTTATCAAACGCAATAAAGTCACGCGTGGTAAAAATAAATCCATTCAAACCGAACCCAATCGATGAGTCATTACATAAGAATTAGATTAGAACGACTCGATCACACCGAGTTTGGGCTTGTTACGACGGCCCGTCAAGTGTTGTGTCAATATTAATGTCACGTATGAGAAAAAATAAATGAAAAAAAATACTCGTTCGCCATTCGGTCCGGTTC